>CM076580.1:1052017276-1052606631 GCA_034641835.2 Pinus albicaulis
CGATGGAAACCAGAAACCGCCCTTACTGTTCCTCCGCAAGGTTCCGCTCCTTCTTCACGCCAGGTTCCGCCTATTCAATTTAACGTAGTTCAAATGCGCCTTCGCTCCTCATTGTACATTGCTCGTTCAATGAACACCACTATCGTTATGCGTGGATTAAAGCCATGCCTCTGTTGTGGCATACACTCATGGCTCTATCACTCCCTGTCGACCGTGTCGACAGTATTTACATCGATTCCGCTAACTGGACACAAAGCACCATTAATCCCATCACAGGGTTCTTAATTATCACAGATTCGATTATCCTCCACCAGGATGCATGCATATATTCACACAGAAATTATTCAAGCAAAGCAGATACATATTTACACATAAATTAAATCCACAAGGCACAAATATACTGAAACATTTCTTATTTACACAATGGATTGAATTACAACCACTGGCTGGCCAGATCTTCAATCTGATGGCCTTCTTCCCCTATGCAGCTCTCTACAGGTACAGGCAGGTCTAAGTGCAGGCTCGTGCAGGTCTGTGCAGCTCTCTCGACCCTATCACAGAGGTTTATTTTTATACATATTGGAAATCAATCGATTCACTTCTTTGATGACTCTTGGACTCCTAAAGCTAGCCTAACTTCTGAAACTGGCGATCTCTTCAGGTGCCCATCAATCATTTGGGCAGTTACAATATTTTCCTAAAATTAACTAAAATAACTCAAATATGAATATTTACATAGGGGAAATAAAACATGAGACCCCCCTTATGTTTATTTATGTACAAAAGTGTCTTGGGCCTAATGCCCCTGCATCATATATCCTCTCCATGGACCTTATCATCAACATGCTTAGAAACATTTTTTTTCATATTTGTATGGGCACTGACTTCCTATTGGGTTTCCTCTCCAACTAGAACTTGATCCTACATAAGTGTAAGATTCTGTGTGTAAACACCAAAAAAGTTATTTCTCATTGTTTAATTCAAACTACCAACAACTGAGGAGCTACAAGAATCAACACCATATTTGATTTGAACCTAAATAGGCTTATTATCTCTGAGTATTTACATAATCAAAATAACTAGTAGATGTTCCTCATGGATTATTTCTCTCATTATATCTATTAGTAAAATCTGCAAAATGTATCCCTACATTTGAATCTTGGGAAAAAAAAACATATGATTGTTATCATTTAAATTATCCATATCTCTTGGAGCCCAAAAATCCATTTTCTTTGGAAATTATTTATCTATAACCTCAAAATAAACCCTATTATAAGTTGAAGGAACATTATTTCCTTTTGAGTCTTGACAAAGTATGATGAAATGAAACTAGGTGAGGACTAGATCCAGTTTTACCATGTCAGAACCTTCGTTCATTAAGATGACGACCTTCGTTTGAAGATATCCACCATACAAACTAGGACCACCAATACTTATCATCGCCATCTCTCTTTCATCATCAAGACTAAAACAATGAGGAACTGTAACCTGTGGAGGCCCATGGAAGTCATTGCAATGCAATATATTAGAATACATGCCCTATCCACAAGTTTTTATATTTAATCTCTGCATCCAATGTGACCATTTATTATAATGAGATTTACCACATTAAAAAATGGCATCATTCACATAATTTTGAAGAAGTCTACAAAGGTCCACATATTTTTTTTCACATTTACAACTTCCCTCACATTTTTTGGTTCCTAAAGCTCGAGCACTTTCATGACAAAAACATGCAAAGTCATGCAGCAACAAAAATGGTCCACTGGACTCTTTTCATATGCTCATATTAGAATGAATTTTTATTAGAGGCACTGTTTGTTTGTTTATTTTGGTTAGAAGAGGGTTTTCTCTTAATTTTATGTGACTTTCAATTTATCATATTTATCACATTGAGAAATGGGAAAGAATAACATGTGACATTTATCTTGCATAAATTGATGTTGAATGAAAGGATACAGAGATTAACCAAGCTACAGTTCGCTTTGGTAAAGGCGGAGGAACATATTAAAAATTTTCCTAAGAATACACCATATACAGAGTTTGAACATAAGTAATATATGGATTTTTCTTTTGCAAGTATGTTCTTTTTTTTTTACCCAATATATTACAACAATAAAAATATTGATATTGTAGAAATTGTTTTAGAACCTCACTGAGGCCGATTTTTTTGATGTCCTACTTGATTGATACCTTCTCATATTTCAGGAAGACTTTAAATAGGAATTAATATTTTCTTGAAACAAATCAGATTCAAATTTTATAGATATAAAATATAAAAACAAATGTCAATGCCTTCGCTTGATTGTTACTTTGAATCTGTTGTGGGCAGGTTACAAGAAATGTGATTGGAAAAAGGATGGGGAGACAATGCAGAGCATCTCTTAGCTATTATTAATTTGTTATTATATATCCTTCAAGCACTTGAGCTATCGACTTTGGAAATGTGTCTAGTAGGGATTCCCATGGTTTTTCGTGTCATGATTATTTCACCTCATGGTTATTTTGGGAAAGCAAATGTTTTAGGAATGCCAGATAATACATCATTGGACAAGTAAATAGATTTTGTTATAATTGCAATGTCCATTCCATGATATACTCTCTTTATTGTTTGATTGTATTTTGAACGTTTCTTTTGATTTTGTTTTGTATGTTATCTATGAAATTGAAAATACTTGGTATCATGTCCATTTAAACAACAACCAAAGCTTGAAGACATAATTAGTATTACACAATATTGATTGGAATCCTTATAACTATTTTGTGTTAAAATATTTTTATGACTATAAGAAAAGTTTACTTTCATGTTGTTATTTGAGTACATATTGTTTATATACTTGACCAAGTTCATGCGTTAGAAAATGAAATGTTGTTGTCAAATAAGAAAACAAGGATTAAACATCACACCTCAAATTATTTGTTTTCAGAAGTTATCTATAACTTGAGATTTTTAGCATGTAACTTATAAGTTGACATGATTGTGCCTAAGATTTCCTTGAATATTGAATAATAATTTACTACGGTGTTATTTTCTATGGTTATATTTTATTTTCTTTGTTTATATACCTCATATGGCCACACAGTGGCCAAAATCTCTTAACTAAAGAAAACTTGTTCAAGTTTCTTGCTCTTATGAGGAAAAATGGCTTTGACATTGCTAATGTTGAGGTATATGTCGTATAAATTCTTTATAGTATACTTTAGTTTATATTATATTGTTCATTGTCTTTCATGTATTACACTTTGCATTGTACCTTATTTTGTTTTCAGAAAAGGAACTCAATATTGATGGTAAGAAGTAGGAACTGAAGAAAGAGGAGAGCAATAACACTGGAGCAACAAATGAAAAAGGAGAGAGAGAAGAGAACCTGTCTAGTGATACCCTTAGAGGAAATATCCCACATAAGACACACACATAGAGACTGATGGTCAAGTTTTCAGAGTTGGAGAATTCACCTGCAATGCATTGGCAACACAATGATAATGTAATTTTGAAGCGATGAAACAATATTTCATAATGTGTAAATTGCAGTCCAACCAATATTAAGTTGGAAACTCATATTGTAATACTTTAAAATTTCATATAATATAATTTATATGGTTGAAATTATTTATAGTTTCACTTGATATTGTTTAGTATTGTAAATAACATATGCAACTTTTCATTTTCATATTAGATGAACATACACACTGTATGCCATTTTTTAAATTTAGTTGCAAAAATATACAAATTAATTTATGTTGATTAATAATGAACACATAAAATCAATCTAAAACTACTAAATTAGTAATTTATATTGATTAATAATAAACATAAATAAAATGACTATATGACTAAATTAGTCATTTATAATGATTATTAATGAAAGTAAATGAAATGAATACAAACTACTAAATTAGTCATTTATATAATGAATATAAAACTACCAAAAAAAGATATATGACTACTGCTAATGATAAATTTGTGATTAAAAATGACAACTATGTTTTTTATATATATGGCTATTAATAGCTAATTTACAGTATCTTATAACATGACCAAAATTTAGTCATATTTCTTTGATCATTAATTGGTTTGAAACAATGACTAAAATTTGCATATATATGACTATTAGCAGCTAATTTATAGTATCTTATAACACGACCAACATTTTGGTCATATTTCTTTGGTCATTAATTGGTTTTTTTGGGTGATCATATAGTAATATATTTTGTTGTATATTTGGTCATTAATTTTGAAAACTAATGACTAAATCATAACCAAATTTATGAATAAATATACTATTAGAAGATAAAATTGACACAACCAATTAATGAGAAAGCCACAAATGACTAAAAGCTGGTCGCGTTATAAGATACTATAAATTATCTACTACTGGTCACTGACTGAAAAATGGTCGTTTGTTATGAAACCAACTCCAAAAACAGAAGAAAAGAGAGATCAGCGCCTTAGAAATCAGCCACTTCGAGGGGGAAACCTCTAATACATTACATAAAAACAATTCTTGGATGATACAAATGACCAAAACCTCCTTCTATATATAGGAGTCCATGGGCCCATAATATAATCCTAGCGGACCTAACAATAACAATGTAAGGGCACAATAATAACAATATTAGGGTTACAGGGGTACAATAATAACTATAAGGGGGCTACACTAATAACAATAAGGGACTAAACTAGTAATATAGGGACCTAACATGACCCTCTCCTTAAAAAAGGTGTTGTCCTCAATGCTTAAGTAGCTCTGGGTGCTTATGTATAAAATTCTCATCCTCCCATGTAGAATCTTCAGTGGGTAAGTTCTTCCATTTGATGAGATGCTCTGAAATTGATCGATTTCATAGCTGTCGAGTTCTTGTTTCCGTGACCGCTTCAGGTTCCAATATAATTTTTCCTTCCTCATCAAGTTCTGGAAATATTGTTTGAACTGGAAGATTTTCACCTATAACATTGTTTAAGCATGAAATATGGAAAACTGGATGCACTCGTGAAGAAGCAGGAAGCTCCAATTTGTATGCTATAGTACCAATATTTTGCAACACCTTGTAAGGACCATAGTACTTTGGAAATAATTTATTATCCTTCTTAGCTTGCTTAAGGGACATTTTTTTGTATGGTTGTAGCCGTAAACATACCCAGTCTCCTACATCAAAAGTTCTCTCGCTGCAATGTTAATCTGCCTGTTGTTTCATTTGATTTTGTGCCAAATTTAGGTTATCCTTTAAGAGTTGGAGAACTTCTTGTTGATGCTCGATGTGATCTTCCATTGCTTGAACCTTATAATTTTCTCTTAAATATGATGTGATGGACGGTGGATGATATCCATAAAGTGCCATAAATGGGGTCATTTTTGTTGTAGTATGGAGAAAGTGTTATACCACCATTCAGCTAGAGGTAACCACTTGACCCATTTTGTTTGTTTATTAAATACAAAAAAACGAAGATATCCTTCCAAAAATTTATTCACTATCTCAGTTTGACCATCGGATTGAGGATGATAAGATGATCTATGAGCTAATTGAGTACCCAAACAAGAAAATAACTCCGTCCAAAAATTTCCAGTAAAAATGGGATCTTTGTCACTCACAATAACCTTTGGGTTTCCATGTAGCTTTTGAATTGTCTCCGTAAATGTAGTAGTAACTGTACTTGCTTTAAATGGATGAGATAATGCACAAAAGTGTGCATACTTGGTAAGTCTATCAACTACCACCATGATGACACTCTTTCCTTCGGACTTAGGTAGGCCAGTGATAAAATCCATTGAAATCTCCTCCCAACGTTGACTTGGAATGGATAAAGGTTGTAGAAGACCCGAGTTCCTAATTGTCTCAACTTTATTTTACTAGCAAACCAAACATTCCACCACAAAATTTTGAATACCAAATTTAAGGCCATCCCAAAAAAAATATTTCTTCACCCTGTGGTAAGTTTTTAAAAATACTGAGTGTTCTCCTAAAGGCGAAGTGTGCAATTCCAAAATGATATTTTGTTTTAGTTGGGAATTCTTACAAAGATATAAGCGATCTTTGTACCATAAGGAATCATTTTTCCAACTAAATGTATCATATGTACTAGGATCTTGCTGCAACTTTTGAATGAGTGTCCACATTTCTTTATCCTTCTTCCATTCATCCATTGCTTCGGTTATCCAATTTGCTTGGATAATATAAATGGCACAAAGCAATGCTTCCACCTCTTCATTCTTTCTTGAGAGTGCATATGCAATAACATTTAGCTTCCCTTTTTTGTAGATTATTTCAAAGTCATAACCCAACATCTTTGTGACCCATTTTTGCTGCTCTTCTGAAGATAGTCTTTGTTCCCTAAAGTGTTTAAGACTATCATGATCAATTTTTCCTTGAAGTGTCTTCCCATTAGGTAAGGTTGCCATTTATTTAGTGCATGTAGTATTGCTAACATTTCCTTCTCATAAATATCTTTCTATAAATACTTTCCTTTAATTGAATGACTTTCAAAAGCAATGGGTCTTTCTTCTTGCATTAAAACAACACCAATTCCATTTCCTGAGGCATCACATTCCACAATAAAGGTTTTTGTAAAGTCTGGTGTAGCTAAGACCGGTGCTAGGAACATTGCCTCTTTAAGATGTTAAAAGGCCTTAGTTTCTTCAAGAGTCCATGAAAATGCATCTTTCTTCAATAACGTTGTTAGAGGTGCTGCTATTCTCCCATAGTTCTTAACAAACTTGCAATAATACCCTGTTAACCCGAGAAATCCTTCCAACTGCTTTATGGTTGTGGGGAATTTCCATTCCTTAATGGCTTTAATTTTGTTAGGGTCTACCTTAACACCCTCGTGAGATACAATATGACCCAGATATTCTGTTGTGTAACTAGCTCCAAAAATAGAAGAAAAGAGATATCAACGCCTTAGAAATGAGCCACTTCGAGGGGGCAACCTACCATACATTACATAAATGAACAATTCTTGGATGATACAATTTACAAAAACTCCTTTCTATATATAGGAGTCCATGTGGCCATAATGTAATCCTAGTGGGCCACAATGTAATCCTAGCCGACCTAACAATAACAATGTAAGGGCACAATAATAACAATATTAGGGTTACAGGGGTACAATAATAACTATAAGGGGGCTACACTAATAACAATAAGGGACTATACTGGTAATATAGGGACCTAACATGCCCCTCTCCTTCAAAAAATGGTTGTCCTCAATGCTTGAGTAGCTCTGGGTGCTTCTGTATAAAATTCTCATCCTCCCATGTAGAATATTCAGTGGGTAAGTTCTTCCACTTGATGAGATACTCTGAAATTGATCGATTCTGTAGCTGTCGAGTTCTTGTTTCCATGACCGCTTCAGGTTCCAATATGAATTTTCCTTCCTCATCAAGTTCTGGAAATATTGTTTGAACTGGAAGATTTTCACCTATAACCTTTTTTAAGCATGAAACATGGAAAACTGAATGCACTCGTGAAGAAGCAGGAAGCTCCAATTTGTATGCCATAGTACCAATATTTTGCAACACCTTGTAAGGACCATAGTACTTTGGCGATAATTTATTATCCTTCTTAGCTTGCTTGAGGGACATTTGTTTGTATGGTTGTAGCCGTAAAAATACCCAATCTCCTACATCGAAACTTCTCTCGCTGCGATGTTGATCTGCCTGTTGTTTCATTCGATTTTGTGCCAAATTCAGGTTATCCTTTAAGAGTTGGAGAACTTCTTGCTGATGCTCGATGTGATCTTCCACTGCTTGAACCTTTGAATTTTTCCTTAAAGATGATGTGATGGATGGTGGATGATATCCATAAAGTGCCATAAATGGGGTCATTTTTGCTGCAGTATGGAAGGAAGTGTTATACCACCATTCAGCAAGAGGTAACCACTTGACCTATTGTGTTTGTTTATCAAATACAAAACAACAAAGATATCCTTCCAAACATTTATTTACTATCTGAGTTTGACCATCAGATTGAGGATGATAAGATGAGCTATGAGCTAATTGAGTACCCAAACAAGAAAATAACTCCGTCCAAAAATTTCCAGTAAAAATGGGATCTCTGTCGCTCACGATAACCCTTGGGCTTCCATGTAGCTTTTGAATTCTATCCATAAATGTAGTAGCAACTGTACTTGCTTTAAATGGATGAGATAATGCACAAAAGTGTGCATACTTGGTAAGTCTATCAACTACCACCATGATGAAACTCTTTCCTTTGGACTTAGGTAAACCTGTGATAAAATCCATTGAAATATACTCCCAACGTTGACTTGGAATGGATAAAGGTTGTAGAAGTCCCGGGGTCTTAATTGTCTCAACTTTATTCCACTGGAAAACCAAACATTCCACCAAAAACTTTTGAGTATCAGATTTAAGGCCATCCCAAAAAAAATATTTCTTCACCCTGTGGTAAGTTTTTAAAAATCCCGAGTGTCCTCCTAAAGGAGAAGTGTGCAATTCCAGAAGAATATTTTGTTTTAGTTGGGAATTCTTACAAAGATATAAGAAATATTTGTACCATAAGGAATCATTTTTCCAACTAAATGTATTAGATGTACTAGGATCTTGCTGAAACTTTTGAATGAGTGTCCATACATCTTTGTCCTTCTTCCATTCATCTCTTGCTTCGGTTATCCAATCTGGTTGGATAATAGAAATGGCACAAAGCAATGCTTCCACCTCTTCATTCTTTCTTGAGTGTGCATCTGCAACAACATTAAGCTTTCCTTTTTTGTAGATTATTTCAAAGTCATAACCCAACATCTTTGTGACCCATTTTTGCTGCTCTTCTGAAGATAGTCTTTGTTCCAAAAAGTGTTTAAGAATATCATGATCAGTTTTTACCTTGAAGTGTCTTCCCATTAGGTAAGTTCTCCATTTCTTTAGTGCATGCAGTATTGCTAACATTTCCTTCTCATAAATAGGTTTCTGTAAATACTTTCCTTTGATTGGACGACTTTCAAAAGTAATGGGTCTTCCTTCTTGCATTAAAACAACACAAATTCCATTTCCTGAGGCATCACATTCCACAATAAAGGTTTTTGTGAAGTCTGGCGTAGCTAAGACTGGTGCTAGGCACATTGCCTCTTTAAGATGTTCAAAGGCCTTAGTTGCTTCAGGAGTCCATGAAAATGCATCTTTCTTCAATAATGTTGTTAGAGGTGCTGCTATTCTCTCATAATTCTTAACAAACTTGCGATAATACCCTGTTAACCCGAGAAATCCTCGCAACTGCTTTATGGTTGTGGGGACTTTCCATTCCTTAATAGCTTTAATTTTGTTAGGGTCTACTTTAACACCCTCGTGAGATACAATATGACCCAGATATTCCACCTCTTGTACTCCAAAGAAACATTTGGATATTTTTGTATATAATTGTTTCTCCTGCAATAGTTTGAGCACCCTGTCAACATGTTCAACATGATCCTTCCAAGACCTGCTATAGATTAGTATATCATCAAAATATACCAGCACAAATTTTCTAAGGAAGGGTTTGAAAATGGAATTCATCAACCCTTGAAATGTAGAAGGTGCATTGGTAAGGCCAAAAGGCATGACCAAAAAATTCATAATGACCCTCATGAGTTCGAAATGTTGTTTTTGGAATATCTTCAGTCTTCATTCTAATTTGATGATATCCTAAACGAAGATCCAACTTAGTAAAATAAATTGCTCCATGTAATTCATCCAATAATTCATCAATCACAGGAATGGGAAATTTATCTTTAATGGTGAGCTTATTGAGCTCCCTATAATTCGGACACATGCACCATGATCCATCCTTCTTGTGTACCAATACTATAGGAGTAGAGAAAGAACTTTGAATAGGTTGAATTATACCCGCCTCTAACATTTCTGCAATCATACGTTCAATTTCGCTCTTTTGGACATAAGGATATCTATAAGGCCTGATGTTTGGAGGAGAACTTCCTGGAATCAAATGAATAGCATGATCATGATCACGAATAGGTGGGAGTCCTTTGGGAGTTTCAAACACCTTGGAATGATTGTCCAAGACTTGTTGGAGATCTGCAGAAATAGATGATTTTGATGTTGGAACTTCTAGAGAGCATAATTGTGCAATTACGCCTCGTTGTTATTTTTTTAGAAGCTTTGTCATGACATTAGAGCTTATTATCCTTCCTGGCTTCCCTTCAATACCCCGTAATTCGACTTCCTTTCCTTCTGAAAAAAATTTCAAGAAAAGTTCTTGAAAATTAAAAGCTACCGTCCCCAAAAATTGTAACCATTGTACTCCTAGTACAACATCAGCACCTCCCATAGGAATGGAAAGCATTGGAATAGTCAATACATATTCCCCCATGGTTAGCTTGATATTATGGCATTTTCCAGAGCAATTTATAGTTCCTCCATTTTCCACCATCACTTGACATTCTGGTGCTAGGTATAGGAAACAATTTAATTCCTTGGCTACCTTAAAATGAATAAAATTATGGGTGCTACCTGAATCAATCAACACTATTACCTTTTTATTCTTGATATGTCCTTCTATCTTGAGTGTTTGAGGAGTGGTAATTCCTGCCAGTGCATTACACGATATGGTCGGATTCATTTCTTCCTCTTCTAGGGCTGGTTCCTGGTGTATATCCTCTTCTTGTTCATTTTCTTCTTCCTCTTCACAATCTATGTAAAATAATTTCTTCTCGACACACTTATGACCTTTAGTGTATTTTCTATCACAACTATAGCAAAGCCCTTTTGCTCTTTTTTCTTCCAATTGTTGTGGTGTCAACCTTGTAAGTTGTGGAAATCTAGGCGTAGAAACACTTCCTTCTTTATAGAAGTGAGTGGTAGGCTTCCTTGTCGCCATAATTTTACATTCAATTTTTCTTGCCAACCTAAATGCCTTCTCCAATGAATCAGGTTCCAAAACGTGAAATTCATGTTGGATGTTATTCTTTAAAGTGCCTATGAAGAGATCAATCCTGTGTTCCTCTGGAATATCAGTTTCCCTTATATTCAATTTTTGGAAGTCCTCAATGTGCTCCCCCACTAAACCCTTTTGTTTGAGATTTATCAATTGGCTAAATAAGGTGTTGCTCTTTGTATCCTCATAATGTGCTATCATTTCCTCCATAAAAATTGACCAAGTGAAATTTTTTTTATGGGAGCAAAGCCATAGATACCATACAAATGCATTTTGTTCTAAATGTAAAGTTGCAATGCGTACCTTTTGTGTGTTTTGCACATTATGGCGATCAAAATATTGCTCCATCTGTAGTATCCATGTTACAGGATCCTTTCCATCAAAATTCCTCATATCCATTTTTGGAATATGGTGGTTCTTCCTGCAAACATTAGGGTTTATGAAATCACGATTAACATTTATTTTTTTCTCATCATGAGTTTCCTCTACTATCTTTTCACCATTAGGAAACATTTCTTATATCAACTTTGTCAAACCTTGTATGTCTGCTTTTAGATCATTCTTCATTTTTTCAATTTTAGATTTCATTCCAGCTTCCATGTCATCTATCTTAGATTCCACATCTTTTCTCAAACCATCCATATTATTCTTCACACTATCCATCTTTGCTTTCATGCCTTTCTTCAAAACTTCCATTTCATTTTTTGCTGCTCTTTGCGAGAGAGAAATTTGGTGCACTTGCTCTTGTAATTTTGATAGATCATGTTGCAATTCTTCATCTTCATGAGTCATAGTAGAGCCTTCTAAAGGCTTAATGGGTATTGAATTATTTTTACGGGGAATTTTTTAGAACCCAATACTGATATCTATTCTACAATATGCCCTTGGAATCAATTCAAATTGATTTTTCAAACAAGACTTATGCAATTCGGAAAACAATACACACCTTTTTCTTGCTTTTTAGGAGCTCGATATTGAAATTTTATTATCTCTATCATTGCGGCTCCTCAATATCTGAAATTCAGCACTGAAATAGCCCTCTAAATTCTCTTTTGAATGCCACGATGACCTATTTAGGAGCCTGAAAAAAGACCTAACTTCCACAGATCATATCACCAAAAAATATTGTGAACCAAGCTCTGAAATTTTTAGACGATATTCCTTAGGATTTCGGCTTCGCATCCTAAAAATTTCAGCTTCTGAAACTTTGTAGAAAAAAAGTTATAGCGAAAATTCCACGATAACATTTAGACGGCGAAACCCTAGAATCCAAAAGCTCGATACCAAATGTTGTGTAACCACTCCAAAAATAGAAGAAAAGAGACATCAACACCTTAGAAGAAATGCCACTTCGGGGAAACCTCCGATACATTACATAAATGAAAAATTATTGGATGATACAATTTACAAAACCTCCTTTCTATATATAGGAGTTCATGTAGCCATAATGTAATCCTAGTGGCCACAATGTAATCTAGTTGACCTAACAATAATAATTTAAGGGCACAATAATAACAAAATGGGGGTTACAAGGGTACAATAATAACAAGGGGTTACAATAACAATAAAGGTACTATCTCTTTGGTAATATAGGGACCTAACATATTACACCTCTTGTACTCCCGAAAACATTTGGATGTTTTTGCATATAATTGTTTCTCCTAATAGTTTGAGCACCACAGCCGACATGTTGAACATGATCCTTCCAAGACCTGATGTAGATTGTATATCATCGTAAAATACTAGCACAAATTTTCTAAAGGAAGGGTTTGAAAATGGATTTCATCAACCCTTGAAATGTAGAAGGTGCATTGGTAAGGCCAAAAGGTATGACCAAAAATTCATACAATACCACGATGAGTTCAAAAATGTTGTTTTTAGAATATCTTCGATCTTCATTCTAATTTGATGATATCCTGAACGAAGATCCAACTTGGTAAAATAAAATTCTCCATGTAATTCATACAATAATTAATCAATCACAGGAATGGGAAATTTATCTTTAATGGTGAGCTTATTGAGCTCCCCATAATCCAGACACATGCACCATGATCCATCCTTCTTGTGCAAAAATACTACTAGAGTAGAGAAAGAACTTTGATTAGGTTGAATTTTACCAACCTCTAACATTTTTGCAATTATACGTTCAATTTCACTCTTTTGGACATGAAGATATCTATAAGGCCTGATGTTTGGAGGAACACTTCCTGGAATCAAATGAATAGCATGATCATGATCATGAATAGGTGGGAGTCCTTTGGGAGTTTCAAACAACTTGGAATTATTGTCACAATTTTTGGAGAATTTGCGAAATAGATGATTTTGATGTTGGAACTTCTAGTGAGCATAATTGTGCAATTACACCTCGTTGTTATTTCTTTAGAAGCTTTTTCATGACATTAGAGCTTATTATCTTTCTCGGCTGATCCCCAGTACCCATTTCGACTTCCTTTCCTTCTCGAAAAATTTTTCAAGAAAATTCTTGAAAATTAAAAGCTACCATCCCCGAAAGATTGTAACCATTGTACTCACAAGATAACATCAACACATCCCATGGGAATGGAAAGAATTGGACTATTCAATACATATCCCCATGGTTAGGTTGATCTTATGGAATTTCCTAGAGCAATTTATAGTTCCTCCATTTGTAACCATCACTTGACATTAGAATGCTTCCGGGTATAGGAAACAATTCAATTCTTAGCTGCTACTGAATGAATAAAATTATGGGTTTCTACCCAATCAATCAACACTATTACCTTTTTCTTCTTGATATGTCCTTCTATATTGAGAGTTTTTAGGAGTGGTAATTCTGCAAATGCATTACAAAATATGGTCGGACTCATTTCTTCTCTTCTAGGGTTGGTTCTTAGTGTATATCCTCTTTTTGAGATTCTTGTTCATTTTCTTCTTCCTCTTCACAATCTATGTAGAATAATTTCTTCTTAGCACACTTATGACCTTTAGTGTATTTTCTATCACAACTGTAGCAAAGCCCTTTTTCTCTTTTTTCTTCCAATTGTTGTCGGTTCAGCCTTGTATGTTGTGGAAGTCTAGGAGTAGCAACACTTCCATATTTATATATATGTGAGTGGTAGGCTTCCTTGTTGCCATAATTTTACATTCAATTTTTCTTTCCAACCTCAATGCATTTTCCAATAAATCAGGTTCCCAAACGTGAACTTCATGTTGGATGTTATCCTTTAAAGTCCCTATGAAGACATCAATCTTGTGTTCCTCTGGAATATCAGTTACCCTTATATTCAATTTTTGGAAGTCCTCAATGTAATATAAGCACTAAACCCTTTTGTTTGAGATTTATCAATTGGCTAAAGAATATTTTTCTTTTTGTATCCTCATAATGTGCTATGATTTCCTCCATAAAAATTGACAAAAGTGACAATTTTTTTACAGGAGCAAAGCCATCGATACCATACAAATGTATTTTGTTCTAAATTTAAAGTTGCAATGCGCACCTTTTGTGTGTTTTTCATATTATTGAGATCAAAGTATTGCTCCATCTGTAGTATCCATGTTATTGGATCCTTGCCATCAAACTTCCTCATATTTAGCTTTGGAATATGGCGATTCTTCCATCCAACATTAGAGTTTATGAAATCACAATTAACATTTATTTTGTTCTCATCATGAGTTTCCTCTACTATTTTCGCCATTAGGAAAAATTTCTTGTATCAAATTTTCCAAAACTTCGATGTCTACTTTTATATCATTCTTCATGTTTTCCATGTTGTCTTTCAGTTTCTCATTGATCTTAGCTTCCATGTCATCCATCTTAGCTTCCATGCCATCCATCTTAGCTTCCATGCCCACTTCCATGCCTTCCATCTTAGCTTCCATACCATTCATCTTAGCTTCCACGCATTTCTTCAAACCATCCATCTTATTTTCCACGCCTTTCTTCAAAACATCCATTTCATTTTTTGTTTCTCTTTGTGATAGCGAAATTTGGTGTGCTTGCTCTTGTAATTTTGATATCTCTTGTTGTGTTTCTTCGTCTTCATGAGTCATAGTAGAGCCTTCTGAAGGCTTAATGGGTGTTGAATTCTTTTTTGGGGAAATTTTAGAACCCAATACTGATATCTATTCTTCAATATGCCCTTGGAATAAATTCAAACCAGTTTTTTTCAAATGAGACTTATGTAATTCGAAAAAAATACACACTTTTTCTTTCTTTTGAGGAGCTCGATATTGAAACTGAATTATCTATGTGATGTCGGATCTTCAATATCTAAAATTTGGCAATGAAGTAGCCCTCTGAATCAAATTTCGAATTCCACAGTTCTAACCTGATTTGGATTCTTCAAGACAAAGTTATGCCCAATCTCCCAAAATGACCTAATTATGGACTAGTTCAGTAGAGCAAACTTGTACAACTTTCCACGTGTCACTATTTCTTCCTTCAGCTATGAAATTGATATAATGAAAACTAAATTATGTGTACTTGCATCTACGTTTTACAGAATCTCAATCCGACGCTCAGAGAGAGAGAGTTATGACGTTTTCCCATGATCACCTCTTTGAGATGAAATTCGGGAGCTTGAAACAATCCTAACTTACGCATATCATATCTCCAAAAATGCTGTGAACCAAGATTTGAAATTTTTACAGGAGGTTATTTATGGTTTTGGCTTCGCACTATAAAATTTTCAGCTTTTGAAACTTCGTATATGAAAATTTATAGCGAAAATTCCACGATTACCTGTTTTAGTTGAAATTCGGGAGCTTAAAAAACCCTAACTTCCCCAGATCATATCTTCAAAAATATTACGAACCAAGATCTGAAATTTTTACAGGAGGTTCCTTGGGATTTCGACTTCGTGCTGTACAAATTTAAGCTTTTGAACCTTCGTAGAAAAGAAGATATTGTGAAAATTCCACGATGACGTCTTTGGAACAGCGAAACCCTAGAATCCAAAGCTCTGATACCAAATGTTATGAAACCAACTCCAAAAATAGAAGAAAAGAGAGATCAATGCCTTATAAATCAGCCACTTCAAGGGGGAAACCTCCAATACATTACATAAATTAACAATTCTTGGATGATACAAACGAGCAAAACCTCCTTCTATATATAGGAGTCCATGGGCCCATAATATAATCCTAGCCGACCTAACAATAACAATGTAAGGGCACAATAATAACACTATTGAGGTTAAAGGGGTACAATAATAACAATAAGGGGGCTACACTAATAACAATAAGAGACTAAACTAGTGATATAGGGACCTAACATCGTTTATATGCAAATTTTAGTATTTTTTTAGTAACTAATTATCCATTTTTTACTAGTGCAACGGGTGATATGTACTACTGTTATTTCATCATTTATACTATTGTTGTATGTTTTTATTTCTTTATTTCACTAATTATATTATTGTTTTATTATTCTTTTTGGCATTTTATATAATTTGTAAGATTCACAAACATTTTTACACATTTTGTTTTGCAATGGAAACATTTTTACACTTAAAGCTAAGTATTTCCAATTGTGTACAATATCTATTATAATAAGGATTCAAGGTCACAATCCTTATCAAATAGGAAAATGAGAAGAATATAACCAATGTGAGAAAACAATGAATTTAGAAACAACATTGAAGATTTATTCTCGATTTAGATAGTTATTGGTTTATTAATCAGGTCACATGTTTTTTCTTCTTGTTTAGTTCAAAACCAATATAAATCATGTAGTGATAACTCTATGAGGACTTTAACAATGAAAACATTGTGTATTAATATGTAAGCTTAAATTCTTGACATGAGAGGTAAATTTATGTTCACTATATTTAAATTCCAATTCTTGCATCATTAAGGAGGTCTTATGAATGTATATAAAGTTGATTACATATTTTTATGGACCATAAGGGAAACAAATGGGCTTACATGGATGCATGAGAGATTTTAATTTTTTCTTCATGGATAATGGAAAATTTTTGAATTTTCTTTTTAATGGTAATTATAAATAAAAGTTGAATAAATAAATATTTTATGGCTAAGAATTAAATGTAAATAATGCGACGGTGATTAATAGGCATTTGTTTGACTTTCTAATAGACTTGGTGATGTGTTTTTCTTTCATATTTGGATTATGTAATATAGATATGTAATTTTATGTATTTATAAGTAAATTATTTAAAGTAGACATGTAGTTATCATTGTGAACATGATGTAATATTAGCTTGGAGAAATGTGAAAACATGAATTTTAGTGACTATCTTGTGATGAGTATGTGGATCAAAAGATTGTAATTCTAGGCACAAATTATCAATTTATAACTATATTTTATTAAGGTATCAATATAAATATGCTTATATTATCTCCTTTCTCAAATGACACTGTGAGTATCAATCTAAAATAACTCACAAAGTGATAGAAAATGGAGAAGGATAATTATATCTGTGTTATATATGTGTACTAAAAGGCCTACTACAATGTCCATCATCAAAGTTTAACCTCCCTTATTTTCACTATGCAATATATCTCCATAAATATAAATAAAATTTAAAACATGTTGTACAATATCTATGATAATAAGGATTCAAGGTCAAAATCCTTATCAAATAGGAAAATGACAAGAATATAACCAAAATGAGAAAAGAGTGAGTTTAGAAACAATATTGAAGTTTTATTTTTGATTTAGATACTTATTGGTTTATTAATAAGTCCACATGTTTTTTCTTCTTGTATAGTTCAAAATAAATATAAATCATGTAGTGATAAATCTATGAGGACTTTAACAATGAAAAAATTGTGTATTAATATGTAATATTAAATTCTTGACAGGAGAGGTAAAGTCATGTTTACTATTTTTAAATTTCAGTTCTTGCAACATTATGTAAACAAAGAGGTCTTATGCATGTATAAAATGTCTATTTCATATTTTTATGGACCATAAGCAAAACAAATGGGTTTACATGGATGCATGAGAGGTTTTCATTTTTTCTTCATGGATAATGGAACAATTTCGACTTTCCTTTCAATCATAATTATAAATAAAAGTTGAACTAATAAATATTTATGCCTACGAATTAAATGATAAATATTGTGATGGTGATTAAAAGGCATTTGTTTGACTTTCTAATAGACTTGGTGATGCATTTTTATTTCCTATTTAGATTATGTAAAATAAATATTTATTTATATGTATTTATAAGTAAATTATTTGAAGTAGATATGTCTTTATGATTGTGAACATTAAGTAATATTAGATAGGATCAATGTCAAAAAATGAATTTTAGTGACTATCTCATGATAAGTATGTGGAAAAAATAATATTTCTTGAGTTGTTCAATAAGAAATAATCAAATATACTATTTGTCAAAAAGTTAAATCTAATATACTATGAATTTTATATTATTTAACTCGTATTTATTATTAAAAAAGAAGAAGATCAATTTAAACTGATATCAAAAGATTTAATCTCTTTTAGTGATTGATAAATCTATGATCAAGATGGATCTATAATGGTTTCCTATCTCTATATATAGATCGACGATAGCATAATTTTTCATTGTTTAAAATGTATTTTTGAATAATTTATTATTATTAATATTTTATATTAAAAATTGAATGAATTACACATTTTCGTATTATTAAGAACTAACTAAAATATTTTAACTTTAATTATTTTTTCCTTGTGAGTATTGAAATATTTTACTAATTAGGATAGAATGAATATGAATTGACTGTCTAAGCAATAGAAAAATATTTATGGTAATTTTACAATTATAGTTTCAACCATACTAAACTTTGTAATTTATAAGAAAATATTTGCATTTATTTTGAAGTAAGTCAGTTTCCATGTAATTTTAATAAGGAAATTTTGATATAATTTCACCAATACATAATATATAATAAATATTATTTCATAAAAATAAAAATCATGATGATAACCATATAAAAAACATAAATATCATCTAAGATACATATTCAAATTCACTACCATCATCTAACTATATAAACCTATAGCACATATAAATTCCATTACACACAAATCTAATAATTTAACGGTGCATCATCATCATGATCACATATAACAAAACACAAGCATTGTAATCTAACATCATCACCACATACATCCTCAAATTAATATACATATCATGTCAAATAATTGCTACCACATACACATCTATCTGCAAGCACATTAAATGAACATATCTAACATGAACTAAAAATATACAAATCAACACCAACATATAAATTAAGTACATAAACATGAACCCCCCCCCCCCACACACACATAAATAAACTGTCAAAAAATTGCATCAGGTCAAATAAATTCTATCGAATATCTGATACAACCAATGTAGTAGTGAAAGTCTGGTCTATAGCTTGGTCAATTACTGCCTCAACATTCAAACTATCAGGTGGAGGAGAAGGTATTGGTTGGTTTTCCCTCTAAGGAGAAATATGAGGCACTGCTACCAATACTAGGTGATCATCATGAGGTGAATGATGATGAGGTGGAGTACTACCAAAAGGATCACCGACACCTTAACCATGATATGATGGGGTAGTACTACTAGAAGCATGATCACCATCATCATCATCATGATACAATAGGATAAAACTGCGTGAAGACTTAGGTGACGTATCTACTGCATGCCCTGCATCCCTCCTCATTACTAGTAGTCTGGTAGCTATGATGATATGATGCAGAAGATATCATATCACGTGGAAAATCCCTGAAGAGCTCTAGGATCTACCCTGATGTCTGGAGCCCTTGCATGGTGGACTCCCTCCTCCACCAAAATTCTAGACAATTGGTCGTAGTATTCCATCCTAAATCTGAGACCAGCCTTACGAGTCCATATGCCCACACTGCCCCTATGCATATGAGGATCATGTGCCTCATCCTCTTGGGCCTCACTGTTGAAATGACACCAAGAAATGACACCCCAAGGGGGATTCTGATTTAATTTTCCTTGAATTAAATTGGAAGAGACATTGTAATTTCATCTCATGAAAGCTTGTATCAGTTAACTAAGTCAGAATGACTGAGTTAGATTAGGAAATTCGAGTTAAGGGTTAGAGAGTAGGCATTTAGAGTTTTCCCATGATTTAAGGGGGCCCAGCTACAATTATTTGTGAGTTGTAATTAGTTGAATCAAGAAATTGAGTTAGAATCAGTTTAAGTAGTTCTAGCTGAGTGATGATCTAGTGAGAGGTCAAGTGAGTTAAATACGATTTAATTCACAAGTAGTGATTAATAACTTAACTGATAATTAACTATAAATAGCTATTCAATGTTAGTTCTAAGGAAGTCCCAATTGAGACTAAGGTTTAAGGGATGATAACTATTAGTTGTATAATTAGAAAATTGTACAGGTTAGTTATTGAGTCATGTGGAGGCCAGGGAAGCATTGTGGAATCAATTAGAAGTAATTTTCTATTTAATAGGGAGATTATTCCTCAAAGAACGTGTGAGAAAGGCATGTTGAGAAAAGGCTGAGAATTGGCTACGTAATTGGCTGATTTTGCCTAAATCAAAGTGAGACAGTTGGAAGAGAGCAGGAATTTCTTTGAGTAAGCAGTGAAATAGCTAGTGTGGGTTGATGCCATGGTTGAGGAGTATGACTCCATCATCAGAAACAGTGCATGGGAAGTTTTCCCAAGACCAGTGGGGAAATCAATTATAGGATTCAGATGGTTCTACAAGGTGAAGCAGGCAATAGATGGGAGTGTGGAGAAACAAAAGGATAAATTTGTGGTTAGAGGGTTCTCTTAGGTGGAGGGGATTGACTATGATGAGAATTTTTCACCAGTCGCAAGGTACTCATCTATTATATCCATCCTTGCACTCTTAGCATAGATGGGATGAAAAATGCATTATATGGATGTAAAGACAACCTTTCTCAATGGATTATTGAGGAAGAAGTGTAAATTGAGTAGTCTGAAGGTTTTGAGACTTAAACAGGGAGTCACATCTATGAAAATTCGAGAGAGCATTGTATGGGCTGAAGCAAGCACCTCGTGCTTGGTACACCAGGATCAACAACTATTTCACTGGGTTAGGCTTCACGAAGAGTGAAGTAGATGTGAACCTATATCATATTGTGGTTGATGGTAAGATTTTGATTATTGTACTTTATGTCGATGATCTGATACTGACAGGTGAAAAGCATATCATAAAGTATTTCAAAGAAGATCTTACAAGATAATTTGAGATGAAGTACATGGGGCTCTTGCACTATTTCCTTGGATTGGAAATATGACAAAGAGATGGGGAGCTATTTGTATCTCAGGGAAAGTATGCCAAGGATATTCTGAGGAAGTTACACATGGAGGGAAACAAACCAGGAGACTCATCTTGCAAGAAATTGGAGGAAGGAGGATGCTACTTTGGACCAAGTAGTGGATGCTACTGTTTATAGGGAGCTTGTGTGTTCACTCATGTATTTGGTGAACACACGACCCTACATATGCTACACAGTTAACTAGCTGAGGCAAGATATGGTTAAGCCTACCGAGCTCTTTTGTAAGGTAGAGAAGCATGTGTTGAGATATCTCAAGAGCATGAAAAAGTATGGATTATGGTACAAATGGATAGAGGGAGTGAAGCTTCAAGGCTTGACCGATGCAGATTGGGTAGGGAGTTCATCTAACTGGAAGATCGCATCAGGAGCCATCTTCAACATAGGATCTGTAGCAGTTTCTTAGTATAGTAGGAAAAAAATATCATTTACACTCAGTTCAGAAGAGGAAGAGTACATGGAGACCAGTTAGGCAGGATGCGAGGCAATCTGAATGAGGAAGATACTTGCTGGTTTGTTTGGTTAATAGATGAATATGACGATGATACATTGTGATAACTATAGTTGCATCAAAATCTCGATTAATCTTGTATTCCATGACAGTTCCAAGCATATTGATATCCGGTATCACCATCTCAGAGATTGTGTTTAGAGGAAGATTATGTCAATAGAGTACATTCCAACGGAGGAGCGGGATGTAGACATCTTGACGAAGGCACTGAGAAGAAGCAAATTTGAATTCCACAGAGGTGGGATCAAGGTAGCAGATAATCCCTTTCTTTCTAAGAGGGAGTGTTGAAATGGCACCCCACAGGGGCTTCTGATTTAATTTTCCCTTAATTAAATTGGAAGAGAAATTGTAATTTCATCTCATGACAACTTATATTAGTTAAATAAGTCAGAATTAATGAGTTAGCTTAGGAAATTCAAGTTGAGGGTGAGAGAGTAGGCATGTAGAGTTCTCCCATGATTTAAGGGGGTCCAATTAAAATTATTTGTGAATTGTAATTAGTTAACTTAAGAAATTGAGTTAAAATCAATGTAACTAGTTCTAACTAAGCGATGATCTAGGGAGAGGTCAAGTGAATTAAATCTGATTTAATTCAAAAGTAGTGATCAATCAGTTAACTGATAATTCTCTATAAATAGATGTTGTATGTCAATTCTAAGGAAGGCCCAGTTGAGACTGAGGTTAAAAGGATGATAACTATCAGTTGTATAATTATAAAATTGTACAGGTCAGTTATAGAGTCATGTGGAGGCCAAGGAAGCATTGCGAAATCAAATAGAAGGAATTTCCTATTTAATAGGGTGAAAATTTCTCCAAGAATGCATGAAAAAGGAAAATTAAGTAGAGGCGGAGAATTGGTTAAGTAATTGGGTGATTATTCCTAGATCAGAGTGAGACAGTTGGTAAAGTGCAGGAATTTCTCTGAGAGAGAAAGCATTGTATTGTTTCATGACCTTGAATTTATACAATATACCAAATAGTTGGGTTTTAGGTAGTGTGATTTCCCTAGATACATCTTGTGTTGTGCGATTGATTGCTTCTTTCTCTTACTTGTTATGTGATTGTGCGATCATGTTTTGTTTCTAAAAAGTGTAGAAGGATTCAATATCTTGTTTTAGTACATTACAAAATCATATTGAATCCTGTTGTTATATTTTCTAAAATTGCCCATATATGCATCTAATCCCTCTAGTGGGGGAGGAGGCATGTCCCCAACGAATGTGTCGATGTCTAAAAAATATATAGTAAACAACAATAATTAGACAATTTAATTAAAAAATTTAATAAAAAAGTTAAATAACATGCTAGAATAAATTTTATTCTAATTAATTAAGACAATAAAATGAAACTAGATTAATTTAAATAAAACACTAATATTACCTCTATCATCTGCAGTCTCATTCAATGTGAAGAGGATGTTGGAAAATTGTTTACAATCCATCCCCACATACGAAAATGGCACCAAGATAAATGAGTGGTCATCTTCACTGGCTAGTAGCACCAATGCTTGGGCAGAAATTCTAGTTGGATACTCTGGAAGACCCCTCTTGGGCATCGTCTAGCCCCACATACACATTTGCACTTCAATCATCAGCCTAGGAGGGTGACAATCAAATGTAGGCCTTGTCTATGGAAACCTCCCAAAAAACAAACAAAAAATATCTGAAGCAAAAGGGAAGTTCTTCCTCCCATGTATCATTGCACAACATCTATTTAAAGCCCTACAAAACTTCCTCAAAAAATTGGCATACCATTGTGTAAAAGAATCGATATAACATAAATGAGGGAAACTAATGCGCTTCCCATCACTATTATAGTGTGAAATGGTCATCACTAATATTGAGAGGCACCTAATCTCTGTGCAACAAAAGAAGAAACCCATAGTTGTCCACCACGTACCTGAAAATCTGATGGATGAACTACATGAGACCCAACATATCTTTGAGAGTAGATAAGTTGAATCTCTATTTCAACCCCATGGGGAACATCAGGGAACTCAAGAAAATACTCCCCTCTCCTAGAAGGGCCAGTGATAAAATATATGTCCTCCTCATAGGTCATGTAACACGTCTTAGGACCGACATGGAAAGCCTCCTCTTGGACACTCCAACGACGGATAAGTTGTGCCAAAAAGAGAGAGTGCACCTTCAGGGATGTAGCCTCCTCATAGTACTTAAGGAGGCCTACATTCCTCAAGAGCGCTTAGGTCACCATTTTAATAGGGTGAGGGTATAAATCCCTCTCCCTCTCTATTACACAATATTTTGTCACCATCCCTACATTCCCCATCCTGAATACTGGAGGACTATCAGCATGACCCCTGTGTACTATCATACATCACAATGGATGTCATTACATCCCTTAAAATATCATGAACACATTCTCTATTGACTATTCCAGAAGTTAACCCTTTAAAACATCTATTTTTGGGTCGACGTGGTTGTGTAGTTATTACCTCGCGTAGATGGCTAAATTAACACTAGGCCTCATGCTGTGGTCGCTCTGTATCTGAAGGGAACCCATGCCGAGATGCTTTTGGATTTTTTTTTAAAATGGAAATGAAGCTTCCTTGATGTAACAACTTCATGAGTGGAGTCATGGATGTTTGTTTAACTGGATGACGTCATGTTTCTCCCGTTGGCCTTCTAGTTCCTATAAAAGTGAAACTTCCCAAAGGGATAAGGCCTTCCCTCCACCATATGTGGATCCCAAATCTCATCCTCCACTCCTATAAATCCTTCTTCATTCCATTGAATCAGCTAGCCAGACATAGCTAGAATAGACCAATTGCTGATAGTAGAGAATAGTCCATAGTTGTGAGAGAGAATTTGAACCTTTTGCCTCTTCGAGCTGAATTGACAAACAAATGCTTTGAGACGTGCTTGACTGAACCCATTGAAGGAGGTATACAGTGTCAAGGCGCAGGTTGTAAACTTATTTCTTTATTTATGAATATGACATCACTGATTTCTAGTTCCACCTTTGTTTGTGTCAATGATTCTTACTTTCCAACTCTCCTTGACTAGTTGGATAGTTATAAATGAATGTTATGCTTGTATATTGTGAGTTCTTGTTTTATCTTTGTTCAGGTGTAAACGCTACTACCTAAGGAGTGTGAGGTTTGAAGGACGAAGATTGAAGGATCGCTGCAACACACCACATCAAAAGCGTTGGATTGAGGTAGGACACCTATCTAATTCACATTTCATTTATAAGCTAAGAGCCTAGGAACTAGCATGTTACCTTGTTTCTAGAACCTCCCTAAGGCTAGAGGGATCGCCTCCATCCGCAGAGGGGATTTTCCCTTTCATTCCTTATGTCAGTTTCACAGACGGTACCTCCCGCAGTACTTGGAACCTATCCTCCGCGGCTTGGGTAATTTATGATCCTAACGGTGAGTTAGTAGACCTTCAAGGAATTTTTCTAAGATGTGCAACTAAAAATGTCACTGAATACAATGCAGTTATCGAACTTCTAACTGAATCTATTACCCTCAACATTCATGAATTAATTGTAAACCTAAACTCTCAGCTTGTTGTTCTCCAACTCAATGGGTGTTATTCTGTTAGAAACCCTCAGATTTTAAGGATGTATTTGCATGTTCATTTTTTAGAAAGGAATTTTGATTATATCACATGTCAACATATTCCCAAAATAATTAATATGTTAACTGATGCAGTAGCTAATATTGTATTAGATATACATTCGCGAAATTTGTAAAAGAAATCATCATCACATAGTAAGATTTAGACAATAAAATAAGCATATATATATATATATATATATATATCAATTGTTTGCATCCACGTGTACATTGTAGTTCAAAAAATATATGTGTTTTGGTTACATCCTGAGACACCAGATCTCTAAAAAATATGTAGAAATGAAACCTAGGAGTCTAATCCGCATGGTTCTCATGATAGCACGTCACTGCCCATATGACCTACCTTAGTAGTCAATGGATGCAGTTATATACTCCCGTGGTGTGCCTATGATAAGCACGAGGAACGTCCTTGAATCTCACATAGTCGGGGATCCCACTTGTGAGTCCCTCCAAGTTGCGCGCGATTTATTCCTCGTCACTCCCCTCTCCATGAGGGGCTGATTAGAAATTTTGTGGGACCCTATAAGCTACGAGGGACATCCCCGTGGGTCTTTCTGGTCCAACATCTACATCGCATGAGTAAATATCAGAACACATATGGAAAAAAAATCAGAATACTCATAAAAATCCAAAAAATGAGTTTTTACGTAAATCCTCATCCTAGTCATCCCCTTTCGGAAGTGGAAGGTCTGGATCACCCTTGAAATCGGTGCTGGTATATGGCTAGTCCTCTACCATGATGAGTTTTTGGCGTAACCAGTCGAAGAATTTTTGCCTCCATGGCATGTGTTTTCCACCTCCTGATCGAGGCATCAACTCTGCCCAATGGACCATTCGTGGCTCTCGTGCTGGTGGTATAGGTACACTCACCTTCTGTCACTGGAATATCGAAAACTGTTCTAGGATGAACGGTATCAAGATGGACCTGTATCCAAACTCTTTCAGCTTACCATTTTTGCATTTGGTTAGTTGAAATTTCAAGTTGATTGTTACTACTTCCGCCCAATTGAATATTTTTGGAGTCATGCAATCTATGACTAGTTGAAGTTGTGTCTTTGTAGCTTCATAAGGAACTTGAGATCTAGCCACCCAAGTAATGGTATGTAGCACTACTCTTAATGGAAAATCAAGCACGGTTTGAATGTTTACCTTTCCACTCTTAGATTCTTTCTTTGCTCCAGGACAACCTCTATCTATCAACATACCCATGCTCTCTCCAAGAGCTCAAGTACCTATCAGCAGTGGTCTCTCTCCCCTCCATGAAAATCTAGTTATGAAGTAAATGTTGGAGACATCTATCTCTAGTTCTTGGTCATGAATCATGAATCTCTCTCGATCAGTGTCCCACTCACTAATCAAGTACTGTAGCAGCTTTAGCTGAGCTCGTAAACATGGGGTCATGAAGAATTTCAGGAGCCCACAGTTTCTCATGGAATCCATACCTGCATCATTTCCCATGTCCTGTTCATCCTTTTCCACTTCTTTTCAAACTCTCTAAACATGAAAAGACACCGATTTTTCCCATTTTTTGACTCATTAAAAATAAATAACATCGGAAGCTGTCACCATGACGTTACCGATTTCCTCCTTCCTAAGGCTTGTAAAATGTACTAGGATGGATTTGTCCAAAGGAAAAACTTACATGACAAGCATATTCTATCCCCTTCAAGATTGTTTCCAAAAATAATTGGGGTACTCACCAGAAATGGTGGGGGAAAATGGAACTAGTTCTTAGTTGTGTCGACAGTAAGTCACTCTTGAACATGAAACTCTTTCGTAGTTTGTGTCGGGTTGGGGACATCCCATATTCATCATTTTTCCTCCATGGGTTTGGGTTATCCATTTTGACCTCTCATCTTCTCTTTGCCTCGTTGCCATGACCTCGAATCCCTTGATGTCAAATACTACCAAATTTCGGAGTCATGTTGCCAATATGTTCAAGAGAAGTTCCTTCTGCAGTTTTCAACCCCTGATCCTCTGTTTAATATTGATTCACTATCATCTTATTCCTTTGTCTTGTGTTGATAATGTGGGAAATATTATGGTCCTCGTTCGACCGGTTACTTCCTGTCGACTTCAGCTCATTATCTAGGAAGCTGATTTAGAGACTCCCTTCTAGTACCTTAGAGCTTGCATGCCTCAATGGCAAGTTCTTTGCATTAGATGATAGGTTCTCATCATTGGCCTTCGATCGAGTGATTTCATGGGTGTTTGACTCCAGCTCATTGTTCACATTCCGTGGATTGTACTAGCAGTATCTTGAGAACCATTGTCATTATTGGTGGTCTCTCTCGCACTTGTTAACAAATTTCATCATTGGCTCGTAATCATGTGACTTTATTGCATGTTCGAATTCAGCTCATTCATTCACATGTCTAAATTTGTACTTGTTTGGGTCGAGACCTAGCACAAGACCTTGGGTTTTTTCTTATAAAATACAGGTCGCGGGATGATTTGGTTAATCGTGAATATATGCATGACTCTTTTGATTGGATGGCTGCAACCATACCTAAGTCCATTTGATGATTCTTCTCATTGGATGGTTGTGTCCATACCTTGGAATTTTTTACATGTTCTCTATTATGGATGGTTGCGCCCATACTACATATTCATGTATCAGAGATATCAGTTGTACTTGATCTTGCAGGTCCTCTAACGACAACGTTTTGGTTTGGGCATGTTCTCATAAAGAATTTCACCCCTCCCTCTCTCTCGGGCTTCATTCTTTAGGGGGCATATGTTACACAGTATTTTGTCACCATCCCCGCATTCCCCATCCTGAATACTGGAGGACTATCAACATGACCCCTTGTGTACTGTCATAAATCTCAATGGATGTGACTACATCCCTTAACATATCAGGAACACATTCTCTGCTGACTATTCCAGAAGTTTCCCTTTAAAACATCTATTTTTGAGTCGGTGCGGTTGTGTAGTTATGACCTCGCATCGATGGCCAGATTAACACTAGGCCTCGCGCCGTGGTCACTTTGTCTCTGAAGGGAACCCACGCTGAGCTGCTTTTAATTTTTTTTTTTAAATGGAAATGAATCTTCCATGACGTAACAACTTCGCGAGCAGAGTCATGGATGTTTGTTTGACTGGATGAGGTCGAGTTTCTCCCTTTGGCCTTCTAGTTCCTATAAAATTGCAACTTCCCAAAGGGATAAGGCCTTCCCTCCACCATATGTGGATCCCAAAGCTCATCCTCCACTCCTATAAATCCCTCTTCATTCCATTGAATCAGCTATCCAGACATAACTAGAATAAACTAGAAGTTGATAACAGAGAATAGTCCATAGTTGTGAGAGAGAGTTTGAACCTTTCGCCTCTTCGAGCTGAATAGATGAAAAAATGCTTTGATACGTGCCCGACTGAACCCGTACAAGGATGTATACAGTGTTAAGGCACATGTTTTAAACTTATTTCTTTATTTATCAATATGCCATCACTGATTTCTAGTTCCACCTTTGTCTGTGTCAATGATTCAAAGTTTCAAACTCTCCTTGACTAGTTTGATAGTTATAAATGAATGTATATTTTTGTATATTGTTAGTTCTTGTTTGATCTTTGTGTAGGTGTAAACATCGCTACCTAAGGAGTGTGAGGTTTGAAGGACAAAGATCGAAGGATCGTTGCAACACACCACATCAAAAGCATTGGATTGAGGTAGGACACCTATCTAATCCACATTTCATTTATAAGCTAGGAAGCTAGGAACCAACATGTTACCTTGTTTCTAGACCCACCCTAGGGCTAGAGGGATCACCTCTATCTGCAGAGGGTATTTTCCTTCACAACACTCGATCAGGCCTCCCATGGTCAAAACATATTGTAATGGTTTTCCATTTTCTCCTGCTCTTGCTGATACTCCCTCTATTGATGTGTTATGAAACTAGCTCCAAAAATAGAAGAAAAGAGAGATCAACGCCTTAGAAATCAACCACTTCGAGGGGGAAACTTCCAATGCATTAAATAAATGAAATATTCTTGGATGATACAAATTACAAAACCTCCTTTCTATATATAGGAGTCCATGGGGCCACAATGTAATCCTAGCCGACCTAACAATAATAATGTAAGGGCACAATAATAACAATATGGGGGTTACAGGGGTACAAAAATAACAATAAGGGGGTTACACTAACAAAAATAAGGGACTATATTAGTAATATAGGGACCTAACATGCTCCTCTCCTTTAAAAAAGTGTTGTCCTTAATGCTTAAGTAGCTCTGGGTGCTTCTATATAAAATTCTCATCCTCCCATGTAGAATCTTCAGTGGGTAAGTTCTTCCATTTGATTAGATACTCTGAAATTGATCGATTTCGTAGCTGTCAAGTTCTTGTTTCCATGACTGCTTCAGGTTCCAATATGTTTTTTCCTTCCTAATCAAGTTCTGGAAATATTTTTTGAACTAGAAGTTTGTCCCCTATAACCTTCTTTAAGCATGAAACATGGAAAAATGGATGCACTCGTGAAGAAGTAGGAAGCTCCAATTTTTATGCCATAGTACCAATATTTTGCAACACCTTGAAAGGACCATAGTACTTTGGCGATAATTTATTATCTCTCACTGCGATGTTAATCTACTTGTTGTTTCATTCGATTTTGCCAAATTTAGGTTATCCTTTAAGAGTTGGAGAACTTCTTGTTGATGCTCAATGTGATCTTCCACTGCTTGAACCCTAGAATTTTCCCTTAAAGAATATGTAATGGATGGTGGATGATATCCATAAAATGCCATAAATGGGGTCATTTTTGCTGTAGTATGGAAGCAAGTGTTATACCACCATTAAACGAGAGGTAACCACTTGACCCATTGTGCTTTCTTATTAGATACAAAACAACGAAGATATCCTTCCAAACATTTATTCACTATCTCAATTTGACCATCCGATTGAGGATGATAAGATGAGCTATGAGCTAGTTGAATACCTAAACAAGAAAATAATTCTGTCCAAAAATTTCTTGAAAAAATGGGATATTTGTTACTTACAATAATCTTCGGGTTTCCATGTAGTTTTTGAATTGTTTCCATAAATTCAGTAGCAACTGTACTTGATTTAAATGGATGAGATAATGCACAAAAGTGTGCATACTTGGTAAGTCTATCAACTACCACCATGATGACACTCTTTCCTTCAGACTTAGGTAAACTTGTGATAAAATCCATTGAAATCTCCTCCCAACATTGACTTGGAATGGATAAAGGTTATAGAAGACCTAGGGTCTTAATTTTCTCAACTTTATTTTGTTGGAAAACTAAACATTCTGCCACAAAATTTTGAATATCAGATTTAAGGCCATCCCAAAAATATTATTTCTTCACCCTATGGTAAGTTTTTAAAAATCCCGAGTGTCCTCCTAAAGGAGAAGTGTGAAATTCCAAAAGAATATTTTTTTTAGTTGGGAATTCTTGCAAATATAAAAGCGATCTTTGTACCATAAGAAATCATCCTTCCAACTAAATGTATCAAATGTACTAGGATCTTGCTACAAATTTTGAATGAGTGTCCACACTTCTTTGTCCTTCTTCCATTCGTCCCTTTCTTTGGTTATCCAATCTGGTTGGATAATAGAAATGACACAAAGAAATGATTCCACCTCTTCATGCTTTCTTGAGAGTGCATCTGCAACAACATTAGCTTCCCTTTTTCTTAGATGAATTCAAAATCATAACCCAACATATTTGTGACCCATTTTTGTTGTGCTTTCGAAGATAGTCTTTGTTACAAAAAGTGTTTAAGACTATCATGATCAATTTTTACCTTGAAGTTTCTTCCCATTAGGTAAGGTCGCCATTTCTTTAGTGCATGTAGTATTGCCAACATTTCCTTCTCATAATTAGCCTTTTTTAAATACTTTCCTTTGATTGGATAGCTTTCAAAAGCAATGGTTCTTCCTTCTTGCATTAAAACAACACCATTTCCATTTCCCGAGGCATCGCATTCCACAATAAAGGTTTTTGTGAAGTCTGGTGTAGCTAAGACTGGTGCTAGGCACATTACCTCTTTAAGATGTTCAAAGGCCTTAGTTGCTTCAGGAGTCCATGAAATTGCATCTGTCTTCAATAATGTTGGTATAGGTGTTGCTATTCTCCCATAATTCTTAGCAAACTTGCGATAATACCTTGTTAACCCGAGAAATCCATGCAACTACTTTATGGTTGTGGGGGATTTCCATTCCTTAATGGATTTAATTTTGTTAAGGTCTACCTTAACACCCTCATGAGATACACTATGACCTAGATATTCCACCTTTTGTACTCAAAAGAAACATTTGGATGTTTTTGGATATAATTGTTTCTCCTCCAATAGTTTGAGCACCCTGTCAACATGTTGAACATGATCCTTCCAAGACCCGCTGTAGATTATTATATGATCAAAAAATACTAGCACAAATTTTCTAAGGAAGGGTTTGAAAATGGAATTCATCAACCCTTGAAATGTAGAAGGTGCATTGGTAAGGCCAAAAGGCATTACCAAAAATTCATAATGACCCTCATGAGTTCGAAATGTTGTTTTCGGAATATCTTTAGCCTTCATTCTAATTTGATGATATCCTGAACGAAGGTCCAACTTGGTAAAATAAATTTCTCCATGTAATTCATCCAATAAATCATCAATCATATGAATGGGAAATTTATCGTTAATAGTGAGCTTATTGAGCTCCTATAATCTGGACACATGTGCCATGATACATTATTCTTGTACACCAATAATACTGGAGTAGAGAAAGAACTTTGACTAGGTTGAATTATACCAAACTCTAACATTTCTACAATCATACGTTCAATTTCGATCTTTTGGACATAAGGATATCTGTAAGGCCTGATGTTTGGAGGAAAACTTCCTGGAATCAAATGAATAGAATGATAATGATCATGAATAGGTGGGAGTCCTTTGGGAGTTTCAAACACCTTGGAATGATTGTCCAAGACATTTTGGAGATCGGGAGAAATAGACGATTTTGATTTTGGAACTTCTAGTGAGCATAATTGTTTAATTATGCCTCATTGTTATTTATTTAGAAGATTTGTCATGACATTAGAGCTTATTATATTTCCTGTCTTCCCTGCGATACCCCATAATTCGATTTCCTTTCCTTCCGAAAAAAAATTCAAGAAAATTTCTTGAAAATTAAAAGCTATTGTCCCCAAATATTGTAACCATTGTACTCCTAGAACAACATCAACACCTCCCATTGGGATGGAAAGCATTGGACTATTCAATACATATTCCCACATGGCTAGCTTGATATTATGGAATTTTCCAGAGAAATTTATAGTTTCTCCATTTGCAACCATCACATGACATTCTAGTGCTGGGTATAAGAAACAATTCAATTCCTTGGCTACCTTACAATGAATAAAATTATGGGTACTACCCGAATCAATCAACACTATTACCTTTTTCTTCTTGATATGTCCTTCTATATTGGAGTTTGAGGAGTGGTAGTTCCTGCCAATGCATTACATGATATGGTCAGATTCATTTCTTCTTCTTCTACGGTTGGTTCCTGGTGTATATCCTCTTCTTTTGAATTTTCTTGTTCATTTTCTTCCTCCCCTTCACAATCAATGTAAAATAATTTATTCTCAGCACACTTATGACCTTTAGTGTATTTTCCATCACACCTGTAGCAAAGTCTGTTTTCTCTTTTTTCTTCCAATTGTTGTGGTTTCAACCTTGTATGTTGTGGAAGTCTAGGAGTAGAAACACTTCCATCTTTATAGATGTGAGTGGTAGGCTTCCTTGTCGCCATAATTTTACATTAAATTTTTGTTTCCAACCTGAATGCCTTCTCCAATGAATCAGGTTCCCAAATGTGAACTTCATGTTGGATGTTATCCTTTTAAGTCCCCATTAAGACATCAATCATGTGTTCCTCTGGAATATCAGTTACCCTTATATTCAATTTTGGAAGTACTCAATGTGCTCCACCACTAAACCCTTTTGCTTTAGATTTATCAATTGGCTAAAGGTGTTGCTCTTTTTATCCTCATAATGTGCTATCATTTCCTCCATAAAAATTGACCAAGTGACATTTTTTTTACGGGAGAAAAGCCATTGATACCATTTTGTTCTAAATGTAAAGTTGCAATGCGTACCTTTTGTGTGTTTTGCACATTATTGAGATCAAAATATTGCTCCATGTGTAGTATGCATGTCACGAGATCCTTGCCATAAAACTTCCTCATATCCATGTTTGGAATATGGTGGTTCTTCAATCCAACATTAGAGTTTAGGACATCACGATTAACATTTATTTTTTTCTCGTCATGAGTTTTCTCTACTATATTTTCACGATTAGGAATCATTTCTTGTATCAACTTTGAAAAACCTTCCTTCAAACCTTCCATGTCTTCCTTCAAACCTTCCATTTTTTCTTCCATACCATTCTTCAAACCATCCATCATATCTTCCACGCTTTTCTTCAAAACATCCATTTCATTTTTTGTTGCTCTTTGCGAGAGCGAAATTTTGGTGCACTTGCTCTTGTAATTTTGATATGTCATGTTGCATTTTTTCATCTTCATGAGACATAGTAGAGCCTTCTGAAGGCTTAATGGATGTTGAATTATTTTTAGGGGCATTTTATAACCCAATATTGATATATATTCTAAAATATGCCCTTGGAATTGATTCAAATTGATCCTTCAAACAAGACTTATGCAATTTGAAAAAAAAATACACACCTTTTTCTTGCTTTTCAGGAGCTCGATATTGAAATTGAATTATCTCTATGATTCCGGATCTTCAATATCTAAAATTCAGCCTTGTAGTAGCACTTTGAATCTTCTTTGGAATGCCATAGGTATGACCTGATTTGGATTCTTCTAGGAAAAGTTATGCCCAATCTCCCACAATGACCTAATTATGGACCGGTTTAGTAAAGAAAAATTGTACGATGTGCCACATGTCACTGTTTCCTCCTTCGACTCTAAAATTGATATAAAAGAAACTAAAGTCCGTGTGATTATGGCCACTTTTTTCAGAATTCCAATCCGATGCTCAAAAAGAGAGTTATGATAATTTTCCCACAGTCACCTCTTTGAGATGAAATTCGGGAGCCTGAAACAACCCTAAATTCCACATATCATATCTTTGAAAATATTGCAAACCAAGATCTGTTCACTCTGTAAAATTTTTATCTTCTGAAACTTCGTAGAAACAAAGTTATAGCGCAAATTCCACAATGACCTGTTTTAGGTGAAATTCGGGAGCCTAAAAACACCCTAACTTCCACAGATCATATTGCCGAAAATATTACGAACCAATATCTGAAATTTTTACAAGACATTCCTCAGGATTTCAGATTCACTCTCTAAAAATTTTAGCTTCTGAAATTTCATATAAAAAATGTTATAGATAAAATGCCACGATGACCTATTTGGAGCAGCGAAACCCTAGAATCCAAAGCTCTGATACAAAATGTTATGAAACCAACTCCAAAATAGAAGAAAAGAGAGATAAACGCCTTAGAAATTAGCCACTTCGAGGGGAAAACCTCCAATACATTACATAAATGAACAATTCTTGGATGATACACATGACAAAACTTCCTTTCTATATATAGGAGTCCATGGGGCCACAATGTCATCCTAGCCGACCTAAAAATAATAATGTAAGAGCACAATAATAACAATATGGGGGTTACATGGGTACAACAATAAGGGACTATACTAGTAATATAGGGATCTAACATGATTTCTATGCTACATGATTGACATATAAAATACATCAGCCTCATATATATATATATATATATATATATATATATATATATATATATATATATATATATATATATATATATATATATATATATATATATATATAATTAGATTGAAAATGTATTTATAAATATGGAAACATAAGTTTCAATTAAAAAGGAAAAAGAAATCCCTGGTGCGCCCAAAGAAGAGTAATGCACTGGCTATGTTGCGCTATCAAACACAACAACACCATAAACAATGCATACATACATATTATGCATCACTCTTGGTTCACATACATACATTTTCAGCGAGATGCATCTAGAAAAACTTATGCACTGGTGTGTACCTATAACTTTTCGCACCAGTATGGAACGTTTAGGTTATCGAACACATCGAGCTATATTTTTTAATATTATGTGTGTGATGCGTTTGGTAAATATAAATGAACTGGGCGTAACCTAAAAATGTACACACCGACATATAATTTATAGATTTTCCCAATGTGTTGTAATTTATGAAACACACCACAAAAAAAAATGTGTGTGTTAGGTTCACGCACTAAACTGTAGTGCACCCTGTAATTTTACAGAGTGCACTATTATTAGTGTGAGCCAAAGTTGTCGAACGCACCACATAGGGATTTTTTTTTCAATAAAAATGGATTTTTCGACCTATTTTTCAATTCTAGTCTGCTAAAATTAAATTTGAGAGAAACATAGAAATTACCTTGACATTTGGTCATTGGAGAGGCATTTTTAACATGTAATTGAGAAAAAAAAATTTCAACACCATTTGAGAAAATTGGAAAGCCATGCACTGAGCATGGTACGGAAGGATGATGAGAAAGAGAAGCACTTACGGTAGGGAATTTGCATGTGGCAAGAGTGGCACTAGTGCTTCAAATCTCCACAACATTGTAAATGGTAAAACTGAAATTTATGTATGGTAGTTTTTTTAATTTATTTAACCCTATTTCATTGTGTTATTATAACCGCACAGGTGTGTAAACTATCCAAGAGCACCATTTTTTTATTTTTTAATATATATATATATATATATATATTATTTAAATTAAAAACCCTATAGCGATGCTCACATCGGGACATTCTAATATATGTACCACATTGGTTCTTTGTGGGACTATAGCATCACATTTAAAAAAAAAAAATTTCATAGTGGAACCCTTTCTTAGATGCACCAGGGCGGTTTAATACATGAACAACATCAGTGCTTCGTAATAAGATAGCACTGCATTTTAAAAAAAAACCCTAAATCAGTGCTCTTGTTAAGACTCACCAAGACATTTTAAATAATTAACCGCATCGGTAATTTGTGGGAATATAACACCACATTGTTTTAAAATTGAAAATCCCCTAGTGGTGCTCTTTCTAATATGCACCAGGGAGTTTTAATACATGAGAAACACTGGTGCTTCATTGGAATATAGCACCGCATTTTTTATAAAGTTAAAAACCTATAGAGGTGCTCTTTCTAAGTATCCACTAGGGAATTTTAATTAAAGAAGAGCACCGATGTTGTGGGTGGATATACAAGCGACAAATTTTTAAATTTAACCTTTATCCAGTGGTATCGATTAGTGTGAGCATTGGTGTGTAGTATACTATGTATGCACCGGGGCTTCAGAGTACTCGTTTAACACTAGGTCGTCATCACAGTACAACATGGGACTAGGAAAAATGAATTTTATGACTTACAATTTTGTAATTTAACCCTTTTTTGGTGATATCGAGCTATATATGCACCAATGATCTATTTTATTTAGCGCACCCCATTTTTTTAAAATAATTTTTCCATAGTGCACCATGTTCAACTAGGCACCGATGATTATATGTATATTAAAGCACCAGTGTATTTGTATATTATAGACGCATCATTAAAAAAACATCTACTTGCTCACCTTTGTTAGTGACCTCCACTAAAAATACATTTTTGGGCTATTTTTATAGGGGATTCTGCAAAAACCTCTACTATAGGGTCTTTTCTTGTAGTGTTTATTGCAATATTTATAGGCACCAACAAATAGTAGATACCAATCCCCTCATCTACAAGATTTATAGGCACTAACCTACATGAGACACCAATTCCCTCTACCGCAATATTTTTGTAGGCACCGACCTACTTCACCGAGTCTACTTTCTAAATCTTTCTTCACCACATTTGTTACCTTTTTGTTCCTTCATTAGGCCTACTTGATGCCTCTTCCTTCACTAGGTCTATTAGTTTCTTCTACCTTCACCAAGTCTACATGCTACTTCTTCCTTACCATGTATTCTTGCTGCTTCTTCCTTCACTAGGTCTGTTTCTTCGAAAAAAAAAAAAAATTCCCTCTTCTGAAGAACACACTTGTACAACATGCCATGTATCCAATTTTCCAAATCTAAACATGAAATTTTTACTTGAGGCACTTTTTTATTTCTCCTTGGCTCTATGAACTTTTCATAATCTAAAAGATCCCAAAAAACAAGTTATAGAAAAAATTCTAAATCGATATGTTCAAATTTGATTTCAGTACTTTTAAATAATGATAACTTATATGGTATATCTTTGAAATTATAGAAAACCAAATTCTGGAATTTTTACCACACATACCTAGATATCTCTCCTCTATCTCCTCCACATTTCACTATCTGAAACATCTTAGGAAAAAGTTACAACGAAAATTCCAAGTTGAATTTTTGAGGCATGTTTCAGGAGGATATAGGAGCCCTAACTTCCTAAGAGCACATCTCTGAAATTGTAGTAAATTAAGGTCTGAAATTTCTACCACATGTACCTATATATTTCTCGTGTGTCTTCTCTATATTTCATATTTTAAGAAAACATGTTATAAAAAAAATCCTTGCCTGATGTGTTGGAAGCGTAGTTTAGGAGCATTTAGGAACCCTAAATTTATCAAAGAATATCTTCAAAATTATAGCAAACCAAGTCCTGAAATTTCTACCTTAGGTACCTAGAGATCTCAATAAACAAACTATAGTGAAAATTCCAGGATATCCTATTTAAAGCATATTTCAAGAGCATTTAGGAACTTTGAATTCCTTAGAGCTTATCATTGAAATAATAGTGAAACAATATTTGAATCTTGTATCACGTGTACCTATAGATCTCTTCTTAGTCTCCTCCATATTTAATAGTTTGAAACTTCTCATAAAAAAGTTATAATTAAAATGCCAAGTTGACCGTTCAAAGTAGATTTCAAGAGAATTCAGGAAGCTAACTTCCTCAGAGCATATCCTCAAAATTATTGCGAACCAAAATGTGAAATTTCTATTATGGATACATTAATATATACCCTATATCTTCTGCAAGTTTCATGGTCTAATGCACCCACCAAAAAAATTTATAAAGAAAATTCCAAGATGGCTTGTTCACTCCACAAATCACATTTTTGCTCCACCTTTAAGACCCCAAGAGTATTCCCAAGCTTCTATTACACATCTCATACATATTATTGATTGGATAGTCTTCATGTGAACTCATATATCCTTTATTTATAATGTTTATACATTCAATTATGGGTTTGACTTGTAGAACTATATCGGTCGACCTATACTTTATGGTTGCGTCGAATTGTACTTTATGGCTAGACCAACCTACTATAATATTTCATTTCTCTTAATTCCTATGGAGTTATAAGGAGTTCCATATACCCTTGTGTTACACATCATTTTGTCACCATGACATTTGACAGTCAATATGGATCTATCACCATCCATACTCACACTTCCGTAGAAGTAAAACATTTATATTCCTTAAGAAAGTCTTGGAAATTGGGAAAATAGCTCTTAAATACTCTTAAAGATGGTTTGCGCACATTTTGCTGTCAGTTCCTGCACATGCATAGATATTACTAAGCTTATCTGCAGACTTTTACGCTCTATTTCCTATTAAAACCTGCACACTCCATTTAAAATAAATTAAAGGTGAAAAGTAACTTCTAGAAGCATAATGGGCACATATTCTTCCAACTAAAAGCCTCTAAGTGATGGCAGTTCAAGCTAAATCCATCTAATCATGGAACTTATCCCCTTGGATCAAGGAACCTTAATCCCCTCATTTGTGGATCACACCCCTCTAATGGTGGATTTGTAACCTCCTCAATTTATCGGATAAATTGAGCTGAAAATTCAGGGATAGGGGGTTCACATATGATATTATTATGCTGGTCATTCTAGAGTGGAAATTTTGTTAAACCAAGGAGGAATATTGGAAAGGCATACATGAGGAATCTGTATGACATCAAGTCTCGGTTGTAATATTTCTCTTTATATTCCTGATAATACATTTGGATACTTTTTCTCATTGTGTTGTTTTCAGATTCATTAAAATAGTTACAATTCTTAATCTCCTTGATCATTAAGTTAATATAGTATTTGGATTATTACATACCGCAGTTGATTTTAATTCTTTGCATTTTTGTGATTGCAAGTTTCTTCTCAGCATTGAAGGACTTCTTTGGGACAAAGGGCAAGGTCTTCAACAAACATATTGTTGAAAGTTAAGAGCATTATCCTCTCTTTTCTAGTTTTGATAATCTGAATGCTAATACTTAGAGAAAGTGATATTATTATGTCTGTTTATTTCCAGTTATCTGTTGAGATACTAGGGAGATCACTTTTGTTTGCAAGAGGGTTTTATCCATGTAACACCTTGGAAAGGTCTCAGAATAAGATATTCAACCACATATATTATGATCCCATTTGAGTTAGGTAATTATAGTAAAAATCCCTTCAAATATAGGGTATCCAAACTAGGCAACAAGAACAAATTGGGTATCTAAACAAAATTTCCAAAATATTCATTTCACAATAGCTATCTTAGAAAATTGTAGTCTTCCCCTATATTTGACATAAATGACAATGATATTTCCAACAATATCCCCATTGTTGTTGGATATTTCCATAATAGAACTGTGTAATATTTGTGATTCATCCAACATTTTAGATGGTCCTTGATGATGGATAGAGTTATCATCTGAAACAATGGCTGAATCAAAAATATTACACATTTCTATTCCATAAATCTCCAACAACAATATGAATGATTATGGAAGTCTCCAATCACTAATATCCCCATTTTTATTTGATGGAAACCCTTATTAAATTTTGCAAAAATATGGTAGTACTCCCTAACCTTTAGTCGAGAATCCATCTTGGTCTTCCCCTATATTTGACATCAATGATAACATAATATTCAACAACATCCCATTTTTTCATTGATGGAAACATCCGGTATTTGAGTATAATTTCCAAAGAACTCCCCCTATCTGCAATTTCTCCCCCTTTGACATCAATGGAAAAGGGCTCCTCCCCATGTTTACAATTTAATATCCTTTTGTTTGAAACTTCTCCCCCTTTGACATTATTGGCAAAGGGTTATTCTATTAAGTTCACTCTTTCTTATATTGATGATTTGAGAGGGATATCACAACAATTTTCTCCTTTAGCTTCTTCGAGGACATATACATTTTTTTTGTTGGTAAGTTGTGCTAATCTATTAATTTGAGAACATAAAAATGTATATGCTATAGGTAGGGTTGGTAATATGTGCTTAACTGATCCTTGCCTTTGTAACATTGTTTCTGGGCTGCCACGGGGGAGGAGGCTGGCCCAGAAAAAACTTGAAAACGAGTCTTACATTGTGCGCAGTAGTGCTGATGCATCTAAGAAATAGAGAGTAGAAAATAATAGAAAAGCCCTATGGGCACATATGAGAAAAAACAGAGTAAAACTGAACAGTTGCGCAGACATTACTCATCATCATCATCATCATTGCAATGGGGATTCTCCTCGTCGATGGGACAGGTAGGAGCCTGCGCAACAACTTCTTCCACAACAGCTTCCACTTCAGCAACAATTTTATTGGGGAGATTTGCAGGAGCACAGAGGATGGGGGAGTCTGGGTCTACTCCTTCACGAACCTTCGTCCAAACGTCATCAGATTCCATAATCCATATATCTGTTTCCTCATAAACCTACATAGGATTGTTCAAGGGATCCGACGTGCAGTGCAAAGAGGGTGGAGTGCAAAGAGGGTGTTCTAGGAGAGGAGGTGGACCTCCTTGCGCCTCGACTACCCCTTTGCGCTGATTACCTGGAAGATTTTTCTCGCTGCTCAGGAGTTGATTGATGGCTAGCAAGGGTGGTGGATGAAGAGCCTTCAATCCAATCTAGGTGTTTATCCTCGCCACGATGGTAACGTCCTAGGAGGGCCCCTCGCTGACCACCGTGAATAGTGCATTGGCGCATTGTGGGGGCCATTGCGCACCTGGGAGAGGAGGCGGGAGTGACATTGGGGCTGGAGAGGCTGCAGAAGTGGGGGGGTAGGTGCACTAAATGCAGAGAAACAAGCGGAGGGAGTTTATGCAACTCCACTCTGGGACTGAGACTTTGCAGCAAATTCGAATTAATGAGAGTCCAGATTAGAAGGAGGAGAGCTAAATGCAACGGAGAACAGATGAGGGAGAAAAAGAATAGAGTTCTAGAGGATAAATAGGTGTGAGGATGAAGATTGTAAGTGTGGAAATGAATGATCTTCGCATGGTACTACATGTGGAGCTCAAGCAGATGAGCAAGCATAGAGGGGTAGGCGTGGCTGCAATGCTGATTATACATCATGGACATTAATGGAAGTATGGGCGAGGTGATGATCAGGGTCAGGTGACATAATTCCTAACCGATCTATGTTATCTTTGGTTCTGCGAGGAGCGTGCGAGGAGTTAACGGTAATTGGATCCACTGCAGGTGGGGAATTGCGTTGGAGATTTCCGCATTCTGCATGATTTGAGATTTTATGCTCACTCGTGTTAGGCGTGTCACCCACATCAGGGGATTGAGGACATATACATTAATTAAGGTCTTGTTTGATTTTACCACCAATCTTCTTAAACCCTCTTTCTTTATTTCACATTATTTAGAATGAAATATGAGAAAATATGTTTTACCACGCATTTTATTTACACTTAAAATATTATGTTTTAGACCTTAAATGTACAATACAATATGAGTTGTAGTATTTCCATGATTAAGATTAATTATGCCCTTTTTAGTTATCCTTGCTGATGCATTTTATCCAAAGGTAACACTACCTCCTTTTTATTCTTTTAGAGTAAGAAATTTAATCCAATCTCTAGTCATGTGTTTTGAACATCCACTATCAATAAACCATTTCCTCCTTTTTCTTTGAGCATATAGAGCAAGTCCACATTCCTCGTGTCTTTTTTACTTCTTTTTCCATACCTTCGTGCATTTTCTTTTATGCTTGATAATATCTTCTTCTTTACGTTTCTTAGGAAAACCTAATGTTATGCTTCTATAATCTCTTTCCTTGTGCCCATAACTATTGCACTTACAACATTCAACATGATCCAAAAGGGGAGAAAATGAATTTTATCTTTGAACAACACCTTCATTAGTTTGTTGATCACAAAACCGTTATTTGAGGTATTATAAGGTCCTATGTTTCTATTTCTCACAAAATCATTTATTACATAAGCTATACAATTTATTGCTTTATGACCAAAATTATTACAAGCAAAGAAATAACCAAAGCATAGATTTTGATATCGAGATGTGAGATGCCTTTTTGGTGGATAAAATATTTTAAATTCATTCATGTTGATGTCATTAGAATAATTAGCTCTCTATTGGTCTTGATCTCCTTTCCTAGTGCTTCTTTCATTGTTGAAGGAGGTCTTGAGAATGTCAACATAGCTTTTGGGATTTTCTCCATTTTCACTTTATGATGGCTTTATGCTTGATTATCCTCTAGAGGTATTATGGTTTTCCTTGTAGATAAGACCTATTTTGATGAAAGGTGAACTCTGATAGTTGATAATATCATCTAATATTTTAATACTCTTTCTAAACATCAATCCTCTTCCTTTTCTTTCAATTTCCTTCTCACTACTTATTCTATCCACTTTTCCTCCTCCAGTTATGTCTTTAGGATGGAAACTATTGTTTCACCAAGATCATAATCCTTTTTCTTCTCATATGTATGTAATCATTTATTTTTATTTTTGATCCTGCCTCCAATTCAATCTATTTCTTCTAGGGAAATAACAAGTTCTGCTTCAAGGTTTACTTCAAAATTAATATAATTTCCCTCTGAATATGTTTTCTCTTCTTAATTGTATTAATTTTCTTTATCAACAATATTTACATAAATGGATATGAAAATAAGTTCTTCTTTCTCATTATTAAATGCATATTCATCACTCTTTTCTTAGGAGATACAAACTTCTCTGGATTAAAAACCTTTCTTCTTGGAATACTTTCATTTTTTCTATTTATAAGACTTTCTTCTATTTTCATGTTGTTCATCATCATCATTGTCCTCAAAATTTTCATATGGAAATTTAGCAATAAAATTCCCTGTTATACCACAACTAAAAAATTTAAATGGTAGCTTAACTTTGTATTTACAAAATTCTCTTTTCAAATTTCGCACAAATTGTGCTTGTTCTACATTTTATTCATTTTTGTAATAATTTTTGACTTTAAGTTATTCTATCTTCTTTGAAACTTTGAAATCTAACTCCTTCAGAGTTGACTTTCCTTTTTTCAGTCCTCATTTCATATGAAGTGAGAATATTTTGTAGCTCATCCCTCTTCAAATTTTCCAGATCTTGAATTCCTTCAATAAATGATACATTTTCATCAAATCTTAAGGGTAGAGATCTCAAAATCATACAATCATTGATTCCTTAACTTCCTCACTAATTATTATTAAAATATTGAAAATATCATCCACACAAAGGAAGTAGGCTACAATATATTCTTCACCATTCATTTTCAAGCTCTCAAGCTATCTTATATGGGTTTGAATATTTTCTCTCTTCATCTTTACATCTCATTCATATCTGTTTTGAAGTTTTTCCCAAATTTTCTTTGCATATTCACAATGCATTACTTTGAAAAATGTTTATTCTGATAGGCCAAACACGATGACATTCATGGATTTTTCATTACTTACACAAACCTTCTTACCATATTGATCAGATGGAGGAGCTGTTGGAGCTTTATAACCATCCATTATATATTTTCAAATATTAAAACCAAGAGAAATTAGAGAAGTCATCATCCTTACCCTCCAATAAAAATGATTTTTTGTCAAATAACGGATATTTTCTTGTGGAACCTTCTTGACTGGCCATAATACCTTTGAGATCTTCCTTCAAGTGGTTTAAGTTATTTCAAAGGAACCTCCTCTAATACTAATTTTGGGATTCACATTTATATTTGTTGGGGGGGGGTGATGAATTAGTATAAGACAATTTATTAGTTATTTAAGCATTTATGAATTATAAGAAAACAATCTCACATATGGAACATGAGATATAAATGAAAATTTATTTACAGTAGGTGTTTCTAGGCACCAAACTATTGATAAAAACTTTGTAGGCACCAACCTACTATAAAAAAAATTATATGTACCAACCTATAAGAGCTCCAATCCCCCTACAATGTTGTATGCACCAACCTATAGGAGACACCAATCTCATTTACTACATGACTTGCACACAACAATCTATAGAATATACCAATCCCCTTTGTTGTAACATTGGTAGGAACCTACATATAGGAGACACCAATCACCTTTCCTGCAAGATTTGTAGGCACCAACCTAAAAGAGGCATAAATCCCCTCTTATATAAAATTTGTAGTCACCAACCTAAAAGAGACATCAACCCCCTCTATTATGAGAATTGTAGGCATCAAACTACATGAGACACAAATCTCCTCTGCTGCAATATTTACAAGAAACAATCGAAAAGAGACACCAATCGCCTTAGCTGCAATATTTGTAGGCACCAACCTATAGGAGACACCAATACCCTTTTTTGTAGGATATTCATTGAAACCAAACTACTTAATCTACTTTTCTTTCTACTTCTACCTTCACCAGGTCCACTTACAACTTTTGTCTTCATCAAGTTTGCTTGCTGCTTTTTCCTTCACCATGTTTGTTTCTTCGAAAACTTGTTAGTATTTTCCTCTTTCAATGAAAAAACTTGTAAAACATGCTACGTATCCAATTTTGAAAATATGATCCTGAAATGTTTAACTAATGCACTTCTACATGTCTCTTTAGATCTGTGAAATTTTCATAGTTTGAAAAGTCCCTGAAAATACGTTATAATAAAAAATGCCAAACTAACTTGTTGGGAGCCTATTTTAGGGCTATCTAGTAACCCTAATGTCCATAGGGCATGTATTATAGAATATAACAAACCAAAATTTGAAATTTCTACCACATGTACCTATAGATATCCCCTCTATCTCCTCTATATTTTATAGTTTGAAACATATCAAAAAGTTATAGAAAAAAATATAAGCTAACCTATTTGAAGCATATTTCAAGATATTTTAGGAATCCTAACTTCCTCAAAAAAATATTTACAAAAATATAGTGGAACAAGGTATGAAATTTATGCTATAAGTACCTATAAATATCTCCTCTATCCCCTCCATTTTTCACAGCTTGAAACATCTCAGAAAAAAATTTATAGCACAAAATGCTAAGCTGATATGCATGAAGAAGATTTAAAGAGCATTTAGGAACCCTAAATTCCTCAGAGCATATCTTTAAAACTATAGAGAAAAGAAGTATAATATATCTATCATAGGTACATGAAGATCTTGACTATATCTCCTCTAAGTTTAATGGTTTGAAACATACCAAAATAAAATTTATAATGAAAATGGCAAGATTATTTTTTCATTCCAAAAAATCACGTTTTCGCTCCACCTTTAAGACCCCAAGAGTATTCCCCAAATTATCTTGCAAACCTCAGATCTCTTCTTGCTTCGATGGTACTAAAATGAAATCATATATATATGCTTTATTTATAATTTTTTTGTGTTCACTTATGAGGCTAACTTGTAAAACGAGCCAGGCCAACCAACACTTTTTGGTTGGACCAAAATGAAAAAATGTTTCATATCTCCTCATTCATATGGAGTTAGAGGGATTTGCATATGTTGTTTGAAAGGTCTTGAAATAATATATTTAACCATGTATCATATGCTCTAATTTTAACCAAGGTATTTAGAGTAAACATATGTTCAAAGATATGTTATCCAAATGTGGCATTAAGAAAAAATTGCGTATCCAAACAATATTTCCAAACATTTTCATCTTGTGATATTTATCTTGGACATATGTAGTCTCCCCCCCTCGTGTATTTGACATCGATGACAACAAAATTTCCAACAATGGAGATAATTCAAAATGTAAAACATGTCTTTGCATTCCTTTCAGTAACCCAAAAGTAGATGTAGTTTTTAATAATTGACATATAATTAAAAAAAACTAGTAATTCAAGGATGATGTAATTATTAATGACATAAAAGTAAAAGTGTATGCAAATACAAAATTTTGATAATTGAGTAACAAGTTACCTTTTGATTGTTGAGTAGCAAGTTCAATGAAGTCTTTCTCCATCGATTAAGTTATGCTCATTTACTAGTTATATTTAAAAAAATTAACCATTTAAAAAAAAAAAAAATATTAATGTTAATGTATTAAAATGATAAAAGATTCATATATAATAAGGAGGCCTTCAGACCATACAATAATGATGAAAAGCACATTTTTGTTTAAACCCATTGTATAAAGGATAATTTTTTTTTATCCATATTAAACCCATTACATAATGGATGGAAAAAAAATGTTCAAAGTATAAAATTTATTGCATTTTGTCAATAATAAACTAGTGGGGTTGTAAAGAAATAAGTAGTTTCTTTTGATTGAGAAAACATTGGAATACAAAGGATGGACTATGCCCCTAAGAATAAGTCGTTAGGAACACAGGTCTTTCCTTTTGATTAAGAAAAATTTGGAATACAAAGAACAAATTTCGGCCCCAAGACAAATCATTTAAGAATGGCATTGATGCATACATATTACATCTTCAACATATCACACACCCTAATTATTAAAAATAAAAATTTATAAATATAATCAAATACATGACAAGGAATAACAATATACAAATCTTGATCTGTAATTTCTTCATATGGTATTAGTATTCTTTTTATATCCCAATCCTTTAATCTCATCAAGGGAGATGGTTTATCAAAATTCCTCTTCATTCAAATATTTTAAACTTATTTTTTGAGATCACCATTGTGTTTTACTTGTCAAAAATTTCCAACAATATAAATTTCATCAAAATTTGAGCTATAGACGCAAAGTTATGGCCCTTAAAAGTTTCATTATCTTATGCCACGTCAACACCTATATAATTTCCATGTGGCAGTGTAGGGTCCATGCATCACCATTGTATGATGCAATGTCATCTGACATGCGGTTGAATTCCTGCACCCACGTGTTGCCATTTCATTGTGCCACCTTCATAAGACAAGTATGTCAATGATCTAGTCACATCCAAATCTAGGAAAATTCGAAAAGACCACATTTCCAAAAACCTATATTTTTGAATCTCCACTATAGTCAACAAGTAAAATATTTGGATATTTGAATCCAAGAAATTTTATAAGACCATTATTTCAATGAGACATATATTTTTTTTTTTTTCAAAAGACAAGAATAATGTGATATAAATGGCATTTGACATGCTAATACGGAAAATAATAAAATTTCATTATCCCAAAAATTTATATTTCCAGATCTTGGGTCCCACTTCATCACCTCTATGTCATTCTTGGCCATGTATGCACAGTATATTATGCAATGATAGGTCTTCCATACTCTAATTTCACATAATAAGGCCATGTTAGCATGCCACATCAACATATACCATGTCAGAATCATGAAACCTTATGCAAAATACCACATCATTAGTGACATATCATCCTCCACGCCATCTACTTCGAGTTATGTGGCTCCATCTATCCACCATGTATCATGCCTTGCTGGAATCCCGACAGATAGTTGTAGAAACCCACATTACCTATATCCCACAACACATGGGGGATTCCTTCTCTACTTCTTAGTCCCTTAGGAGTCTCCTCATCTTGTTATTTTCCATAGAAGACATAAAAAGGTCCAGTTGATGTCACAAAATAATTGTAGATTTTCCTAGTTTCCTAGCTCTTTCAGTAGGTATCCACCTATTTTCAGAGCTACCATAGTCTATAAAATCATGGCACTTATTTTTCTCCTATTTTCTCATCTTATTTTTTTTTAATTTCCTATTTCCTAGCTAATTTTCTCCTATTCGAATTTCCCATGCCTCCTTTCCTAATAATGAGTCCCCCCAAGACTTCTTCTTATTCCAATAATGTAGGGGAGACATATTTCTAAAGTATAGGAGAGATGGCTTATCTAGAGGATTGGTTTTATACACTAATCATAGCTTTAATAAGATGAATACGATAAAGAAGGATGGATACATGAATAATAAAGAAATCACTTATACCCCCTTACCTTCCCCTACTTGTGGCATCATAGCCCCTGTTAGGGTCCTATATTTTACACGATAGATTGATAAATATATGTTGATTTGTATATATATGTTGTAAATAATATTTTATCTTTCAAATTAATTCCAAGAAAAATAGAAAAGGAAAAGAAAAATAGAAAGAAAAAGGGGATAAAAAATATACATTTGTGAAAGAAAAATGAAAGAAACGAATAAAAAATATAGAAAATAAATGAGAAAAACCCCAAATAAGTGAGTTAGTCTAAATTCCACTCAAAAATAAAAATAAAAATCCATAAACTTAGAAAAAATGAGAAATATTCCTGTTAGTCCAAGTGCAACATTAAGAATGAATTAAATAGGTTTAATTAACTAAATCACACCATTTAAGAACTATTAGTTATGTGTAATAAAGTGAGTTTTGGTTTTTTTATTAAGTGTGACTAATTAGTTTAATTGAAATAAATTTGATGTAATAAAGTGTTTTGAAACGAATTTTTTTTCATTATATGATAAAATGTGCTCTAGATCTGATGGTAGAGATCTAACTCGCCTGATCCAACGACGGGACAGTAGCTTCAGAGACCCTCAGCCCATCCAATGATTAATCACAGGGGGGGATCTGAAAATATGGTTTACCATTTCCCACTCCCCTATACGTGGCACCCATTCACCCATTCACGCTTTCACACCCCCTCGCCTAAAACCACTTACCACCCTACCACCCCCTCCAAAATCCACTCCATCCCGCTCACGCCAAAAGAGTTAGCCGTTGAGAATTCATCCACTGCTCCATCCCTTTACCCACAATGTATCTCCTTGCCACCATTCCCATACTTCCACATATGTGTTCTGCTCGGCCCCGCTCCCCTTACCGTTACACTCCCTACCCCAAATCCCACTACGTGGCCTATCCTTTATCTTATCCAACCGACCCCCTTTGATAACGTTCAAAGCCCCAATGGTAGGTCCATTTTTGTATAAATTGACATTTTCCCCTTCTGGTGGCCCCTCCTGCAAACGTTTCTAAACTATTCAAAAATCCAAGTTACCACATCGAACCAGCTAGCCATTGAACCCACCACCACGATGCAGATCAACAAAACTAGGACCTGTACAATGTCCAGTCACCATAATCACCTATCACCAGCTACAAATTAGCAAGCCCGACCTCTAGTCGACCAAATTCCTGGGTAATTGCAACGATCCCGATATTTTCCCTTTTCATCATGGCCCCTAAAGGAAAAGCTAAGAAAACTAATGAAAACCCTATGCAAACTCATGTCATTGAGCTAGACCACTTTCCCCTAGTAGATCAGGAGTATAAATCCTTGAAACCAGTTATGAATTCTACCTTTACGAACTTCACAACTGGTTCAAGCAAAATTTCATTGACTAGAGTGATGAATTGGGTTTGTGCCCCAATTCATCTTTCCCCAAATCCATTGCTTTTCTGAATTTGTGCCATGGTGGCAATACATATATATCCCTACTTAAAATTCCATTATAGCTCAGAATGGTTACATTATTTTCACCAGAACCCCTCAATCAATTAATCAAATGCTGCAAATTCTCGAGTCAATTAATTTAATGTTATAAAATCTAAACATTGACTCCGTAAAACCATTCTATAAATAATACCTCATGTATCTTTATAAGAACCTTACCTTTCCTAATATAGCCAATATTTTTGAGATTTTCCAACCTGAGGATGCCCAATTATCTAAGAATATTCCTCCATATCCATCCTCCATGATCCCTGAAATGACCAAACAGATCATCTCTATAGTTTCTTACTTACTGGGTTATGAATATGATCAGTAGGTTGATGAATCCATCATGGGTTTTCTATCAATATTCTCAAAATATGAAAATCCCTCAATCATCTTCAACTAGAATGAGTTCTTAGCCAATGCCATTCACGAAAAATTATTTAAATTTTCCATAGAAGGCATTTTTAAATATGCTTCAATTTTTGTGTATTTATTTATATTTCACGAGGCAAACCATTTTCAGTACATTAAAGAAATTGGATGAGTAAGGAAATTCCCAATCTGCAATTCATTGGACTTCCTTAGTAAGGGAGCATACCAATGAATTTACCTATAGTGACTATATTGACCAATTTTTGTATGTGGCCTCCTGCCTATTGAATAATGATGTTGAACCAAGAATAGGGCTAGAGATAAGGAGATTCCTACATCTCAGTGAGTAGACTAAAACAGATGATTGGTACTTGTATCAAAACTACACAGAAATTAGAGTGTATGGGTGTGAAATTCCTCCATATAGGTTTCCTAAGAATGTTCCAATGAGAATTTTCTCATTAGAATATATCAGATTGATGATCAATATGGATGATTTTCATTTTTTTGCAGCAAAAAAGAAATATCAATCTAAAATTAAAACACAGGTTGGTCCTTTTATTTGTAACACCAGGGCAACAGGCAAGGAAGTTGATTTACTTTTAAAATAAATGAATTTCAAGCTCAGCTTCACCTAGTCATATGACCCCTTTTAAATCATCTCAAAGCTCAGACTAGAGCAGAAGACTACTCCCTATACTCACATTCCAAGGCCTGAAATAGAGAAATTTATGAATCAAGAGCAGTGGGAGGAAAATAACTTACAAGAGGAGGAAGAGTAGGTTATATATACAACAATTGCACAGATTCCAGAACCAAAAGAGAGACATGATAAAAGGCTCAGGTAGGATATTTCTCCTTCAGTCACAGATATTGGAGAAAAATATTTATTAATCTAAAAAAGAAGCAGAAGACCAATACAACAAAAAATTTCCTTCATGAAGATGATAAACAATCTACTATAGTTTTGATAGGTTCTTGTACTCTTAATTTTCCAAGAACAAAATATATTTTTAAAGAATCTCCATCCTCCTCAATCTCTCAAGAGCCTTTAGACACATCTCAAGCAATAGAGTTGGTTCATGAACAGGCTGAACCAAACATATTTTCTAAATACAAATAAATTAAAAATAAAATTGAGATGCTCAAGGCTACCACTTATACACAGTTTTGAAACAAAACAACAACTTCATAGAATAGGATTCTTTCTACCTTTGACATAGAGAAAGGAAAAATGCAGATTGCATTCCTCCAAGCAGCAGTTCCTGCTCCCAAAACTGTAGATGACTATAAGAAGTTTGTCTTTTCCTTCGACGCTAATTAAATTCATCCTATTTGATGTAGGGGAATTAGGCCCAAGACAAATTTTGTACATAAATAAATGTAAAGGGGGGTCTAATGTTTTATTTCCCTATGAAATTATCCATAGTTGAGCTAATTTAGTTAATTTGTAGAAAATATTGTAACTACCCAAATGATTAATGGGCACTTGAAGAGATAGTCAGTTTCAGAAGTTAAGCTAATTTTAGGAGCCCATCTCTGTCTGTCAGGGGGTTAGTCTCAGAGTTAGAGAAATGAAGAGTTTTGAGTGTTAGAGAAGTTGAGTTGATTCAGGGTTTTGTATAAAAATAAGCCTTACAGGCATGATAAGGCAGACCTGCATAGAGAACTGCATAGGCTGCATAGGACTGTAGAATAGAGGCGAAGGGCCAATCGATCAAAGATCTGGCCAGAAAAAAGTTGTAAGCTAAAAGGCTTGTAAGTTAATTCACTGTGTAAATAAGAAATGTTTCAGTATAATTGTGCCCTTGTCGATTTAAATCATGTGTGAATATATGAGCTCTTGATGAATGATGATTGATTTATGTGTAATTGAAGTTCGAATCTCATAAGTAAGGATATGAGCAAAGTGATAGAACTCTGTACAATCTATAATAGGAATCGTTGTGTAGAAGGATGAATAAGAACCCCGTGATTAGTTACATAGACTGTGTAGAAGACCTGCCGAGACCGAAAGGATAATCCAATTCATTGATGTGTGTTGAACTCTGGCAATGGGCATGTGCTAAGAATTGACTCCTCATTAAGGAAAGGGTTCGTTGGGAATTGGGTGAGATCCCATAGTAAAGGATGATGGCATAGGACTGTGGAGCATGACCCTAGAGGGGCCTGCATCGTCAATTAAGGTGGAGATGGATCGGAGTTATGCGTGTAAAATTCAGTTGTGGATTGGTTGAAACTTGCGAAGGAGTGCTTAGTTGTAAGTCTGGAGTAGAATGAATCATGGCTAAAAGGCAAAGGCGAACAACGTGAATAGCATTGATGGAACCCTGAGGTCAGAGAAGTAACCATAACATGAAGTATAAACAATGAACATGGTTTAGAGCTTAATTCGGTAGTATATCACGAGTCACAAAGGTGGTCCAAGATTCGAACCTACGTTAGTGAACCAGAGCGATTACAAAGGAAGGTGTTAACCCTAGTTCAACCTACAGCCAATCACTATTAAAAAACCGGAGCAGTTTTGATTGCACTGCCTTTGAAAGGAAAGTTGTAATTCCCATTCGAGCGTGACACATGCTACTAGCTGACACGTGGCCTTAAGGGGTTTTGAAAAACCACTCTCATCGCGAGTTAAAGCTCATGCATATAGGTCGCACGATATTTGGTTGAGGATGTCAGATCCCCTGAAGCAGTGCGACGTGTTGTCCGCCGTTGAATGTGGTAGGCCACTAGCGCTAGGCCCCATGCATATATACATATACTATTGTCATCTTAACTAAGGTTCAACAGAGGTATGTGTGGTTGTTTACATTTAAAAAAGTTTATTTATATTTATGTGGCCAAACCTTGTGTGAATATTCGAATACATAAAAAGGAAAAGGGGGTCGAGTTGTAAGGAATTGAACTGGGTAGGCGGAACCCAACCTTTAATATAGGATCCTTTGGTTTAATATAGATTGGCTTTAATCTAGTTGTTAGGCCTTATTGAATTGGGTTTTAGCAAGGTGGCATGAAAGGGTTTTAACCTATGAAGAAAGGGTGAGATACATTCTGGACACGCTATGAAAAGGATGCAAGTGTGAGATCAGCAAAGGAGTATGTTATATGCTTGAGGGTTCATAAAACCAAGGGGAAATTAATTTAATATCTCAATCATAGATTGAGATATTAATATACATAGGTGTATTTAATTTGTCAGTTAAAAGGAAGCAGAGTATGTTGAGGTTTCCATATTGTGAAGTTGATTGGATAAGAAATTTTGGAGGCATTTTACACACAGATTTAGGTGAAATTTTGAAAAAGACTGTGAATGTGGGTTTTTACCCGTCATCAAGTGGTATCAGAGCTAGAATTGAATTAGCTCTTTGAAAGTTGACTTTTCAAATGCACATGTACTGAATAGGAAAGAAAAGTTGAAGTTTAAATCTGTTTAACAGAGTTGCAGATTTGATTAAGTATGCAGTGAAGGTTGATAACTCAGATTTACAGAATCTGGAGTTGAAGACAGAGTGTCTTGAAGATTGCAGCAGGTAGAAATGCAGTGCAGGTGAGAAAAGAAGCAAGATCAGTCAGGGATCTTGAGAGGTAAGATGATGAGCCTTATTTGAACTCTGGTTGGAAGGATTTGTTTGCAGAATACAGAGTACAAGCAATTGAGGAAGAAATCTTAGCAAGAGGCAGATCACAAGCTTTGAGAGCAGTGATAGAAGATTCCAATAAGGGATTCTGAGTACAGAAAGAGTGTGGTAGAACCTGGAAGATTCCCAACTGAGGTTGGATGAGAAGAGAGCAGAGGTGTTCTTGAGGAAAGTTGTAGAATGAAGCCTAGAGAGAAGAAGAAAGTGCTCAGAAGGTTCCAGCAGAGAGGGGACCAGTACTTGCCAAAAGCCGGATCCAGAGGAAGGGATTGGTGAGGTAAGTTGCAGCAAGAGAGCTTGCTGTTGTAGAGGCTTAGTGCAACTTATGAGTGAAGAACTCCTAGAGAAGAAAATGGCTACTGAGAGCCATAGCAGAGATTGTAGAGATTGAAGAGGTTCTGAGAGAAGCCATAGCAGAAGAGTGAGGGAAGATGCCAAAGAAATTGGCATGAGAAAGAGACTCACTAATGAAGAATGGTAGAAGTAATTAGCTAAGATCAGGGAGCATTTTAACATATTGAAACTGAGGATAGAAGAAAGCCAAAGATTTGGTTGGCTCATGAAGAAGAAGATAAAGTGGCAGAGGCTACAAAGGAAGAAAGAGAAAATGATGAATGCTCAAAAGAAGGAAAAAATACTCAGGATGATTGAGTATCTGGAGAAGGACTTGGAGACTAAAGCTTCAAGTGGGACCAAGGGGTCCAAGAGCCTTACATTTGACATATTTTGTATGTTTGCAGGAACAACAGGTGAGAGAGAACAAACTGTTGATGTTGTCACTGAGAAAAATGGAGCAGCTACATGTTTTGAAGATGTCCATGCACAGTTAGAGAAGGATCCTGCTTCCTAACATATTGGAAGTAGAAGAGCTTTAGTTTATGATATTGGACAGATAGCTGAAGTTTTTGCAGATATGGGAAATCATAATCCTATTCTGATGAAGGTTGAGGAGATAGTGATAGCAGAAGATAATGAAGAGGAGATGCCAATATTGTGGCATGAATTAAGTGTTCTGGAGAAGAGGACAGAACCACAGAAGGAAGGTGTTCATATGGTAAGGACATAGATGATTGAAGATGAGGGAGTTCATTCCTATGAACTAGAGTAGAGAGACATCCTTGCAGAGGATGATGCAAAAGGGAGACTAGCTGACAGTCTCAAGAATTGTTTGAAGAATTGGAATCAACATTCTGATGTGCTAATTGAGAAGAAAATAAAGTTGGGAAAACATACTGAGATGCTGACAGAAGAAGGAAAGGCTCTGAGGCCTTGTGGATTTTGTTTTAACAAATTTTTGATGAATGCAAATCTTGTTGATGATGGAGATAAACTGATAGCATGGGGCAGTCAATTGAAAGAGAAGGAGAATTCTGTGGAAGATTTTCAACCATGGAATGGAGAAATTGAGCTGATAGAGAGTATGCTGAATCAACAGGATCCTGTGCAAGAGAGAAAACCTCAATTTTAGAATTGGGGGTTGCAGCATGAGAAGATACAGAGGAACAAAACCAGGAAATATTTTCTGAGTCTTGGGACAGACTTAGAATTTCCGAAAGAGAAATTGATGATTGAATCATTAGTTGGGACCATTGGGTCTTGGGGTTTTGGAACTGATGAATTGGATGTGTTGATAGGAAAAGCAGAAAACAATCCATCTTTTAAAGTTTTTCTGAAGGGTGATGGACTGTTGCAAAAGGAGGAAGATGAGGCTATCATGCCTCCTGTGAAGGGACTTGTTGTTCCTACAAATGACAAAGAAAAGGAGTTGTTGCAAAATGAAGATGAGCAGTTGGAAGAAGATGAGACAATCATGTCTCATGGACAAAAATTAGTTGCTATTAGTAGCAGAGAGGAATTGGCTTGTTCGAATAGCCAAGAGAAGATTGGGGAGAAGGTTTTATGGGAGACTATTGGGGCTGCTACAAAAGTGGAGAACCAGAGTTTCACTCTGAAAAAAAATGAAAATGCAAAGCTGAAAGAGCCTGAATTAAATCAAGAAAAAGGAAGGCAATTGCTGAGGATTTCTCGAAAATAAGAAGAACATGCTGAATCCAAATTTCAGCATGCTGATGATGAAAGACAAGTGCGAAATGAATGGCTGAAATGTATGTTAAGAACATTCAGAAAATAAGGTGAAATGGCAGAGCAACAACTGATTGGAGTGTTGCTGGGAGAATTACTAAAGACAGAGGGTAAGGAAGTTGTCATAAATGACAATCAGGAAGAGTTTTACTGTTGCAAAAAGCAAGAGGGCATGGATGATTAGGTGGAAGCTAGGGCAGTAGTAAGAACTGGAGAAGTAAGAAGGGCTACAGACATAGATAAAGTTCAGAAATCGAAGAGAAGTGGTGTCCAGCAGTCAAGGGACACATTGGATCAAGAAATCGAATTTATAAGAAAGTTGATGATAAAGGTGACTGAGAAAAAGACAGCAGCAAGAAATATGAGAAACAACAGCAACAAGAAGAATACAGTCACAGACTATGAGGGCATAGCAAGTGCAAAGATGCAGACCAAGGTATGGAAGCCAGGAGGAATGCGAAAGAATAACACTGCAACGGATGGCCAGTTGTAGAACAAGGTGTGGGATCCAGGAAGACGAAGATGAAGCACATGATCAGGAGATCATGAACTATTTTAACCTAGGGAGTCTAATGTAGGGGCATTAGGCCCAAGACAAATTTTGTACATAAATAAATGTAAAGGGGGGTCTCATGTTTTATTTCCCTATGAAATTATCCATAGTTGAGCTAATTTAGTTCATTTGTAGAAAATATTGTAACTGCCCGAATGATTAATGGGCACCTGAAGAGATAGTCAGTTCTAGAAGTTAAGCTAATTTTAGGAGTCTATCTCTGTCTGTCAATGAAGAGTTTTGAGCGTTAGAGAAGTTGAGTCGATTTAGGGTTTTGTATAAAAATAAGCCTTATAGGCATGATAAGGCAGACTTGCATAGAGACCTGCATAGAGAACTACATAGGCTGCATAGGACTGTAGAATAGAGGCGAAGGGCCAATCGATCGAAGATCTGGCCAGCAAAAAGTTGTAAGCTAAAAGGCTTGTAAGTTAATTCACTGTGTAAATAAGAAATGTTTCAGTATAATTGTGCCCTTGTCGATTTAAATCCTGTGTGAATATATGAGCTCTTGATGAATGCTGGTTGATTTCTATGTAATTAAAGTTCAAATCCCATAAGGATATGAGAAGAGTGATAGAACTCTGTACAATCTATAATAGGAATCCTTGTGTAGAAGGACGAATAAGAACCCCGTGATTAGTTACATAGACTGTGTAGAAGACTGGCCGAGATCGAAAGGATAATCCAATTCATTGATGTGTTTTGAACTCTGGCAATGGGCCTGTGCTAAGTATTGACTCCTCATTAAGGAAAGGGTTCGTTGGGAATTGGGTGAGATCCCATAGTAAAGGATGATGGTGTAGGACTGTGGAGCATGACCCTAGAGGGGCCTGCGTCATCAATTAAGGTGGAGATGGATCAGAGTTCTCCATGTAAGATTCAATTGTGGATTGGTCGAACGTTGCGAAGGAGTGCTCAGCTGTAAGTCTGGAGCAGAATGAATCGTGGTTAATAGGCAAAGGTGAACAACGTGAATAGCATTGATGGAACCCTGAGGTCAGAGAAGTAACCAGAACGTGAAGTATAAACAATGAACGTGGTTTAGAGCTTAATCCAGAAGTATATCGCGAGTCACAAAGGTGGTCCAAGATTCAAACCTGAGTTAGTGAATTGAAGCGATTAGAAAGGAAGGCATTAACCCTGGTTCAACCTACAACGTTAACCCTGGTTCAACCTACAGTCAATCACTATTAAAAAACTAGAGCAGTTTTGATTGCACCACCTTTGAAAGGAAAGCTGTAATTCCCATTCAAGCGTGACACATGCTAGGAGCTGACACGTGGCCTTAAGGGGTTTTGAAAAACCACTCTCATCACGAGTTAAAGCTCGTGCATATAGGTCACGCGAGATTTGGTTGAGGACGTCGGATCCCTTGAAGCAGTACAACATGTTGTCCGCCGTTGGATGTGGTCGACCATTAGCGCTGGGCCCCACACATATATACATCGACTATTATCGTCTTAACTAAGGTTCAGCAGAGGTATGTGCAGTTTTTTACATTGACAAAAGTTTATTTATATTTATGTGGCCAAACCTTGTGTGAATATTTGAATTCATAAAAAGGAAAAGGGGGTCGAGTTGTAAGGAATTGAACTGGGTAGGTGGAACCCAACCTTTAATATAGGATCCTTTGGTTTAATACGGATTGGATTCAATCTAGTTGTTAGGCCTTATTGAATTGGGTTTTAGAAAGGTGGCATGAAAGGGTTTTAACCTATGAAGGAAGGGCGAGATATAGTCTCGACGCACTATGAAATGGATGCAAGGGTGAGATCATCAAAGGAGTATGTTATATGCTTGAGGGTTCATAAAACCAAGGTGAAAGTAATTTAATATCTCAATCATAGATTGAGATATTAATAAACACAGGTGTATTTAATTTGTCAGTTAAAAGGAAGCAGAGTATGTTGAGGTTGCCAGATTGTGAAGTTGATTGGATAAGAAATTTTGGAGGCATTTTACACAAAGATTTAGGTGAAATTTTGAAAAAGACTGGGAATGTGGGGTTTTACCCACCATCACTATTGATAAAATGGACCTACAGAAACAAATAGGTGAAATGTTGTATTCAATGTTGACTAGAAACGCAATGACAATTTCAAAACTACAAGCTTCATTCACTAACATCCAATCTCAATTAAATCTTGAGAAGATATCCTCTTTGGCTAAAGAAACAAATATTAAATCATTGGAGGATTTAGTGATAAAATTAGGATATGATCCTAAAGATGTAAAGGATGCAGAATAAATTTTTAAGATAAAGAATGTAGACATTGCAGCATTGAGGAGGCAACTCAATCTTCAATCCACTGAGGACTTGCAAGAAAATAATTTAGACACTTATAACAAGATTAAAAAGACATGTTAAAGATTATCATTAAACAAAATGTCCAAATTAAATAGATGGAGGTTGAGATGGAGAAATGTTTAAAAGAAAAGGAACAATCCTCTCAAGTAGTAGTTATTGCACTCACAACAATTCCTATTACAGGTACATCAACAACAGAAACATCCAATTAAACAGAAATCACAACAGGGGTACAACCCAAATTTGCATCGGAAAAATTGATCAAGGCGATGGAAGACATGTCCATCAAAGGGTGGGAAATTGAAAAGTTGAAAGCACAGCTTAAAACCCTTCAAGAATAGAAATTAAATATTTATAATACATAAGTTGTAAAGCTTCAGAAAAGTCATAGATTGACTCAGAGAATTGAACAACTAGAGAATGAGTCTCTTATGGCTCAAACCATTGCATAGGACAAGGAGACTATATGGATTGAAATAAATGAATAAATCACTAAAATCTTTCCTTCTATTGAGATATTTTTTGAGCAGGAGGAACTAGTACAATGATTAAAGGAGAACATTGCAAAGGTAAATGATAGTTTGGGATAAATGCTAGGTGAAGCAAATATATTGATGAAGGTCCTAAATTCAAAAACTAAGGATGAATTAGAATAATTTGAGATCAAAGATTGGACAAAAACCATCCTTGAAGTTAAAAGGGTCCTTACCAAAAATAATATAATTTTCCAATTAGAGAATAAATGCCATAACTTGGAGGCCAACATCCAGAAATTTCACAGAAAATTCAACGTGCTGCATCAAAAGGGGATGCCAGGGCTAAAAGGAGTTGGAGATAAGTTAGTTAAACAAGAGGTTTATTAGCAGAAGTTGTATACCATAAGGAAGGGCAAATCAAAAATTTCCACTATTAAAGGAACAATTATAGGAAAATTCTTCATGGAAGGTTTAGAATTGAACTTGCTCATTAAACCTGAACTAAAACATTTATTCCTAGTCAAAACAAATTTTTAGAAATATACCAATGCGGATGAAACTTACAGAAAGTTGGCTAAATTTTCCATCCCAGATGAGGATAGATGGGATAAGGTTTGTATAATTCTGGAGTAAAAGGTGGTTTCACATCTTCAACAAAAAAGCAACAATTTTTCAGGCCTCGTAAACACCAGCAATCCTCGAAGATAGTGCCAAAAAATTCAATATTTTTTATTATCCTATATTTCTTTTCTATTTTTATATAAACAATTTTGAGATGTTTTGTAATAAATATTGATATTTTAAATCAAGACATTTTCAAAAGATTGCATAAATACTTCATAATTTGAAGTATTATGGGTTGGGACTTGTATGAATAAAGAGGTTTTTTGATGTAAAGTTGTTCACTAAGCTAAAGGTGATCATTTTCAAAAATACATAAATTTGTTCCAAGATTCATGTGTTAGATTAATTGGTGATGTTTTTGTTCGCGTGAAATTGTTATTTCTCTATTTTTCCATATGTTTTCATGTGTTTATTGTTTACATAAGATTAAGGGTTGAACTTGTTTAAATACACTCTTCTCTGGATGATAAATAATATCTATGTTTTCAAACTGAGATTAAATATATAATTCATTTTCAAATTATGTTTAATTGAATATAAATCATTTCCTCCAATTCACCCCACAAAGATCCAAAGATCCAATAGTCTTCCTACCTTTCCCTACTACACTTCATCTGTTATTTCTGCACTTGATTTACTTAAGGTTTATGAATCCATTTCCCAATGGCTTCTTCTTGAAGTTTCAAACAAATATTTCAAAAAAGAACCTATGAACTCAATAACTAGCCTAATACCTTTGATCAACAAATATAAATCATAAAGAGAGATCCCTCTCCGAATTTGGAAGGGTTAGATCCCAACTTCCAAAGTGGTTTTGTGGTTACCTCTAGGTTTCTCTTATAGCCTTGGGAAATTACAAAGTTGTAACATAGTGGCGACCAGCCTGGGGAACAAAAATCGAACACATCGGATTTAAAATCAACTTTTCCCTAGTAACATTTATTTTTATGCTTAAATCTATTTCAAAGTGTGTGGTCAAGAAATAAACCTTCTTAAGGATGTTTTCCACTTAAAATTTTACATATTTTACATTTGTAAATATAATATTGTAGGTATGGCTCCCAAAAGGACATATACTAGATCTAATCCATATCTTAACCCTCCTTAAACTTTTGAAGATCCTGAAAAGTTGGTAAGGAAAAGGAATCCCACAAAAATTCAAGCTAGTACTGGCTCCTTATCAAAAACAAACTCTCTGCCAGAGAGTCTTGTAACAAATGAAGATATATAATTTGACTTACATTTTGAGAATAGTCTTTTAAAATCTAAATCACAAATGTTTACACTTGAAACTATTTTGGATGAAGCTAAATTGAAACCTTTTCGTAAATTCCAAAAGACACATGATTCACAATCTAATAAAGATACTATAGAGAAGTTTGAAAAAATTGGAGATCTGGTTAGAATATTAAATAAGAAAATTGAAGGTGTTGATCAACACTCTTCAATTACTACCCCTTCTTCGTTTCCAATCCCTACATTTATTCCACCATCATATACCACTCCATTTTCATCCACACCTCTTTCGTCTTCAACTCTTATTTTTAACATAACAATTGTACATACTACAACACCCCCATATTCTTCTACAACTCGTCCACCTCCTTCATCAACTACTACTCTAACATCATCCACAACTCATATTCCAGTCATGCCAGGACGATATACTACTTTGACATTGCAAGCCCCATTACATGACATGCCACAAAACTATGCACAAAGAATACCAAAATTTGATGGTAGAGGTCCTATAAAAACACACCAACACATTGATAGGATAAATGGATTCTCTGATCTAGAAGAAGTAGATTATGATGATGTAAAAATGAGGCTGTTTTCACAAATCTTAATGGGAGAAGTAAAAAAATTGTATAGGACCTTACCAGCTGGAAGTATTATATATTTGCAACAGTTCCACCAATTTTTTCTACTAGATGGGAAGTTAAAAAGAATCCCCTCCAAATTATTGCATAATATGAAGGTTTAAAGAGGGCCCCAAATGAAACTGTCCAATATTACTCCACTAGATTTAATAATGTTTACAACTCTATCCTAGCTGCAATAATAACCCCACCTGGTTTGGCCATAATATGTTTTCCAAAAGGATTTGATGCTGATATGGCCTGTTAGTTAAGATAAAGAAGCCAAACCACACTTGAAGAAATGAAAATTAATGTTGTTAGTGTAGAGGATAATTTATTAGCTAAAAGAGCTAAGATAAGAACTGAAAGAAGGGTCACTATAAAAGAAGAACCTTCTTCTTCATCAAACTTAAAACTAGACAGTCTAGTTAAAACTATGGAAAAAATGATGGAGAGAATGACTATGGCAGATAGAACACCTCCTAGGGAACCTCAAGGAGGACCTCAAATTCAAAATAAAATTTTTAGAAGACCACAACCTCATATTAAATAGAGAGAACAAAGAGGTCAAGCTGATCAGCAAATCCAACCTCCTTTCCAAGAAAAATTTGTTGAAGAAGAATTTGAAATTATGTAAGAAGTAGAAGAAGATCAATAAAATATTTTTGGGGAAGGTGAACATACCTTGTTTTTCTAAAAAAATAGGAACAAGACCCATTCCAATATTTATTACCAAAGGATATGCCTACGAAGTCACCATATTATCAACAAGGATATCAAAAGCTATTATGGAAGTGAATAAACTATACAACCTACTAAAGCAAAAAAACAACAACAAACCCTCCCAAAAATTCATCCATTGATACACCTACAAGTCAAATAGAAAGAAACACCTTAGAAGAAACCTCCAAAAAAGAAACCCCTCAGAAAGAAACCCCCGAAAATGAAAACCCTCAGAAAGGAACCCCCAAAAAAGAAACCACTCAGAAAGAAAATCCTAAAAAACAAGAGGTAAGTATTAAGGAAGTGGAAAGGTCTCAAACCTCTTTTACCATTGAAAATGAGATTTCAAAGGTCAAAATCCCAATTCCATTGCTTGAATTAGTAAAAAAGGATGTCTATAGAAGTCAAGTTGTAAAGACACTACAAATTGAGGAAGGAATTAAGAGTGTTAATGTAATTGATGATCAAACCAAGTTACTATTTGGACCTGAAGTAGATGGTATTCCACAAGATGGTAGTGTTCTGCCATTTTATGTTATTCTAAACATCCATGATTTTATCCTACATAATTCCATGTTAGATTTAGGTGCCTCACACAATCTTATGCCAAAATCAATGATGGAAAAATTGGGTTTAGATATAAAAATACTTTATAAAGACCTCTACTCCTTTGATTCAAATAGAGTAAAATGTTTGGGATTAATCAAATATTTGTGTGTTACTCTCACTCAATTCCCAACATAAATTTTAGTAATGGAAATTTTTGTGGTTGATATTCCTCCTAAGTATGGCATTCTCTTGTGAAGACGACGGGGAGAAAAATTACAGGGTACATTACAACTGAACATGGCATATGCAACAATTCCTTCTTTTGGCCAACAAAGAAGACTGTATAGGGAAACCTTAATGAAATATATGGTGAGTAGCCAATAAAAACCTAATAATTATCCTATTTACTATGTGCATTCATATATGGATTCTTTCATTTTTCACAATGATATTTGTTTGGAAACAGAGGATCACGTTATAGACATCAAACTAGAAGAGAAATATGTTAAAAAGGAAAAAATGGAAACTCAAGAACAAGTAAAACCAGATGGGTGACAAAACTTTGATTTTGAAGGGGTAGTGAGTAAAGAAGGGGTTGGTATTGGAGTATGAATCTCTAATACACAATTAGGTACAACAAAGAAATACTCTTATAAACTGAATTTTGAATGCACAAATAATGTAGCTGAGTATGAAGCTTTTCTATTAGGAGTGAAAAAATTAAAACAAATGGGAGAAAAGAATATTTCAATTCATGGAGATTCTGAATTAATAATAAAAAAATCAAAGGTGAATATTGAGCTAAACGTCCTAGAATGAGAGCCTATAGAAATATTGTTTTAGATTTTTTATAGTGCTTTCTAAAATACTAGTTATCATTAATTCCTAGAGCTCAAAATTCTTTTTTTCATGCATTAACTACTTCTGCAAGTACTTGAAAATTTCCTTTTAGAGCAAGCAAAAAATTAGAAATTGATGTCAAACATAGACCTTCTATTCCTGATAATATCAGATACTGAAAGTGTTTGATAATGATAAACAACTTGATAATTTCCTGCAACTAAAAGAGGACTTTGAAAATCTAAACATTGACATAGGACAAGACAGTGAAGAAAATGAAGAGGAAAACATTTTAAATCAAAATCATGAAAACTTTGAGGAATCTGAAATATTACAATTAAACAATAATAAAATTCCAATCGGTGTTGTACCACTTAAATAATTATTCGATTTTAACGATGTGGAAAAGGAGCCTCCAATTTAGCCATCTAGATCCAAAGTAGAGGATTGCAATATAGGAACTGAAGAAAATCCTAAAATTGTTAAGCTCTCCCAAACATTACCCCCTTAAGAAAAGAAAATATACATAGATTTGTTTAAAAAATATCTAGATGTCTTTGCATGGGGATATTAAGATTTAAAGGTTTATGACAAATCCATAATTCAACATACCACACCCATCAAAGAGGATAAAAAACATTTTAAACAAAAATTGAGGAGAGTTAATCCTATTCTACTTCATTTGATAGAGAAAGAGGTTAAAAAAATGTTTGATGAAAATATTATAGTACCACTTATATTTTCTAAATGGGTGTTGTTAGTGTCAAAATGTTTAGTGATAAAAAATACTCTTTTCAAATTTACTTGGTAGTGGTCATAGGTCAAAATTTCATGTTTCAAGTCAGTTTTCGAATAAAATTTTGTTCACTAAATGTGTCTAGGTCTGAAATTATACTCTCTTCACTCCATTCATGGTCATCATCATTTCATAGGTCATGTCATCCATCAATCATCTAGGGTTTGAGGTCATTCACCACACCTTCATTTAGGTCAGAGTCAAGGTCTCATTTGTTTTGCCACCATAAGAGTCATTTACGTCATGTAAGAAGGCGAAAAAAACATCATTTTCAACATACAATTCATTTTCATAGGGAGTCAGAAAAGATAGGTAATAAAATAAAGGAAATTTGTCTTTTATTAAAGAATTATGCTCTTCTCTCATGCTCACAACTCTCCACAGCCATCCAAAGATTGGCAGTTTGCTACGCTTTCGGTTACAAGCTTCAAAAAAGTCATCCAAGGGTTAAATCAGGTTTCAAAAAGGTACATAGATTTTCATAACAATAATTTAATGCTCATCATACCTCATTCAAGTCAAATTATTAAGAAAAGGGTGGATTCCCTCCTTAGGGTTTTCTTCACTACGTTTTTGGTTTCCTCCATGCTTGGTTGGTTTCAGTTGGAAAAACCATAATTTCACCATCTAAAAACCTTCATACATCATCCGTATACCTTATCCAAACACTACATATCATGCATAGCCCTCCTTGCCCCCATTTTCACTCAAACCCTAATTTTCACTACATTTTAGAAGAAAACTAGGAAATTCTTGTGTTTTGGTATTTTGGCCACCTTCCTCATACCCATTTCTAGAAATTTGACTTCCATCCTTTTACCAACTCATAACCCTACCTCCTAAATTTTCTGGGGATTTTTCCTTAGCTTATTTCTACCTCATTTTTGTTCTTAAATCCACTCTACCACCATCCCCTGTTTTCTTAATTCCACACCTTCCCTACTCATCTCATCCAGCTAGGGTTTTATCTCTTTGAAAAAAAAAATGGAGGGAGAAACAAATATTCATAAGGGAGGCCACCATTCTAGGTTTTATCCAACTCAGACCCATGGTATCATTTTCAGAGTTTTTTTATCAAGGTAGGGTTTACATTGCACACATTGATAATTTTCCTTCAAAATTAGTTTCTGAAGTAATCGAGATGAATTTTACAAAAGTGAAAGAGGTTTTTGTCAATCATAGGAAAAAGAAAAAAAAACCCTTTATTTTATGCACAAGTGTTATTATTTGAGATAAATTCCAAAAATACAGTTTATCGAGGTCATTTTATGCACTTTTTAACAGGTTGTCCTCAATTTAATGTTTCAAGGGTTTGGATCAGGGGTTTGCAGTGATTAATGACTCCATTTTGTAGCAGACATCCTAAGATTTCCAACCATACCACATTCACCCCAAAAATCCTCTATGAAAGCCTCCAAACTCCCTCTCAAAGTAGGCATGATGCTTCTGCTGAGATTTGTGCAGTATGCTTCTGCAAATGTTTAGTCATCAACTTCAAACTTGGATTATGAGCAAATAGGAAAGTATTTTGGAAACCTGGAGGAGGATTTTGTTCATAAAATGCCATAGAACAAACAAATCTCTCATTTTTGCAAAAAAAATTTAAGGTTAAAGAGATATTGATCCATCTTTGAGCCCTAGTTTTAAAGAAAATTTCTAGAAAATCTGAAAAAATGGTCATTACAGAAGCGTCGCGCAACGACGCGACACTTTTTATTAGAGAATTCAAATGGATCAAACTATACATGGATGGATGAATTTTCACCTATAAATCATATTTATGACATCATCTCAACATGTCATCCTCCCATTTTGAATAATATGCAAAAAACCTCACTTTTTTCATGCTTCTGCCACCTTTTTTTACCTTTGTGCGGTGCTTCTCGAGTGAGGTTGGGAAAAACAATTTTTGAAGGCCTTCCAGGGGTATTTTCTCAATTTTGAGGGTTCAAAGAAAAGTAGACACATAGGGATACTTAGAATAACTCTCAGATTTTCAAATGGGTGCTTAAAATTCAGTCAAAATCAACTCCAAAGTGGCGTGACATTTCTATTGGAGGCGCGACGCTTCTGTCATTGGATTCCCTTGGATAGTTTATAGCTCCAAAAATCTCCAAATTTTGAGGTTTAGATATCCCATGAGGTTTATTTTGAGTGGAAGAGTTTTTTTTTCCTCACTTTATGGCGAAATTATGTAATTAATCCAAGAGACATGAACTCATAGTTATCAGTTAAATTTAAGGAAGTGGTTTCTAACTTTCCTAGAAAATAGGAAATGAGTCATAGGGTGCATTTATGAAGGTTTTTATATCAGATTTAGATCCTATGAGGTGTCATGAACTCTATTTTCTATTATTAGTCCACCTCAAGTCATTTTATGGGTTGGATACTTGTTATTTTCATTGGAGATATTGTACAAGTTTTTGTTAATGAAATTAAGGACAATGTTGCAGACATAGTGTTGAGACTCCAGTGGTATGCCTTTGAGAATTTGTTTTTCCATGTAATATTATCATGTTGAATGTTATATTATCATTCTTCCACATATATGATTCTTTATGTTAATATTATTAGTTTATAGACAGAAATCATGCCTTCCATGCTCTGGTTTTATAATATTTACATGAACATGTCTCTTCTCTTCTGATGAATGAATTCATTTTAATGCTCATTCTGACTCCTTCTATTCACCTTATGCAAAATGAAAAATTAAGCATGATTTAAGATTACCTACCTAGCCTCATACTTGCCTCTGCAATCTAACCTTTTAAATTTGACCTAAACCCTAGACCTAGTTCCCTAACTATCATTCCTATCCAACAAAAATTAAAACAAACAAAAAACCTAATCTACTGAGAATCATAACTAGCCTAAGATCAATATATTCAGTCATCTCATTGGCTGAAATGTGTCATTGAGAGAGCCATATTTGGTTGTGGTAGGGCTAGCTACCTCACCTAAAGGTTGGTTTGTGGTTACCTTCCTTCAGCCTCATTCTCAGCCTTGGGAAGAGAGGGGGAGTGATAACATTTTTGGCATCGTTGCTGTGGAGCGAAGGTTAAATATTTCTCGAGAAAGAATGGAAAATATTATATTTGATTGATGATGGTGAAAAATGGTCAGGAACAAGAAGGTTGTGCATATTTCACTTGGCGACTCTAGTGTCAAAGAATCCAAAGGTTCGAAGTTTTCATGGTGACTCCATTGTTCAAAACCAGTAGCCTGAAGAACTTTTTGGTGGCTTCACTATTTTCAAGTTGGATTCAAATAAAATAAGGAATGCCAGGTATGCTCTTATGGATCAATCTCATATCCCAGGCTTTCCAAATATTATGTCTTATGTTGATTGGTTATCTTATCTTCCCATGTTCAAATATGAAAAGAAAGATGATGGTGCCTTGCAGTTGATCAAGTTTCATATGAATGTATGTAGACTTAAAGTTAAGTTTCCCAAGGATTGCTTAATGAAGATATTTATGGCTACTCTGGAAGACAAAGCAAGAACATGGTGTGAATGGTTGAGACCAGCTAGTATATGTTCTTTAAAGTATTTTCATTCAGTTTTCCTTGAAAATTATAGGGATTATTATCCATCTTTGCTGTCGGTACAAAATTGTTGTGATCATTATGAGGGTTTCATTCAGTATCTTGAAAGTATTTATAAGGATCTAGAATTTATGGATGACGAGGATATGTTAGAGGAACTTTATGAATTCTCTTCTCAAGTTAGTTTTCATGATTATCAAGGTGCAAGTAATGAACTAATTCATGTAGACAATATTCCACAGTTGCAAGAGGATCAAGTGTCAGAGATTGTTTTCCATCATAAAAATCAAGATGATAGTCTTCAAAAATAATTATCTAATGAGACTACAACATAATTATTTGATCCACAAAAAACATATCTCGATATACATGGTATGGCTATTATACTTGAAGGTTGTCATGAGGATGTGCTTACCAAGAATTGCAAACAAATTTTTGTTACACAAGTTGTTGTCCCAAAATCTCTCACTACAGATTTGAATGATCAAAAATATATGTTTGTGCATAATTATATGATTGATCCTATTGAAACCTTTCATGAACATTCAAAGTCTTGTTTTGGAAATGATATGAAGGAATATTTAGTTAACCAAGCTGCACTCATTCATTTTGATAATGATCATGGAGTTTTGGGTGAAAAATTTAAAGGCCTTTTGTATGATTTTGAAGACCCTATTTCCAATTTGTTACAGCCAGTAATGAAGGCCAATGTTGAAATATTCATTAATGAAGGTGACTATTTTTAGCACATAGACAAACCAACAGTTTGGAAGGAAGTTTTCTTTCATATTTTAAATCATCCAAAAAGGCTTGTTTTGCATGCTCTTCATGATGCTTTGGTTAGTTTGTTGTAGCCATATTGGAAGATGAATCTTCTTGTATTTATGAATCATGAGCACATGTTTAGTGGACACTTGAGTTTCCAACCTTTTGTTCCTTTTTCCTTCTCGAGGAAAGTGTGAGCTGCACTCAAGTAGGTAACCATTTTCTGGATTGGTTACATTGGAGGGATCATATCGCATGATTGTATATACATCATCAGTAGGTGGGCAGTTATCATCAGGATTTGAAGCCGGAGGCGAAGTTCCTAAGATCTCGATGGCCTGCTGCCATAAGTAAGTTAATTTAGTAGTCAAGTTTTTTATTCAAAGCCATTTTTTGTTTTAGTTATTCATTTAAGTTTGTCGAAGTTATTTCAGTTTCTAGTTTTGACTCCATTTCCCAATGGATGAGGCTAATTTTTCTACAGTGTTCTTGACACCTCCTAAAGGAGCTACCATCCCTAGCTAGAGCCAAAGTTAGAGTTCAAATGTTCAGTGATCAAAAATACTCTTTTTAGATTTACTTGGTAGTGGTCCTAGGTATAAAAGATTTCATGTTTCAAGTTAGTTTTCAAATAAAATATTGTTCAATGAATGTGTATAGGTCTGAAATGCTACTCCTTTCCCTCCATTCATGTTCATCATCATTTCAAAGGACATGCCATCCACCAATAATATAGGGTTTGAGGTCATTCAACACACCTTCATTTAGGTCAAAGTCTAGGTCTCATTTGTTTCGCCACCATAAGATTCAATTATGTCATGTAGGAAGGCAAAGACATGGATTCAACAAAGATAGGTAATAAAATAAAGTGTTACACCATTATTTTGGTCATCTAACCAATTATTATTAGATGAACCCAAGTACACCATGTAAGACCAATTTTACCCCAAGTAAAATTGCTTTCACCACATAAAATAACATTTGTCCATATTCCCTAGTCATATTTAACCCAAAACAAGGAAATTGATTAAATAAATCATTATTTATTTAATTATTTCCTAAGAATAAGTTATTCAAATAATTATTTAATAATATTCCTAGTTAAATTGGACTAAATCATTTGTAAATAATTAAATTTAAATCATTATTTATTTAATTATATTCCCATCATCTCCCTGTTGGCCGGATAAATCGTTCTTGCGGACAAGACCGATCTCCCTAGTGTCATAAGACAATCTAGCAACAAACGAACAAATAAGTTTGTCTTTCTCTAAATATATTTGTTTTACAAATAAATGCTATGAAGGTGTCGATCCTACCTTAGATCCAAATGCTTATTTGTGGTCGTAAAGCTTTCGTCACAACAATAATTTTTCTGTCACAACAAGAGTTCTTTCGCCACAAGAAAGTGTCGTCTTTTGCTAACCTGCAATCACAAAAAAGAAAATATTGAATAGCACCTGTATAACAAATAATCGTAAAACATACCTATCATAGTGATCAAGGAATCTATGAAATAAATGATCAAACGACAGCTTATTGAAATAAACAATCGAACGACAATTTATTGAGAAAAACAGAACTTGATTGTATTAATCTTAAAAATAACAAAAGAACCTTACAACCTTAGCCTTGATGTTCGAAAGGCCTTTCCAGAGTCCAAAGCAGGAGTCTCCTCTACTTTGATAAGTCTTTCACTCTTCCTCCAGGAGCATAAAGAGGTATGTGATCTTTCCTCTCAAAAACTCAGTAGAAAGAATACTAAATCTCAACAGCACTTCAACTCAATCACACATAAAGCTTCCACTCCAATTCTCAATATCCAAAAACTTTAACCAAAAACTTAACCCTTTGAGGCTACCCAATGCCTCCTTTTATAGAGCAGACGAGGAGGTTAGGATTCCACCTTTTAAGGGATAGAATTCTCCTTCAAAGGGATAGACTCCTCACATCAAGGGATTAGTTCCTTAAGGTGAGGGATACATGCACCTTATCAAAGCGTACTCATCCCCAAAAATTCTCATCTAGAACCTTCTAGAATTGACCTCAAACCACTTTTTTTACTTTACTTTCTCGCCTTTTTGACTTTGAGGAGGGTACACAGGCATTGCAAAACAAAAATGCATTCTAGAATGCAGGTAAGCAGGTTATTACCTGCGTACCCGAGCTAAGAATGCAGGCAGGCCTCATGTTACATGCGTACCCATTCTTTCAGAGGTTTTTAGGGTTTTTCTTCTTGTTTTAGGGCTTGACATGAGGAGTAAAGGTTGTGATACTTGCAAAGGAGGTAAGTATGAGTGTCAATGAGCTCATACAGTCAAGAGAATGTCAGGGTGACATTTTTTAGTGTAGCAGATTGCCCCCTAAAGTGCGAAGTCTGGAATAGATGAAGAGTGAAGTACTTTAGCATTTCAAGGATCATCCTGTGGACACCCCAGTCGGAACCTGTAAAAACATTCAATGCAAAATATATATATATATGTAAACATATCATCACCAAGGTAGGCATTCCCATACTCAGATCAAAACTAACTAAACTTGTTTTGATATAGAAATGATTTTAATATTAAATCAGTGTAGACACAGTATGGATGCAACCATCTGTAATGAATATTCTACTGCATAATGAATAACAAAAATTCCTCACAGCCTGGATGGTGGAAATTAGATCCAGGGTCTTGATTTCTACTTCCCGAACTAGTACGATTCTATCCATGCGATTAAATGTGTTGAAGTCGAACATGGTAGAAACCACTTGATTACCAGTAAATGATGCGAACTGTTAACAAGTGTGAGAGAAACCACCAGTAATGTCAATGGCTCTCAAAGTACTCAGTACAATCCATGAAATGTGAATGAATGAGCTGAAGTCGAACATGTCACAGAATCATTCGATCGAAGGTCAATGATGCAACCTGTCATCGAAGGTGAGAAACCTGCCCTTGAGGCATGCAGATTTCAAGGTACTGACGATTTCTGGATCAACTTCCTAGATAAAGAGCTGTCGTCGATAGAAAGTGATCCGTCGTAGGCAAGCCCACAACACGAAATCATAGATCAAGTTTTGAAGAAATGTATTGGCAAGGACTGACTCAGGGATGGTCAAAATGGATGACAGATATTTTACAAATGAATGGTTTATTTTAACTGTCCTCTTGAACACATAATGACACTGCAGATGGCTTGGTGACAATTGACCCAAAGCTAATACCTAGAAACCAACTGAAGACTTTCGATGTGGTTTGATTAACTGCTAGGCAAAATATTTTCCCAACCCAAGTGAACAAAAGTGTCGTGTTCAAGAGTGGTTAACGGTTTTCCGAATAATCAAAATGTAACAAACAGGTTCGTTTTTCTCTCTTTTCCCCCACCATTTCTGGCAAATACCTCTTTATTTTTTACAAGCTTGAGGAGGATAAATTTTTCTTGTTTATAAGCTCATCCTTCGGATGAGTCCAAATTAGTTTAAGATTCGAACCCTAAGAAGGAGTGGTTCGTTCCTGTTTAAAATTGAATAGGTCCTTTACTGTTAAATTTTAATGAGTCCAGTATAGGAGAAACTCGGTGTTTTTCAATTTTAGGGAGTCAGAAGAAAACACTTAAGAAAACTCCATGGGTGTACTTTTTCGTAAATTTAGTCTCTCGAGCCCGAAAAAGGATAAAATAATGTGGGAGAGAACTCTATTGACCGTAATTAGTCAACGTATACCTTTTTTGTAAATAGTCCATTTCAGTCCGTAAAAGGGGTAAACTTATATTGAAGGGACGATCATTCATTTATTTTAACGAGTTCGAATAATCAAGTGCTCAGTAATATTTTCATGTTTAGAGAGTCTAAAAAGGGCTTAAAAGAGGACTCCAATGTTTTTCTTTTTCGTAAATTTTTGAAAGAGTCCGAAAAAGTGATAAAAGTATGCTCTTATGGGTTTCAATTTTTCGTAAGTTTTAATGAATTCGAAAAAGGGATAAAAATATACTCCTGTGGCCGACTTTCAATTTAATCTACGAGCAGGAAAAGACGGAAAGAACTCGGCATTTTCATGTGTTTTACGAGAATGAAAAATAGCAAAATAATCTTGGGATTTTCATGAGTTTAACGAGTCTTGAAAATAACCGAAATTGACTCAAGATAAGTTTCATTTTTACAAAAGCTTGAAACAGAGAAAAACTATGCTTCAGAGTGGTTTCATTTTTACACAAGCTTGAAACAGAGAGAAAATTGTGCTTGATGCCCCCTAAGCGTAACTGCTAGAGCGCATGCCCCCCCAACTTCATTTCATTCAACTAAGTATACTACTGGTAATTAATAGCTGGATGGAATGAAGGTTCATTTACGAGATCATATGAAAGACCCAACCTAAAACTGTAAGAAAATTATGCAAAAATTGAAATAACTAACCTAAACGCACGACTTAACATTTACGATATCTAGTCAAAGACTCGACTCAATTAGGGGAGGATTTGTTTCATTTTTTAACGAGCTTGACATAGGAAAAGAACTATGCTCATGGAAACGTGTTTCATTTTTTAACGAGGTTGACACAGTAAAAGGAACTTTCCTCTTCTACATGTTTCATTTTTTAATGAGGTTGACACCGTAAAAGAAACTGTCCTCGTATGTACTCTCTAAAATCTACCTATATAACCTACTGATTCATTTTTTAATGAGGTTGACATAGGAAAAGAATTGTCCTCATACCTTATTCATTTTTTAACGAGGTTGACTCAGTAACAGGAACTATCCTCCGACCAACTAATTCATTTTTTAACGAGGTTGACACAGGAAAAAGAATTGTCCTCATACCTCATTCATTTTTTATTTTTTTTACGAGGTTGAATCAGTAATAGGAACTATCCTCTGAAACTACTTATTTCTAATCTACCTACGTAACCTACTGATTAATTTTTTAATGAGGTTGACACAGGAAAAGAACTGTCCTCAGCAGACTTGTTTCATTTTTTAACAAGGTTGACTCAGTAACAGGAACTATCCTCTGACCAACTGATTCATTTTTTAATGAGGTTGACACACGAAAAGAATTGTCCTCATACCTTATTCATTTTTTAATGAGGTTGAATCAGTAATGGGAACCATCCTCATAAACTACTTATTTCTAATCTATTAATCTACTCTCTACAATCTACCTATTGATTCATTTTTTAATGAGGTTGACACAGGAAAAGAACTGTCCTCATCGCCGACTGATTCATTTTTTAATGAGGTTGACACAGTAAAAGGAACTTTCCTCAGACTCACTGATTCATTTTTTAACGAGGTTGACATAGTAAAAGGAATTCTCCTCAGACGCACTGATTCATTTTTTAACGAGGTTGACACAGTAAAAGGAACTATCCTCAGAAACTACTGATTCATTTTTTTAATGAGGTTGACACAGGAAAAGGAACTATCCTCAGACCAACTGATTCATTTTTTAATGAGGTTGACACAGTAAAAGGAACTCTCCTCACCAACCACTGATTCATTTTTTAACGAGGTTGATACAGTAAAAGGAACTATCCTCGTACTCACTGATTCATTTTTTAACAAGGTTGAAATAGTAAAAAGAACTATCCTCACACTCATTGATTCATTTTTTAACGAGGTTGACACAATAAAAGGAACTATCCTCTGAAACTACTGATTCATTTTTTAACGAGGTTGACTCAGTAACAGGAAATGTCCTCATAACTAACTGATTCATTTTTTAACGAGGTTGACACAGTAAAAGGAACTATCCTCTGAAACTACTGATTCATTTTTTAACAAGGTTGACTCAGTAACAGGAACTGTCCTCATAACTAACTGATTCATTTTTTAACGAGGTTGACACAGTAAAAGGAACTCTCCTTGGACTCACTGATTCATTTTTTAATGAGGTTGACACAGTAAAAGGAACTATCCTCGGAAACTGATCATGGCTTCCAACTGGAAGAAACACATGTTAATGGAAACACCTTGATCATGGTTTCCAAGAGGTCTTCATCAGAAGGAAGAATAGTTCTCTGGAAGGAACACATGTCAAGGGACTCAAAAGGGATAATAAAATCGTGTTCAAGTAATCCCATAGAGTTTTCCATGTCAATTACTGGATCTAAGTCAAAGGAAGACGAGAAAACAGTGAGAGGCTCACTTCCATCGGTAACTAAAAACATGGGACTAGTTGCCACATAATTAACCCGTGGCGAGGTAGATACCACTTTAGAATCAGGAACATTCAGGGATGTCATATTATTGGTAGTCAAAACAAGACTAGGGAATGAAAGCTGGTCTATAGTCACAATATTGCCATTGTGAGGGAAAGAAATCACACGAAAGAGTGTCGATATGACAGCTTTCATTGCATAAACATAGTCTCGCCCAAGGAGTAAATTGAAATCCAAGGGACCTCGAACTACCATAAGATCAATACAGACATTTTTACCTTCCAAAGTAATAGAAAAATTAGGAATGATCCCTAAAGGTTCACTAATGGTTCTGTTAAAAGCTTTCAGATTCTGCGTAATAGGCACAAGCTGAGGGGAACCCAAAGCTTTCTAAGAAGTTGAGGATAAAATACTAACAGAAGCACCTTCATCTACCTGTGTGCGGTGTATGTCCCTACCACCCAACTTCAAAATGATTTGGAAAGGGATGGAGGAAGGAAGACGAGGTTCTGTCAGTCTATTCCAATCAAAGGAAAAGACCTCAGTACTTGGAGGGGGTTCTGTAGAAACAGGTGAAATGCCCCCCGGCGTAGAAGAATCTGATGTAACAAGAAGAACCTGAGTGGTATGAAGTTCATTCTCTACAGGGAGAATGGGATCGACTGAATGTGAAATCGAATCGACCACTTGATCAACTAATGGATCATCAACCTGAGTGATATGAGTTTCACTTTCCAATGGAAGAGTGGGATCGACTGTACTTGAAATTAGATCAATCACTCTGTCAGTTGACGGTAGGTTGGGAGAAAGTTTACGGTAACCAGATGGAAATTATTGCTTTGAAATAGTAAGTTTTTCCAACAATTTTGAGGTTTTATCCATGTGATGGAAAATGTGATTTTGATGACTCCCTTTGCATAACTTACAAGGAAACCTAACTTTACCCTTTTTCCCAGGAACCTGACTATCACTGGTTGATGGATCAACGAAAATTTGATGAGATTTTTCTGACCATACTTCCAAGACCTTCGGAATACCAGGACAATTGATAAGGAAGTGGTCACCCTTACAAAACCTACAAGGGTATTTGGGTTTACGATGCATGTTGGAGGTTTCCTCAACATAACTAACACTTACATCCATGGTTGGTTGGTTGACTTCTTCCTTATCTTGCTTCTTCTTCTTCTTCTTCTTCTTCCCTTTCTTCTTCTTCTTAGCCACCTGGTTACTAGCGTCAAGGCTTTTACCAAGCGAAGAGGAAGAAATGGAGGAATAAATATTAGGCGAAGAAGGTAAAGGGTCAACAGAAGGTTGGTGATGTTGAGATGGTGAACTCTGTTGAAATGAAGCATCCGGTTGAGGTGGAACAAATGGAGTATTCGGGGCCAACGAAGTTGAAAATAACCATATCGGTAAACCTATTGTAAATCTAGGTAATGAAAAAGTAGCCATATAAGGAGGACCAACATTTCCAAAGCAAGGAAAATTACTAGGATTCTCGTTAAGAGGGGTTCCTTGGTTGGTAAATTCCGGAACAGTTGCCATTATATTCAACTTCAGTGAATTTTATTAACAATTTAAAACTAAAATTAACACTTCACAATTCACACCTAACAATTAAAATTCACAATTCACACCTATGGTCTCTAAAGTAAAAACAAACAAATTAACACGCGCTATCAAATCTAGGAGTCAAACCACACACAAACAGTAACTTCCCGTACTAAAAACACTAGTTGGTGATGAAATCAAACATCGTAGAATTTAATACAGAAAGGGCGGTTGGAACAGTTACCCCGACAACCTGCTTAATGAAACAGACTGGCACAAGTTTCTTCACAAAACCATCTCGTGTGAAGAGAACCCCCCAGAGAGTCCAAGTGAGTCTAGTCGACGTCTGCTCCAGGTACAGTGAGATCTTTCCTTCATCGTCACCTTAGGAAATAATCTTAAGTTTATGGACACTAAGGTTACCAACAGTAACAAATACAACTGGGGGAACAGTCTACGATCCGATTCCACGCGCAAGGGCAGAGTAACAAAGCTCAATCCCCTTGAAGGTTCCTCGACATGGTCAATCCGAGGTTTACCGACAAGTGACCCCAGGCTCCTCGACAATGGTTAATCCGAGGTTTACCGTTTGTAATGCGCGCAAAATCTTCTATCTTCCCCAATGAAACAAAATTGATTGTCTCAAAGGTTCGGACATGATCTCGTGATTGACTTCTTTAAGAGAAGCTTCCCAGATTATACAAATTACAATTGGATTTATCTCCTACTGCAAGATTTGTCTACTTGTTTGTTTTAGTTTCTTTGGAAAGTTAACTACAACCTATTCCAAAGCACTAATCCTGAGCTAGATTGGTGGAAAGAGCCCTAAAAATGTAAAAATTACTAGATGAATTTTAATTAAGCGCTATGTTATTTAGGTTGTTATTACTCAAAAGGGTAAATGGATATGAAACCAATGGTGTTATGACCCGAACCAAAACTGAATGCAATCGAATATGATAATGTAATATTTTCAATTCGATGAATCCTAACTAAATTAAGGAGAGAGTTTCCATTCACTTCCAACAATGCAAAAATTGATCACTAAGAGAAAATATAACAAATTCTCTAATGCACTAATTTCATCAAGAAAAACTAATGCAAATCAATCCCAAAACAGTTTTTTATTTTTGTGTTTTTAAAACAAGCATAAAAACATCTAAATTCAAATCAAAGAAAACTGATCTAAATCTACGATTGATTTTTCAGAATGTAAACTATGCAGTTGTAATCTATGCACAATTCACTTGAAAAGTATGCAAATGTAATCTCTACACATTTTTCATTCATATTCTGAAAATGAGAATTCTAATTATGCAAATGTGATCTATCCAAGAGAATTCTCAAACACAAGATGATTCTAATGTGATCTAAGAACCAATCAAGTGCAAGTCAAGAAAATTGGGTGAGAGTTCCAAAGATCAAAAAACACTCAAAGGCGATTAACACTCATACACAATTTAGCCCCCCCCCCCGGGCGAATGAAGGGGAATTTTTTTTTTGCAAAAAGATGCAAAATTGTGAAAAGACTGAGAAAAACTTCCAAGTAATGAACAAAGGAAATCAAATTAATAATTTCTCAAAAAAGAGACTCAAACACCCAATTAACTTAATGGAGATTGATGAGATGAAAAATTGCTGAAAGGAATTCAGAAACAAGAGATTTTTGACAGAAAAATATAGATCTCGGTAGATGCTAAGAATCCTAAATCAAATCTAAACTAAACTGAAAAAATAAATCTAGAGTTTTTCAAAAATTTAACAGGGTCCGCAGTCCCCAAAAGTAACAGGTGCAGTCCCGCACTGTTTACTTAAGGAAAGTGCGAAACTGCCCGCACTGTGTAAAAGAACAAAGTGCGGTCCCCAGAAAAGTTCAAGAAAAACTTAAAATATTTCGAAATTTTCAAAAACAGAGAAAACCTAAGCTACCTAGGCAGATATCCATCAATCAAAAACCAGGGAAAACTTTTCCTCAAGTCAAAATAAAAGAGAACCAAAAACAACAAGTTCTTCCCCAGTGGAGTCGCCAATTTGTTGGCCGGATAAATTGTTCTTGTGGACAAGACCGATCTCCCTAGTGTCATAAGACAATCTAGCAACAAATGAACAACTAAGTTTGTCTTTCTCTAAATATATTTTTTTTACAAATAAATGCTATGAAGGTGTCGATCCTACCTTAGATCCAAATGCTTATTTGTGGTCGTAAAGCTTTCGTCGCAACAATAATTTTTCTGTCACAACAAGAGTTCTTTCGTCACAAGAAAGTGTCGTCTTTTGCTGACCTACAATCACAAACAAGAAAATATTGAATAGCACCTGTATAAAAAAAAATCGTAAAACATACCTATCATAGTGATCAAGGAATCTATGAAATAAATGATCAAACGACAACTTATTGAAATAAACAATCGAACGACAATTTATTGAGAAAAACATAACTTGATTGTATTAATCTTAAAAATAACAAAAGAACCTTACAACCTTAGCCTTGATGTTCGAAATTCCTTCCTAGGGTCCGAAGCAAGAGTCTCCTCTACTTTGATAAGTCTTGCACTCTTCCTCCAGGAGCATAAAGAGGTATGTGATTTTTCCTCTCAAAAACTCAGCAGAAAGAATACTAAATCTCAACAGCGCTTCAACTCAATCACACATAAAGCTTCCACTCCAATTCTCAATCTCCAAAAACTTGAACCAAAAACTTAACCCTTTGAAGCTACCCAATGCCTCCTTTTATAGAGAAGATGAGGAGGTTAGGATTCCACCTTTTAAGGGATAGAATCCTCCTTCAAAGGGATAGACTCCTCACATCAAGGGATTAGTTCCTTAAGGTGAGGGATACATGCACCTTATCAAAGCATACTCATCCCCAAAAATTCTCATCTAGAACCTTCTAGAATTGACCTCAAACCACTTTTTTGACTTTACTTTCTCGCCTTTTTTACTTTGAGGAGGGTACGCAGGCATTGCAAAGGAAAACTGCGTTCTAGAACGTAGGTAAGTAGTGTATTACCTGCGTACCCAAGCTAAGAACGCAGGTAGGCCTCATGTTACATGTGTACCCATTCTTTCAGAGGTTTTTAGGGTTTTTCTTCTTGTTTCAGGGCTTGACATGAGGAGTAAAGGTTGTAAGACTTGCAAAGGAGGTAAGTATGAGTGTCAATGAGCTCATACAGTCAGTAGAATGTCAGGGTGACATTTTTTAGTGTAACACTCCCTAAAATAATAAATAAATCATTTGTTTATTTATTGTTTATCAATAAAGGAGTTGATCCAAGTCAAAAAACCTTTTCCCTCCAACAAATATAATAAAATATTCCTAAAGGGTGATTCTAGAATGTGATTAATAATATTTTATCCATGCACTGAGTTCTAGAACACCCCAATATTTTGTTATAAATAGAAGGGTTTTTCCCATTCATTAGTCACCTTCATTGCATTAGATCACTCTGGATCTACTCTTGGTCACCATTTTCCATTTTTCTTTATGAACTCCCATTGAGTTCCATGTTTGTTTTTCTACACCAATAAGAGAGAGAAATTTTAGATCTGAAACACTGAGGACTTCCAAGAACCCATCCCACTGAGGAGAACTAGAAAACACCTTTCTTGTTTTCCTCTCAGGTGCCCCATTCTTTAATATAATACAAATCATTCTTTTAAACACTTTGTTTTTGTCTTGTCTATTGGATGCATGGAGCCCTATTATATTTTATATGCTTAATGTCTTTTTGTGCTTAGATCTGAATTTGTGCAGCAGACTTAAAGATATTTTGCAGCAATAATCGATGTTAGGGCTATTTGTTATGCATAACTAAGGTGATATTTTACGACGAAAGATTCATACTAACAATTGGCGACTCCACACGGGTTTTATTTTATGACCGCAGCCGTTTTATATATTCCTGCATATCTAGCTGTTTCAGACCCTAGGGTTTCTCTTCCATTTTCTATTTTCACTATTTTTATGGTGTTTTTCACCCTAAAACCCTCAAACAGTCAAATTTTTAACTTCCATGCGTTTCTGGCCTTATTGCGTAGGCGACAGACATCAGCCGCAACTGAGACGACAAATTTCTCTTAAATCTGCCGCTGAGAGAGCCGGATCTGCAGGTCGCACTTAGCTGCCCAAAAAGTGAGACCTGAGCTTGATGGCACACTTTTCTGCCCCAAAACTATGACCTGGCCTGAAAACAGGTCAGAACCTGTGACCTGCACCTTTTCTGCAAAATTTTTAGCACTTTTTCTGGGTTTGTCTGAAGCTTCTGTCAGGGTTTTCCATCCTCCGTCTCTACCCGTTTATATCTATTTCTGATCTGCTTTACTCAACTAAGAGGGAATCTTGCCCCTTAGGGCTCGAGTACCCTCCACTTTTTGTGGGAGAGTCTTTGCTGTTTCAGAAGTTTGAATTTTCCGAGTTTCAGCCTTATTTTTCTCAGATCTGATACCTCCTTTTCAGATCCCTTTAGATTAGCTCTTCTCCCTCTCAAATCACCTCATATCATTTTTTTTTGGTTCCTTTCCACGGCCACCGCCTTGTCTCTTCTATTTTTAGCTCATCTCCCCCTTTATAGAAACAACCTTGCCTCTGCTTCTTTGCTGTCCTCTGCACCACTTTTCAGCAGATTTCTCCTTTAGATCCCTGTCCCTCCTGACCTTAGATCTATTGGCCTCTTTTGCATGCCTTGCCTAGTTTTTTCCCTCTCATAGACCTGTTTTGAGAGACCCGCCTTCTTGGGTTAGATTGATGCATTTGAAGCTGTTAATTTTCCGTTCTTTTAGTTTTATTTACTGCAGATTTATTTTCAGTTACACAACACACTTTTTCTTTTACTCTCAAAACGTCTGGGTTTAAACAATTAAAATTAACGCACGCCACACACTGACCCTAAGTGAAGAAGAGCCTGGTTAACACCACCTGGAAAAAAATTTAAAATCAATTGTCACTGCACCTTTCCGCCCTTGACCTCCCTTGATTTTTTCCCTCCCTGCCCTTGTCGGTTTTTCTTCTTCCTGTCATCATTGCGCCCCCAAGGCGCTTCTCCCGGAGACTTCTTGGCCTTCACCCTCAGTTTTTGATCAGTCAACTTCCTCCTTCCCGTCGTCATCGAGTAAGTCCTCCCCTGAGTCCGCACTCTGACTCTTCCTCTGATTGTTCGGGTTCTCCCCCTACTTCTGGTTCTCCCTCTTTTACCTTCACCATGTCTAGTTCAAGACCTAGCCCTAACCCCAGTTCTACCGCTGGGTCCATTTCCAGTGGAACCACTACGGGAACCACCTTGACTGCCCCATTACTCCCTTATATGACCAGCCTTAGTCTCCTCGATTTCAATCAGCTGATTAATGATCCTATTCGCCATGATGTTAGTTGGCCTGCTATGCCAACCAAGCTCCCCTCTGACATTCCCAAGTTTGAAGGCCTTGCTAGTGAAGATCCCTCTAACCATATCCAATCTTTCCACATGTGGTGTTCCTCCAATTCCATCACCGATGACTCCATCCGTCTTCGTTTGTCCCAACACACGTTTACCAGCGAAGCTTCCAAATGGTACGTTGATCAAGCCACCTCTTCCCATACCACCTTTGTGACCATTTCCCAAGCCTTTTTATCCTATTTCCAGCTCCCTCTCCAATACGACACTGGCACTGAACTCTTAACTTCTTTCCATCAATCCTCTTCGACCCGCCTTTCTACTCATGTCCAGGAATGGCGGCGAAGACGGAGCCTGTGTAGCGCTCCCCCCTTTGAAGATTGGGTTTACATGGACTGGTTCCTTCACTCTCTCTTACCTCCCATTGGCAAAGATGTCACATCCCATTTTCCCCAAACTGAAGAAGTTGCCCTCCAAATAGCCTTGAAATATTACCTTATTTACGCCCAATTTGGTTATGTTTATACCGTCCTTCCTAACCTTCCCAAACCCGGTGACCCTAACGCCTCGGGGGCATCTCACGCTGCCAACGGTATCATTGGAGCCCCGTCGCATACCTCTACCCAAACTCTTTCGAGCCATGGTTTCCCTCCAGGGGGGCCAGCCCCTCCGGCACTTTTTTCCCTCCAGGTAGCATGTATCCAGGATACGTCACGCCTCCTCCTTTTTCCTACCCTCCTGCTTACCTCAATGTTGCCCATCCTACCCCTTATCCATATCCACAACCTGGTGTCCCAGCTCCTCCAGCATTTGGACCATCCACTCTCTTGCCTTTTCCACCCCCGTAACCGCACTTACTACCCCCTCCAGGGAAAGTCTTTGCATAGTAGGGGGCACCTAATTTTCTTCCTTCTCAAAGAAAGAGGAAAGGCAATCCATCTGCCCCTGGTAATCATGGACCCAATCCTTCAAGTATTGATCCTCACACTTCTAACCAGCCACAGGGTTCTCCGCCCAAGCCGAACAGGCCACTTCGCACCAATAATCCATGTTCGTGTTGCGGTGTGTATGGTCATTACACTCACAATTTCCCCTTATTACCACAAATGCGGCAGATGTGGGATTCTCAGGCCACCGTGCAGGGACAACATTCCTCCCCTACTGTCCCTCCGACCCCAGCTACTTCTCAACCCGCTTTTTTTACTTATCCTTTCCCTCAACAAGGATTTCCAGCCACTCAACCCCCTCATGCCTTGGTAACCACTCAACCTTCCCCTTCTGGTTCCTCTGATTACCAGATTCTCATGATGGCCTCTGAACCACCTCTCACTGTCGACCTCAACCTTCAAACTCGGTCCTGTCAATATTCCACACCTCCCGTTCCGTCTGCCTCTGCGTCTCCATCTTCAGGTCCTCCAGAGCCTCTATCGACACCCAATGGTTCCTTGAAACTCCCTCTGCCCAAAGCTGAGGTTCATCCCAAGACTCCTCGGGGACCATTACGCCAAAATGTTGCCTTTGGTCTGGCTGCCTAGTCATACAGTATAGTAGATGATCTGGCACACTCTCCTGCTGCCATTTCAACACTGGAACTCCTCCAGTTGTGTCCTTCTCAAAAGAAGACCCTACTATCTGTCGTGGATGCCATAGATCCTGCTGATGACCAATTGATTGTTTTCAATGCCTGTCAGTCAGACCCTCCCCCTCTTCCTCCTTCTGTTTCTTTCCAAATGCCAATCAAAATCCGAAATGCCACTGTCGCTCGGTGCATTATTGATGAGGGGGCATCCACCTGTGTGATGTCCGCTTCGGTTTGGAAACAACTTGGATCTCCTGAGCTGGCCCCTTCCACAATCACCCTTCGTGCGTGGGACGACCATACCTCCCAGCCCACTGGCCTCTTTCATAATTGTCCTATCACCCTTGCAGGCAAAACTATTTGTGTCAACGTTGAAGTAATCGATGCCCCTCTTGACTACAACATTCTTTTGGGGCGTAGTTACACCTATGCCATGTCTGCCATCCCATCTGCAATCTACAGTAAAATGTTCTTCCCTCATAATGGCAAGATTGTCACCATCGACTAGTTGACATACCATGAACCGAAATCTCAGACCTCCCCTGAATCCACCATCTCTACTGTCACCAATAAACCAACTGTTGATTCTTTGACCAGTGCTTCCCCTGCCCATTTCCATGCTGGTCAGATTCCTTTCCTTGCTCTCCCTCCTGGCGCTCATTTCGTCCCTATCTTGGCTACCCTATCCCTCCCCAACTTGACCTTATGCATACCCGTTTGGTACCTAGACCCCCCAGCCCCTACTCTGCCTGGCCAACCCAAACCTTATCTTTCTTTGACCCCGGTTCAACCAATACCCATGGCTTCTCCCGCTACACCTGTACCTCAGCCCCCTCATCAGAAATCACCCCCTATGGAAACCATGCCAGGTGCCACTAGCCAAGCTCGCAGGGGGGCATCCAAGGACAAAGCCACCCCGACAACTTCCGCCCATCCTCAACCTCCAAAGCATCTCATCCAGTGTGCTTTGTGTGATATTGTCGGACATGCTACCCATACTTGTCTCAAATTACCACATCTCAAAACCATGGTCAATGAGACATTTTCCAAATCTACTCTCCCTAAAGTCTCTGTCACCATCCCTGATTCTCTCCCTAAACTTAAACACTTGTGCACCAATCACCCTTGTTCTTTGTGCGATTTCCATGGCCATTACACCCATCTTTGCCCCCACCTTGACGAGTATCGTGCTTCTTTAGCCACATACCGCCAATTTGAAGCCGCGCTTGCCCGCCATCCTTCTTCCCTACCACCAGACCCCATGCCTCCCCCGATTACCATTCCCCCTCCTGATACTGAAATGACCAAAACTTCAGCCACTATTCTCTACCTTTCCTCCTCCCCGTGTCTCCAATCACCCGACCCCTTAGTGCCTTCTACCGCTGGTTCTCTCACTCACTCATCTATTCACTCCACTGTCACCCCTCACGCCGACACGCACGTGAACCTTCCCCCTCCAAATCAGGTGTCTCATATCTCTACCTCCTCCGATACTCCTCTTCCTCCCAACCTTCCCATCTTTCAGACCGATGAAGACATCATGGAAGCTATGATCGCACCTGATTTTCCATGGGACGACATGCACCATCATGCATACTTCCTACCACACCAGTCCCATGACCAATATGCCCTCGAATCTAAAGACTTCATTCCCACCAAAGTTGATTGGTTCAAAAACCCCATCCCTGCACCTGACGCTTTCGAAGAAGGCAATATGGCTAATATCTCTCCTACCATTAAAATAGACATTTTTGTCAAACCAGGTATTGAAGAAGATATCACCATGGGCGCCCAATGCACTCCAGAAGAAATTGAAGCCTACACCAAACTCTTCAAATAATTCCATGATATTTTTGCCTGGTCCTACTCAGAAATGTCTGGACTTGATCCTGCCATTGTAAAACATCACATCGACACATGGCCTCATGCCATTCCAGTCCGTCAAAAGTTGAGACCCATTCATCCTTCTAGACACGAAGCCATCAAAGCTGAAATCGATAAGCTCCAGCAAGCTAGTTTTAGTTACCCCATTGAATATACCACCTGGGTGTCTAACCCAGTTCTTGTCCTCGAAAAACAAGGCATCATTCGTGTTTGTACCGACTTTCGCAATCTGAACAAAGCTTGTCCCAAAGACAACTTCCCCACACCATTTATTGACCAAATCATAGATGAGTGTGTGGGGCACGAGATTCTCTCCTTTATGGATGGCTTCTCTGAATACAACCAAATTGTTATCCGTCGTGCTGATCAACTTAAAACTGTGTTCATTAGTCCGTGGGGCACTTTCGCATACTGAGTCATGCCATTTGGCCTTAAAAACGCCGGTGCTACCTTTCAATGCGCCATGTCTTATTGTTTCCATGAATTATCCCATATTATCCTTGCCTATTTAGATGACCTTACTGCTCATTCTAAACATCAGGCACAACACCTTCATGACCTACGTACCATTTTTCTCCGATGCCGCAAGTATAACATTCGGCTTAACCCATTGAAGTGTGTCTTCTCTGTTCCTGCCGGTCGTCTCCTCGGCTTCATCGTGTCAAAATACGGGATAACTCTCGACCCTTTGAAAGTTCAAGCCATTCTTGAACTTCCTATGCCTCATACCTTACGCCAACTACAAAGTCTCCAAGGCAAAGCCAATTTTCTTCGCCGATTCATTCCTGACTACGCCACTACCGCTCATGGTTTCCTTAGACTTCTTCGATCTCACACCCCTTTTGTCTGGGATACATACGCTCAAGATTATTTTGAAGCCCTCAAGCATGATCTTACATTCGCTCCCTTGATCCATCCCCCTGACTTTGACCGAGATTTCATCCTATATATCTCCGCTTCCACCTATTCGGTTGCTGGTGTCCTTATTCAGGAGGATGATAACGGTATCGAACATGTGATCTATTATGTCAGTAAGAACCTTACCGGTCCACCTGTGTCATACTCACATGAAGAAAAATTAGCACTAGATGTCATGTTCTCGGTCCAAAAACTGCGTCATTATATCCTCATGCGTTCCACCAAGGTTGTGACTGATTCCAACCAAATGGCTTTCCTGAGTCACCACATCCTCAATGGGAAGTACACCCGTTGGGTCGTTATCCTCCAAGAATTCGACCTTGAATTTGTCACCCCAAAAATTAAGAAAGGTTTAGTCCTTGCTGAACTCATTTCTGATCTGCCTACCAGAATGCAAGATACCCCAATTAATGATGCTCTTCCCGATGAACATTTGTTTGCCATCACCACCGACGATCCTTGGTACGGTGACATCCTTACTTACTTGCGAACCCAAAAGTTCGCCCTCCATCTCGATCGAGATGCTCAACGACGTATCTAACACCAAGCCTCTCGCTACCTTCTAATCGGCGATGACCTTTATCATCGCAGAGTAGATACTGTTCTTCATTGTTGCCTCACACACGCTAAAGCCGAGCAAGTCCTCAATGCCTATCATAGCGGCGCTTGTGGTGTCCACCTCTCCGGTCTCGCCACCGCCCAAAAAATCATGCGTGCTGGGTATTTTTGGCCTTCTCTCTTTAGTGATTGCATTGAAGCAGTCAAACACTGTTCCAATTGCAAAAATTTCGCCCCCAAGGCGCGAGCTCCTCCCGCTCCTCTCCATCTTGTCGTCACCACCGGTCCTTTTTGTAAATGGGCCATCGAATTTATGGAATGTCAACCCCCATCTACTAGTAACCACAAATATATCATCGTGGCGATTGAATATTTCACTAAATGGGCTGAAGCTATGCCAACGTTTAACAATACAGCAGCCAATGCAGCCCTCTTCTTCTTTAACCATGTCATTGCTCGATTTGGAGTTCCAAAACAGTTAGTCTCGGACCATGGCCAACATTTCGAAGATCAGATTTGGCAGGAGCTATCCTCCCTATTGGGTTTCGAGCACCAATATTCATCTTCTTATTACCCCCAAGGTAATGGCCAAGTTGAAGCGGTCAACAAATTTCTTAAGACCATGCTTCAACGAACAGTGAATAAGCACAAAACCAACTGGCATCTCAACCTCTTCCCTGCTTTGTGGGCTTCTCGTACTTATGTCAAAACCGCCACCGGTTTCACTCCTTTCTACCTTGTCTTTGGCAAGGAGGCAGTCTTACCAATCGAGTGTGAAATCCCTTCCCTTCACTTGGACGTCGAACTTCTCCCTGATACCCAACCTCTTGAACAACGAATTATCATGCTCGAGTGCACCTCTGAAGACCTTCGTGTTGCATTGAAAACTCTTGAAGCGACCAAAAAGTGCACCAAAGCTCAGTATGACGGAAAATTCCACCCTCGTACCTTTCACGAAGGTGATCTCATTCTAGTATATGACCAGGCCCACGATACCCTCGGTCATGGGAAGTTCAACTCATTATGGCTAGGTCCTTACATCATCAGTAAAGACCTTGGTAAGGGGGCATATCTTTTATAGGACTTTGAAGGCCATATCCTTCCTAATCCTCGCAATGCACTCTATCTTAAGAGATATTACCCCTAGCATTTTCCTTACGAAATGCGGGTTTTCTTCTCTTCTAGATAGCTAGCATCTATTTGTTTTGCATTTTGTCACTTCACCAGGACACCTATCGTCCACGAAACATTACTTCACCTCCCCTCAAAATCAGATTTTCTCACTTACTACACATGTCATTGGGGGCACCACCTTTCCTCCACACTCATTCCTGTTTGTGTCAATTTCCGTCATGAGATACCATTTTGTACTCATGTTTTTTGTGATCCCCTTTGGATCGTCCCTCCTTCCCTCATCATCATTAGTCTCTAGTTGTTCGTCGCTTTACTCTTTTCCCTCATGCCTCAGTTGGGGTTTCCTTATTACCTCACCTATGGCGGACCTACTTTTGTCGACATTAGCTCATTTACTCCAGAAGCTAGGTCTAGGGGGCAGTTTACTTTGGTTCGAGCTCTTCTCAGCCTGATCGTGATCTAGACACTTGATGGTCCAGTGATGCAGCAACAGCTATTGGTGATTCCCAGGCGTGTGTGAGATGTCTCAACCCTCATGAGGGGGTGGCCCTGCAGGTAGCCCCCCACATGCCCGGATGACCTCTTCATTTCCACCCTTGATGCAACTCCTCTCATTTGATGATATTGGCCTCAACCGCTCACAGCGCCTCTTCGATTTTCATATATCAGTCAGATTTTGTGAGCCCTTCCCCGTGTGTAGGGGGAATTTGGGTATATTTGTATCTCATGTAATAAAATCTTCTTGTATAAGTCCTGAAGGTTATTCCAGGCATCACATGTATGTGGGATTCATCATTTTTATTTGGATCATGTTTAGGCCAGCACATGCTTCATTATTGCATTCCATGGTTTTCCGGGCGCCTTATTCCTTGTACTATTGTATCGGCGGGCATAGGTATGCCTCCCCCGCCGCCTTTAACATTGGTACTACTTCATCACCTAGAGACTTGTTGCACCTGTAAGTATCGTCTCCTCCGGGTCTAGTCCTTTAGCACATTAGACTACCTTACATTCCTCTCTCTCACTCCACTCTTGATGCCTAGTGATTGAGTTCTTACAACGTACTTCGGTCATACGATTTTCTCCTAACACTCATACGTTGGGGGGCAATCTGTTACACCATTTTTTTGGTCATATAACCCATTATTATTAGATGAACCCAAGTACACCATGTAAGACCAATTTTACCCCAAGTAAAATTGCTTTCACCATATAAAATAACATTTGTCCATATTCCCTATTCATATTTAACCCAAAACAACGAAATTGATTAAATAAATCATTATTTATTTAATTATTTCCTAGGAATAAGTTATTCAAATCATTATTTAATAATATTCCTAGTTAAATTGGACTAAATCATTTGTAAATAATTAAATAAATCATTATTTATTTAATTATATTCCCATCATCTCCCTAAAATAATAAATAAATCATTTATTTATTTATTGTTTATAAATAAAGGAAATGACCCAAGTAAAAAAACCTTTTCCCTCCAACAAATATAATAAAATATTCCTAAAGGGTGATTCTAGAATGTGATCAATAATATTTTATTCATGCACCGAGTTCTAGAACACCCCAATATTTTGTTATAAATAGAAGGGTTTTCCCCATTCATTAGTCACCTTCATTGCATTAGATCACTCTGGATCTACTCTTGGTCACCATTTTCCATTTTTCTTTATGAACTCCCATTGAGTTCCATGTTTGTTTTTCTACACCAATAAGAGAGAGGAATTTTAGATCTGAAACACTGAGGACTTTCAAGAACCCATCCCACTAAGGAGAACTAGAAAACACCTTTCTTGTTTTCCTCTCAGATGCCCCATTCTTTAATATAATACAAATCATTCTTTTAAATACTTTGTTTTTGTCTTGTCTATTGGATGCATGGAGCCATATTATATTTTATCTGCTTAATGTCTTTTTGTGATTAGATTTGAATTTGTGTAGTAGACTTAAAGATATTTTGCAGCCATAATCGATGTTAGGGCTATTTGTTATGAGTAGCTAAAGTGATCTTTTACAAAAAAAGATTCATACTAACATAAAGGAAATTTTTTATTTTCTCAAATAAGTATGCTACATGGTCAAAAGAGCTCTTCTCTCATGCTCACAACTCTCCACAACCATCCAAAGATTGGCAGTTTGCTACACTTTTGGTTCCAATCTTAAAAACAATCACACAAGGGTTAAATAAGCTTTCAAAAAGGTTCATATACCTCCAAAATAGTAAGTGAATGATATTCATACCTCATTCAAGTCAAATTATTAAGAAAAGGGTGGATTCCCTCCTTGGGGTTTTCTTCACTACGTTTTTTGATTCCTCCATGCTTTGCTAGTTTCAGTTGGAAAAACCCTAATTTCACCATATAAAAAACTTCATACATCATCAATATACCTTATCCAAACACTACCTGTCACTCATACCCCTCCTTGCCACCATTTTCACTCGAACCCTAATTTTCACTACATTTTGGCAGAAAACTAAGAAATTCCTATGTCTTGGTCTTTTGGCCACCTTCCTCATACCCATTTCTAGAAATTTCACTTCCATACTATTACCAAATCATCACCTACCTCCTCAAAGTTTTGGGGAATTTTCCTTAGCTTATTTCTACCTCATTTTTGTTCCTAAAGCCACCCTACCACCATCCCCTGTTTTCTCAATTGTACACCTCCCCTACTCATCTCATCCAGCTAGGGTTTTATCTCATTGGCAAGCACCACGGAGGGAGAAAAAAAGATTCATAAGGGAAATAAAAAATTCTAGGTTTGAGCCAACTCATACCCATGGTATCATTTTCAGAGTTTTGTGATCAAGGTAGGGTTTACATTACACATAGGGACAATGTTTCTTCAAAATAAGTTTATGAAGTAATAGAGATGCATTTTACAAAAGTGAAAGTGTTTTTTTTAAATAATAGACAAAAACCAAAACCTCCTTCAGTTTATGCATAGGTGTTTTGAGATAAATCCCAAAAATACAGTTTCTCGAGGTCATTTTCTGCACTTTTGAATAGGTTGTCTTCAAGTCAAAATTTCAGGGGTTTGGAGTAGGGTTTGGTAGTGCTTGATGACTCCATTTTGTAGCATAAATACTAAGTTTTCTAACCATACCACTTGAAGCCAAAAAATACTCTAGGAATGACTCCAAACTACCTCTCAAAGTAGGCGTGACGCTTTTGATGAGAGTGCGATACGCTTTTGCAATTTTTTAGTCATCAACTTCAAACTTAGATTATGAGAAAATGAGAAATTATTTTGGAAATATGGAGGCGGTTGTTGTTCATAACATCCTAGAGAAAAAAAAAAAAAACCTCTCATTTGTTTAAAACATGTTATGGTTAGAGATATATTGATCCATATTTGAGCCCTAGTTTTGAAGAAAATTTCTAGAAAATATGAAAAATGGTCATTAAAGGAGCGTTGTGCAGCAACACGATGCTTTTCCTCAGAGAATTAAAATGGAGAAAAATATACATGGATGGATGCATTTTCTCCTGTAAATAAAAGATATGAAATCATATCAACATGTCGTCCTCCCATTTTGAATAAAAATGCAAAAACCTTAACTTTTTTTCATGCTTCTGCCACCTTTTTACCTTTGTGCGACACTTCTGGAGTGAGGTTGGGAGAATGAATTTTTGAAGGCCTTATAGGGGGTATTTTCTCAGTTTTGAGGGCGCAGTGGAAATTATACACACATGATACTTAGCATAACTCTCAGATTTGCATATGGGTGCTTAAAATTCAGCCAAAATCAGCTCCAAAGTGGAGCGATGTTTCTGCTGGAGGCGCGATGCTTCTGTCATTGCATTCCCTTGGACAATTGTCAACTCAAAAAATCTCCAAATTTCAAGGTTTAGCTATCCCATGGGGTTTATTTTGAGTGGAAGAGATTTTTTTTGCCTCTCTTTATGGAGGAATGATGTAATTAATCCAAGAGACATGAACTCCTAGTTAACAGTGAAATTTAAGGAAGTGGTTTCTAACTTCCCTAGAAACTAGGAAATGACTTATATGGTGCATTTATGAAATGTTTTAGATCATATTTCAACCCTATGAGGCTTCATGAACTCTGTTTTATATAAGTAGTCCACCTCAAGTCATTTTAGTGGTTGGATAGTTGTTATTTGTAGTTGAGCTATTGAGTAATATTTTGTTAATGATATCAAAGACAATGTTGTAGACATAGTGTTGAAAATCCAGTGGTATGCTTTTGAGAATTTTTTTTTCTATGTCATATTATAATGTTGAATGTTATATTATCCTTCTTCCACATATATGCTTCTTTATGTTAATATTATTAGTTTATATACAGAAATAATTCCTTCCATGCTAAGTTTTTATAATATTTAGATGAACATGTCTATGCTATTCTGCTGAATGAATTCATTTTAATGCACATTATGACTCCTTCTGTTCACCCTATACACAATGAAAAATTAAGAATGATTTAATATTACCTACCTAGCCTCATCCTTGTCTCTATAATATAACCTTTGAAATCTGACCTAAACTCTTGACCTAGTTCCCTAATTGTCATTGCTATCCAACAAATCTTCAAACAAATAGAAATCCTAATCTACTGAGCATCATAACTAGCTTAAGATAAATATATTCATTCATATCATTGGCTGCAAAGTGACATTGAGAGAGTTCTCTTTGTTTGTGGTAGGACTAGATACCTCACCTAAAGGATGGTTTGTGGTTACCTTCCTTCAGCTCCATTCTCAGCCTTGGGAAGCGGGGGGGGAGTGATAACATGTGTAAAATCTTGTACTAGTAAAGAAAAAGTCTAGTTGTGTGTTTATTTTAGAAACCTGAATAAATTATCTCTCAAAGATAACTACCCCTTACCAAATATATATTATATACTTTAGAGGGTAGTTGGGTCAAGCATGATTTCATTATTGGATGGTTTTTTTGGTTATAACCAGATTTTAGTACATCCTGATGAACAAGATAAGAACCCTTTTACAACACCTTGGGGAACTTTTATGTATGTTAAAATTCCTTTTGGATTAATTAATGCAAGGGCTAATTTCCCAAGCGCAATGGATATAACATTTGTAGATGAAAGAGACAAATTCATTTTGATATATTTAGATTACATAACTGTTTTATCCAAAGTTGATGAGGATCATTCACATCATTTGAAAATTGTTTTTGAAAGATGGAGGAAATATGGCATATCTTTGAATCCAAAGAAATCTCTATTTGGTTTAGAAGAAGGAAAATTGTTAGGCCATATAATATAAAAATATGGTGTTAAAATTGGCCCCACTAGAATTGGAGCAATTATGAAAATTGATCCTCCAAGAAACAAAAAATAAGTGCAATATTTCATTGGTAGGATAAATTTCCTAAGGATATTTATACCTAACTTAGCTAAACTTCAAAGGGCCATAACTAATATGCTGAGAAAATACACTGAAGTAAAACGGAACCTAGAAGCAAAACTTTCATTTGATGAAGTAAAACAAGCATTGGCACAAGCTCATGTGTTAATCAACCCTGACTTTACAAAGGATTTCATGATTTTTTCTTTTGCACTTGAGCACACCATTGCAATAGTTTTGTTGTGGAAAAATAGTGAAGGATATGAACAACCTATTTCTTTCTTCAACAAAGCTTTGAGGGATGCCTCATTAAAATACAATATCATGGAAAAAAATCCTTTTCTTTAGTGAAAGCAATCAAAGATTTCAGATTTTGCATTCTACATTCCCATGTCATTACATTTGTCCCAAATACTATGGTAAAATATATCCTTACACAAACTAATCTAGATGGGAAAAGAGGCAAATGGATTGCAATTATTCTAGAATATTACATTGAGATAAAACCCACTAAACTTATCAAAGGTCAAGGATTGGAAAAAATAATGGACGAGTCCAATTTTCATGCACTATATATAAAATTTATAGCTACACTTGATGAAAGGGAAGAACATGCAACTCCACAGGTATCGGAAGAATTTTATACCTCTCCTTGACATGGAGATATTATTTTTGTATTACAGATTTACAAGCTCCTCCTGGTTTAACTAAGAGAAAAGATATATTTCTCAAGTTAAAAGCTATGAAATTTTTCATTTTAGATCAAAATGTGTATTGGAAAGGTGCTGGAGCCATTTTTCTAAATTTTTTGTTGCACGATGAAGCAGACAAATTCGTGCAGGAATTCCATCAAGGTGATTATGGAGGACATTTATACTAGAAAACCACATCCAAAAAAATCCTAAGGGATGGTTTTTATTGGCCTACCCTGTTTGTGGATGTTCATAAGAAAGTTACCACATGCCCTTAGTGCCAAATCTTTGAAGGCAAGATAAAACTTTTTCCCTTTCCAACAATGGGATCTGGATTTTATTGGAGAAATCTATCCAAGGTCTTCAAATCAACATAAATTGATTTTAATAGCCACTGACTACTTTACCAAGTGGATTGAGGCTATTCCAACTATACAAGCTATATACACGGTAATCATTCAGTTTTTATAAGGTAATATTCTTTCTAGATTTGGCTATCCAAATAAGATCATTGCTCACAACGTTGCTGCTTTCAAATCAAAGAGAATGATTGAATTTTGTCACAAATATAACATAAAGTTAGGACAGTCTATTTCTTATTACCCACAAGGGAATGGGTTATTTGAGTCTTCTAATAAGAATTTAGTGAACATCATAAAGAAACTATTGCAGGACAATAAAAAGTCCTGACATAAGAAGTTGATTAATTCCCTATGGGCTGACATAATTAACACTAAGAAATCTATTGGAATGTCTCCTTTCCAATATATGGAGTGGATACAATTTTTCCAACCTCCTTAGGAATTTCTGTGCTAAAACTGTTGCAGGAATCACAAGTAGAGGAAAATGACTTACAGAGAAGGATAAATCAAACCATACAGTTGCAACAATATAGGGAAGAGGTCTATAACAAAACTTAAGTAATTTAGGACAAAATCAATAAGACCTATGATAGTTTAAAAAAAATAGATGATTTTAAATTAAATCATCTTGTTTTGAAGTGGGATGCCAGGAATGAAGACAAAGGAAATCATGGTATATTTGAAAGTCTATGGAAAGAACCCTTCCAAATAGAAGCCTACCGAGGAAATAATGCATTCTTTTGGAAGGACTTAATAGGAGAAGAAGTACCAAGTGGACCTGTCAATGACAAACTCCTCAAACACTATTTTTCTCAAGAATAGATAGGTTTTCATTCAGGTCATTGTGAATATCATTTTGTTGTTTCTATTGCAAGTGTGGGTGATTAACATCACATATTGAAGCCCGAAGAGAAGGCCCCGATTTTATGATGAGTTGCTTCCATATTCATAACAACAAAAGTAAATCAATTCAGTTTCAGAATAGAGACAATATGCACAATGGATCAGGCTACTATTCTGCAATGTTCTTGGCACCTCACAAGAGGATGCCCTCCCCATTGGAGCCAATGTTAGGGTCCTATATTTTATAGGATAGATTGATAAATATCTGTTGATTTGTATAAATATGTTGTAAATAATGTTTCATATTTCAAATTATTTCCTATAAAAATAGAAAAAGAAAAGAAAAATAGAAAAATAGAAAGAAAAAGGGGATTAAAAAAATATACATTTGTGAAAGAAAAATGAAAGAAACGAATTAAAAATATAGAAAATAAATGAGAAAAAACACAAATAAGTGAGCTAGTCTAAATACCACTCAAATAAAAAATAAAAAATATGCATAAACTTAGAAAAAATGAGAAATATGCTTTCTAGTCCAAGTGCATCATTAAAAATAAATTAAATAGTTTTAATTAACTAAATCACGCCATTTAAGCGTGATTATTTATGTGTAATCAAGTGAGTTTTGTTTTTTTATTAAGTGCGATTAGTTAGTTTAATCATGATTAGTTTTATGTAATAAAGTGTTTTGAAACGATGCTTTTGTCTTTATATGATAAAATGTACGTTGAATCTGATCTAACCTGCCCGATCCAACGGCGAGCCAGCAACTTCGGAGCCCCCCAACCCATCCGACGATTAACCATGGGGGAGGGGGGGGGGGTCTGAAAAGATGGTCTACCATTTCTCGCTCCCCTATATGTGACACCCATTCATGCTTTCACACCACCACCTACCACCTCTAAATACACTCCATCCCCTTCCCGACAAAAGAGTTAGCCATTCAACATTCACCCCCGACTCCATCCCTTTACTTGCCACGTATCTCCTCACCACCACTCCCATACTACCACATATGTGTTCCACTTGGTCCTGCTCCCCTTACCGTTACACTCCCTACCCAAACAAATCCTACCACGTGGCCTATCTGTTATATTATCCAATGGATCCGCTCCAATAACGTTCAAAACCCTAATGGTAGGTCCATTTATATATAAATTGACATTTCCCCTATGAAATGTTCTAAACAGTTTAAAAATCAAAGTTACCACAACGAACCAGTTAGCCATTTAACCCGCCACCATGATCTAGATCAACAAAACCAGGATCTGTGCAATGTCAAGTCACTAGAATCACCTGTCACCAGCTAAAAATTATTGAGCCCAACCTCCAATCGACCAAATTTCTAGGTAATTGTAGTGATCCTGATATTTTCCTTTTTTATCATGACCCCTAAAGGAAAAACTAAGAAAACCGATGAAAACCCTATTCTACCTCTTGTCATTGACCTATACCATTTTACCCTAGTAGATCAAGAGTATAAAATCCCTGAAACCAGTTTTGAATTCGACCTTTACAAACTTCACAACTGGTTAAAGAAAAAATTCATTGAAGAGAGTCATGAATTGGGTTTGTGGGATGCCTTCTTGCCCCAATTTATCTTCCCCCAAAACCATCACTTTCCTGAATTTGTGGCATGGTGCCATTCCAGATATATCCATAGTCAGAAAGCCATTGTAGCCCACAATGGTGACATTCCTTTCACCATAACCCCTCAGTCAATTAATCAAATGGTGCAAATTCCTGAGTCAATTAATCTAATGTTAGAAAATCCAAACATTGACTCCCTAAGACCATTCTTTGAAGAATCCCTCATGGATGTTTATAAGAACCTTAACTTTCCTAATAGAGCCAATATTTTTGAGATTTTTCTACCCGAGGATGCCCAATTACCTAAGAAGAGTCCTCCATATCCATCCTCCATGTTCCCTAAAATGACCAAACATATCATCTCTATAGTTTCTTTCTTACTGGGCTATCAATCTAATAAGTGGGTTGATGAAGCCATCATGGGTTTTCTGTCAATATTCTAAAATGATGAAAAGCCCTCAATCATATTCAACTAAAATGAGTTATTAGCCAATGCCATTCATTAAAAATTCTTGAAATCTTCCACAGAAGGTAGTTTTAAATATACTTCAATTTTAGTGTATTTATTTCTATTTCACCAGGCAGACAATTTCCAATGTACATTACAGAAATTGGATGAGCAAGGAAATGGCCAATCTGTAATTCATTGGACTTCATTGGTAAGGGAGCACACTAATGAATTTACCTATAGTGACTATGTTGAACAGTTTTTGTATGTGGTCTCCTGCCTATTGAATAGTGATGTTGAACCAAGAATAGGGCCAGAGATAAGGATATTTCTACATCTCAGTGAGCAGACTAAAACAAATGATTGGTACTTGTACCAAAACTACGCAAAAATCAGAGTGTATGGGTGTGAAGTTTCTCCATACAGGTTACCTAAGTATGTTCCTATGAGGATTTTATCATTACAATATATCAGATAGATGATCAATATGGATGATTTGGATTTTTTTGTAGCAAAGAAGAAATTTCAATTTAAAATTAAAACAAAGGTTGGTCCTTTTATTTGTAACACCAGGGCAACAGGCAAGGAAGCCAATTTACTTTTAAAACAAAGGATTTTCAAGCTCAACTTCACCTGGTCATATGACCCCTTTAGCACCATCTCAAAGCCTAGAGTAGAGTAGGAGACTACTCCCTATACTCACACTCCAAGGCCTGAAATAGAGAAATTTATGAATCAAGAGTTGTGGGAGGAAAATACCTTAGAGGAGGCAGAAGAGCAGGTTTTATCTACAACAATTGCACAGACTCGAGAACCAAAAGAGAGACATGATAAATGGCCCAGACAATATATTTCTCCTTTAGTCACAAATATTGGAGCAAAATATTTCTTAATCTACAAAAAGAAGCAGAAGACTAATACAACAACAAATTTCCTACATGAAGATGATACATAATGCACTATAGTTTTGATAGGTTATTGTACTTCTATTTTTCTAAGAATCGAAGATATTTTTAAATAATCTCCATCCTCATTGGTCTCTTAATAGCCTTTAGAAAAATCTGAAACAATAGAGTTGGTTCATGACTAGGTTGAACCAAACATATTTTCTAAATACAAAGAAATTAAGAAGAAAACTAAGATGCTCAAGGCTACCACTTATACACAGTTTTGGAAATAAAACTTCACATAAGAGAATTCTTTATGCCTTTGACAAAAAGAAAGGAAAAATGCATATTGCAATCCTCTAAGCATCAAGTCCTGCTCCCAAAACTATAGATGACTATAAGAATTTTGTCTTTTCCTTCGACGTTGATCAAATGCATCCTATGATCAGATGGAATTTCACAAGCAAACAGGTGAAATGATGTATTCAACGTTGGCCAAAAAGGAAATGACAACTTCAAAATTAAAAGCTTCAGTCACTAATATCCAGTCTCAATTAAATCTTGAGAATATATCCTCTTTGGCTAAAGACGCAAAGATTAAATCATTAGAGGATTTAGTGATAAAATTAGGATATGATCCTAAAGATATAAAGGCGTTAGAATAATTTGTTAAGGGAAAGAATGCAAACATTGCAGCATTGAGGAAGCAACTGAAGCTTCCATCCACTGAGGATTTGTAGGAAAAAGAAGTTGGACATTTAGAACAATATAAATAATACATTTTCAAGATCATCATTGAAAAAAATGTCCAAATTAAACAGATTGAGATGGATAAATTGTTAAAAGAAAAGGAACAATCCTCTTAACTAGTATTTATTACACTAAGCACAATTCCCATTGGGCCTACATCAACAACATAAGCATCCACTTTAGCAACCATCACAACAGGGGTACAACCCCAAGATGCATCAGTAGAATTGATCAAGGCCATGGAAGGCATGTCAATCAAAGGGAAGGAATTTGAAAATATGAAAGCTCAACTTAAAATCATTCAAGAACATAAATTAAATATTGATAATAAATCTATTGTAGAGCTTCAAAAAGGTCACATATTGAATCAGAGAATTGAATAGCTAGAGAATGAGTCTCATATGGCTCAAACCATTGCACAAGCTAAGGAGAATATATGGATTGAAATAAATGAATAAATCACTGAAATATGGCCTTCTATTGAGATAATTTTTGAGCAGGTGGAACTAGTACAACAATCAAAGGAGATCATTGCAAAGGTAAAGGACAACTTGGGAAAAATGCTAGGTGAATCAAATACATTGATTAAGGTCATAAATTCAAAAACTAAGGATGAATTAGAAGAATGTGAGATCTCAGACAAGACATAAACCATCCTTGAGGTTAAAATGGTCCTTACCAAAAATAATCTAATGTTCCAATTGTTATCACTCCATAATTTTGAGGCTGAAACAAAAATCTGGAGGTAACATCAAAACCGCTTCAGGCCTAGGATCTAGCCCTCCTAGACACAAAGAGGGATCTCTCTGTTAGATATAGATTTGTTAGATTGGGAATTTTAGGCTTTCTATTAGTGCATAGGGGTTTGTTTGAAAATTTGTGGTTGAGATAGTAGAAGAGGGCCATTGGGCTATGGAGTCAAACAGGTGTAAATAGATTCAAATGGATGAATAGCCAAAATCATGTGTAACGAGACAAGCTAGTCATGCCAATGGATTGTTACAGCTTGTGAAATGGAAACAGAGGAGAGATTAAGGTTCAAAATGAATGTAGAGCAAACCGTCTCTGAATTCTGCATTCAAATTGCAGAGGAAAACATAAATACTACTTCAAGACTGAATAGGGTGCCTGATGACAAATCCTGAACAAAATTTTCTTATCCATAGTAAAGAAAGAAAACAATATGTGAAACTAGAGAATGAAAAATTACAGGATAAGAAGCACTTCACCACAGATCATAACACAAGAATATGGAAACATCAGTGTCCTTTTATTCATCCAAAAAGAGAGTGTTTACAACCAAATGGGACCTTTACAATGGTTTTTTCCTTCCAGGCCCCTTTAATACTGCTAATGCATGCAATATTTAACTAAAACTTAAGTCGGTTACTCTATCTATTGCAACAATTGTCATTAATTACATTCAAGCAGAAATTTGACAAGTGGAACCATGCAACGATGGTGACAAGATAAATCTAGCCAAGATGGCGGCTGTAGCAGTCCATTATTAATTGTGAAATGATCAGAATCCAGATTTTCGGATGCCGAAGAGGAAATGATGGCTCTGACACCTTGGCTTTACCTTGGTGCAAAACGGTTGCTGAGCAGAGTGTGATGGCTGTAATGATGGCCACTTTCTGTTAAACAAAATTTGTCTTTACTGCGTTAGTTACTGCTGCAGTGGAGTTCAAAATAGCAAACTCGCCTTCCATTTATAAATGGTAACTTATACCATAGTCTAAAACCCACTATCCCCTTTGGATGGAAAAGGCGTGTAACAACTGCGTGAAGAAATGGTGACATAAGTTGGTTTGTCGACGAGCAGCGGTGGTGAGAGTCGACGTGGTAGGGTGGTGGATTGGTGAGTGGATGTGAAGTAGAGGTGGTGGGAGTCAACATGGAGCAGCGGGGGCTGGAGGCATGGAACAGTGTGAATCGACGGAAAATTGAATAGGCGCGACAATTTTGATAGTGGTGAAAACCACTTTTTGGAGGGGTTTGAAGGTGGTATTGGCGGGGGTGGGGGGGTGCGAAATTCCTTGGTGCTGCCACGTAAGGGTAGGGCCCAGGCCAAGAAACTACCCATTTCGGACCCCCGCCCCGGGTGGTAAAACTCAGATTTAGAGGGGGGCCGAAAAGCCATTAGGGGAATTTTGAGGTCTAAAATGGGCCTCCTAAGGAAATTATAAAATAATAGTGGAAATAATAAAATAAGATTTGATGAAATCATCAAATTTTAGAAGGAAAACAAAAAAAACTACTTTTTCAACTCGTATTTTCAACTTATCTCTTAAATTTTTTACTCAAATTTGGAGCGGTAGTACTCATTGGATGAAAATTTTAATTCCTAATCCAAGGAGTACCGATGTTGCATACTTTTGATGGACCTTGCTACACGAAAAATGAGAAATACATGAAAAATGTGATTGTAATAACATTTTTATATGTATTTCTCATTTTTCGCATAGCAAGGTCCACCAAAAGTATGCAACATGGCTAATCCTTGTATGAGGAATTAAATTTTGCATCCAAAGAGTAATCCTGCTCGAAATTTGAGTAAAAACTTTGGGAGATAAGTTGAAAATATGAGTTGAAAAAGTAGTTTTATTAATTTATTATTTTTTAATCATTTTACCCTTTTACTTAAAAAATGGTGAATCATCCCCCATGGTTAACATCATCATCTTGAATCCTATTGGTTCTTATAAATTTTATTTTGGTTGTACATTTTTCTTAGGAGGCCCATTTTAGACCTCAAAATTCCCCTAATTTATATCGGCCATCAAATGGAAGTGGGGTAAGGCGGATGAGTAGTGGTTGAGCGAGTAAGGGAATGGATTTTAGGTGCAATTTTTTGATGTGACGGTAAAAGCGGGCCCTACTGATATCGCATCACAACATATAAAGCTTAAATTGTGACTAATTAACAATAAACATAGAAATTGTTGATTGTGATATGCGATGACGGTATCACATCGCAACATAGCAACCCAAAACTCATCGCAAATCAGAATTTTGCAATTTTAAGTCTCTGCCGTTAACTGCTATATCATATTGCATGCGATGTGCAATGGGCGGTGGGAAAGGGTGATGTGGCAGGAAAATGGGTCCCACCAATGTCGAAAATTTCACTTCGGTGTTTATAACATAATCCTGCACACTTATCCTCCATAATTTGCGATTTTCGATATGCGATCGGGTCCCACCCATGTCGCATCGGGGAGTTGATAAGATTTGAAAATGGTGTTACGAATGGATTTTTACAGACTTGCAATGCGAAAAGGTGATGGAAGGCAAGGCTTTAATACGGTTAAGTGCGGGGAATGATAAATACTATACCCCATAGGTAATTTATGATATAAATATGAGGTTCGCTATGGTGTAGGCAGAGTTGAAATAAAAGGGATATAGGGTAATTTTAGAGGGAAATATGATATTTTTGTTAGTGGGTGGGTGAAGCTACTTTTTTAACTATAAAACTTGAATTTTAATAGTTAAAAGGGGTTTTGAAAGAAATGAAGTGTTGGAATTTAGAGTTTGGAAACTAAAGGGTAAAAGAGGGTAAATGAAATGAATGAGGTCAAAAATGAATTTTTCTCACCATTACACCTTATAAACAACACTTTCCCCTTTCCACTGAACTAAAAAGGTAGATTGATTCCTTTGAAGTCCTTGACCGTCGGGATTTCCCTTTCTTTTTTGGAAATAAATGATAGCCATGGAATATTTTTCAATATGAAATATCTGAGAAATAATCAGTCACCTTGATATTATGTAAAATACATGATTCTAACACCAATTAGAGAATAAATACCATAACTTGGAGGCCAACATCCAGAAATTTCACAAAAATTCAACATGTTTCCTGGGCTAAAAGGAGTTGGAGATAAGTTAGTTAAACTGGAGGATTATCAGCAGAAGTTGTACACAATAGCCAAGTAAAAATAAATTTTTTCTACTATTAAAGGAACAATTACAGGAAAATCCTTCATGGAAGGTTTGGAATTCAACCTTCTCATTAAACATGAACTAAAACATTTGTTACTAGTTAAACCAAATTTTCAGAAATATACTGAGGCAGATGAAATTTACAGAAATTTGGCTAAAGTTTCCATCCCAGATGAGCATAGATGGGATAAGCTGTGTATAATTGTGGAGTAAAAGGAAGTTTAATATCTTCAACAATAAAGCATCAATTTTTCAGGTTGAGTCATCACCAACAATCCTCGAAGATAGTGCCAACAACTTCAACAATTTTTATTATCCTATATTTCTGTACTATTTTTATATAAACAATTTTGAGATATTTTGTATTAAATATTGATATTTTAAATCAAGATATTTTGTAAAATATTGTATAAATAATTCATAATTTGAAGTATTATGGGTTGGGACTTGTATGAAGAAAGAATTTTTTTGATGTAAAGATGTTCAATGAGCTAAAGGTGGTCATTTTAAAAATTACACAAATATGTTCCAAGATTCATGTGTTAGACGAATTGGTGATTTTTTTCCTCTTATTTCTTTGTTTTTCATATGCTTTCCTGTCTTTATTGTTTATAAAATATTAAGGGCTCAACTTGTTTAAATACAATTTTCACTGGCTGATAAACAATATCTGTGTTTTCAAACTGAGATTAAATATATAATTCATTTTCAAATGTCTTATGTTTAATTGAATCTAAATATTTTCCTCCAATTCACCTCATAAAGCTCTAAATATCCAATATTATGCCTACCTTGCCCTGCTACACTTCGTCTGTTATTTTTGCACTTGATTTACTTAAGGTTTATGACTCCATTTCCCAATGGATTATTCTTGAAGTTTCAACCAAATATTTCAAAAACCAACCTCTAAACTCAATAACTAGCCTAATAACTATGATCAACAAATCTAAATCGTAAAGAGAGACCCCTCTATGAAGTTGGAAGGGCTATATCCCAACTTCAAAAGTATTTTTGTGGTTACCTCCGGGTTTCTCTTATAACCTTGTGAAATTATGGAGTGATAATAACCCCTATAGGAGCTCATATTCTATTGGCTTTGGTCATCATCATTTTATAAACTACAAAAGTAAAATATTTACAATGTTTACAATATCATGTATATCTAACCCATGGTGTTCAATATAGCAACACATAAAAATCAACAGTCCATGGAGATAGGTTGTGACACTACACAACATATTATCTAGACCCAGGTGGATCTTACCTTTTCCAAGACCTTCAAGCCATAAACCTAAAGTAAGGAGGAATAGAAGAAAAAGTAAATACAAGGGTAGGAGTAAATGATAGAGCCAAAAGCGAAGGGAGCAAGACCTATAAAGAGGAAACTGAAGGCATCAAGGGAAAAAGGTAATGGGGGTGGGAGTAGTTCCATATATAAGAAATAAAGTGACTTCAGAAGAGGATATCCTTAGGGTGAAAAAAATTAACACGATTTATGATGAATCACTTTGTATATAAATTTCCATTCCAGATGGTCCTCGACACCCTTCTTAGGAACCTGCTTCAAAGGGTGAATATCATGATGTTTCCATTATTACTAGATCACTTGTTAGAGCCAAAAATCAGTTTGGTAACATGTATTTGTTTGTTAGAAAATGGATAACACTCTATTTCTTCCCCCAAACTATGGGAAAAGTTATTTATGGGTTACACCAAATCAAAGAGAGAGGGTAGGTGATTGATAAGGATAAAGTCATTAACAATGAGTTATAGAACATTGACAAAGAGATGGTAGGTGCTAACACCAACAATGAGTTAATAACCATTTAGGTGGGACAAATCATTCTAATTATCTCAGGGCGGGATAGAATTTATTGAATTACCATAGTGTTTAGAGAAATTTTGTAATGGGAGAAAATACACAATGAGATCCAAGCTGCATTCATACATGCCATTGATACTTTATTTCCCTCCAACTAGCTACTAGGTAAACTCATCCAAGCTGTGAACACACAATTCCCACTTGGTTTAAATAGATAGAGGGAAGATATAAACTTGCATCTTCATCATGAAAGGATGGCTCTTGCTTTCTTGTTGAAACTTGCTACATGATAATAAATTTTACGTGTAGCCAAAAACTTGCACTTATTAGGTATTCCCACCACTAATTACTTAAAGTGCATGTGGTTACGATGCAAACACTTTTTGGTGTGCAACTATTGTCACATGGTTCATCAGAATGAGTTATGTGATCACACTTTTCAACATTCTTTTTGTAAATAATAGTTGGAAAACACTAAAGTGAAACTTTTGAAATCACATTTTATATACGTAAAATTTCATAATTTATTATTTTGAAAATTTTAAAAAGTATGCCATGTGCATGTTGCATTTTAAAATCTACAAAGCTTAAATTTGAGTCCCATGACGTTGTTTACTTGAAAATTGAAAAAGTACATGAACACATGTTTAGCAAGTGCCCACATGGTTTCAACTTGGAATTTTACATGTGTATTTACAAATATAACCCATCTTATAAATAATCCAATTAGAAAATCCCATGCACTCAAGGAATCCAAAAGAGGATGGGAAATAAAATGGAAACACTTCTACATCAATGGCTGTGAGTGGAACAAAAAATCATGGAATGAGATAGGTGCTTCACCATAGGAATGGTTATTGAATGATATAGATCTAATCTATAACAATTTCAGTAACATCATTAATTTATTTGGTAGAAATGTGATTATTCCACCCCTTGAAGTTGATCAAGGACCACTAGCATGACTAGGTGTTTCTTCATACTTCAGGTAGTTGGATGAATTTATGGAAAACCACCAATAGATGTTTAATATTGATATTGAGTAGTAGTTATGATTTCAATATATGGATCAAGGCTACATAGGTATGGGTGGAGGTAAGAACACAATATACGCATATTTGTGTTTAAATTAGTTATTTGATTTCTTAGTGGACAATAATTTTTGAATAGTTGATACTAGATGGGTTTCCTTTTAAAGCATTTATCTTTTTATGATAAGTTACCAAGTTTAAGTGGATTAAGAAATTTTATTAACACTATTTTTTCAACCTTATTTAGAGTTATTTCACGATGTAGATATCGTCATTCAACATTCCTTTCTCATACCTATAATGCTTGTGAAACTTATTTTTCACCTTGTGATAGCTATTCGTGTCTCCAAAAAGGGTTGTTTTATTATGATTGTGCAAGATATTTTTAAATGTGTGTCTCATGTCTATTTTCTTTCTTCTTGAGTTATTTATTTTCCATCAGCATTAGAAAATGGTTTTCATAGCCATTTGAAATTTCATATAATATGATTACCCTCATCTTAATAAACAATTATGATGGCCAATTAGACTCGTACAATAGAACATTAGAGTGTTTCCAAACCATGAGTTGTATGATAATTTGACTTACAACTCTCCATATATGCATATTAAAAGTACCTCCCATCGAACATTAGATGCGAATGTAAACCAAAATTCATTACCTAGAGGTCTAGAGGCAAATATAAAAAATAAAATTGATTTTAATTTTAAAAAGGACATTCAAAATTACATACATATGTTTTATGAAAAATAAAAAATCAAAATATGTTATTTATAGGTGGACATGTGAAAGAAATTAATGTAATATTTTGAAGGCAAATCATTTTCTTCAAGGCTACAAACAGGGGTAGGTTGTAGCACTCTTCATTATTGAGTTTATAGTTCTCCCATACGAAGATGCGGCCCAAAATAATACTCTGTATGAGGGGAGATGTAAGGGTCCTCAAGAGAGAGAGAAAGAAAATACTTGAGCCACAATGGCCTAGTGGAAAGTGGAATTTGAGATAAAATTGATTATAGGAAGGAAGCATAGTGAATTTTGGAACCACAAGATTTGTCAGGTAGGAGGTGAGTAGTTGGTGGAGCTCAACATCTCCCACAAAAAAATATTTTTCTATGCTCTCAACTTAGACCTACTATGCTTCATGTCTACAAAATATTTTCTAGACAAAATTATTTAGTAGTGCCATCCTCCTTGCTGGCCACTTAGTTTTCCAAGGTTATCCCTCACGTGTTTTGTTAGGTAGGATATGAAAAGAGCACATGTAATTGAATGGGTAGCAGGTAACATAAAGCATGGTAATATTAGTGTAATTGAATGGGGTAGCAAGTGGGTTAAATCATGGTAATTTTTCCTTCATTTTAACTTTCTAAAGATCACTTGGGTGATTTTCTCTCTATTTTAGGTAGCAATTGTTTCATTTCCCAACCAAAAACTGATATGCTAGTTGCAAGAAAAAAATTTGGTGTTTCAACCAATCAAACACAACAATTTCTAATATTTTGTATTTGTAAGATATAGGTGAAATGGAACCTTATTTTAGAAATTTTGTTTGCAAAGAAAATAATACATGATTTTCATTGTCTTAACCAAATACCTTTTATAGGAGCAACATGTACATGGTTAACTCCTTGATTGAACCACTTTTCTTGTAGTTGACGGTGATCTTGAAGCAAGTGTATCTCTTTCATCATACATAAAATATCATCAAAGTCTTCTAAGACATCCAATCCCCTTTCTCGTAGTTGAAAGTGATCTTCAAGTAGGTGCAACTCTTTTGTAATGCAACTGCAATCATCAAAGCGACCTTAGAGATGCATTAGTTATATAAACAGATTCAATTTTATAAATAGTGCAAAAATAAACCTAGGGCATCAAGAAACTAAGGTCATGGAAAACACAAATAAAAAGCACATGTAGAAACCTATTTGTAGGAAGGGAAGAAAAGGGAAAATGAACTTGGGTTGTGGAAAAAGCAAGGCAAAAGAACATAGATCATGGAAAAAGTAGGAAAAGTTAGAACACAAAAATATTAACACAATGTCATTATGGGGGGCATTGAGGGAGTACAAGGCTCGACGACTAGGGAACCCTAACCGCTTCTTCCCTCTAGTTCGTGCTATCACATTCTTTTCCACCAGTATGCAATGTTGCAGCCTTCTCCTCCACCATCTTTTGGTGCTACCATTATCACCTCCTCCTCTAGTGCTCTCATCGTCCTTGTTGCATTATTGGGTGTTGGTTTTCTCATCATGGTCCCTATGTTTCCCTCACCAGAGTTTCCTACTATCACTTCCCTCTCCTCTGTGGGTTATGCTTTGTAGCCACTGCTATTTCTTCTGGTCCGAGTCTACAATGTGTAGGAGTGGATTTGCTTTGTGCTTTGATGGTTGTAATATATTGCTTCAACCTCGTCGTATTTTTCGCCATGTGCTCCTACTCACATGTGAGTTATGGGCTAGTTTTGTGGACATGTTATTGCTTGTTCCTAGGTTTTTGGCCCAGTTTTATTGTTGTAATAATTTTTTATTTTTATTAGAAGGCTCTTAGTTGTATCTCAACTCTTTTTTTGGGTTATTTTTGTTTGGACCTCCAGGGTTATGTTGTTGTCTTATGTTGGGGGGCTTCTTAGGTTTTGATATTTTGGCTTGAATGTCCAATATTTGCCTATTTCTTGACGTAGTAATCTCTCTAAGCTATTTTTAAAATCTTAGGTTAAAATCATAAATGACTATCATTGTTTGTGCATGGAATAATATAGAATAAATTACTATAATCCTTATAGCTCGAAGGCAGGGACTAATAAGATAAATTATAGTTAGTTTTGTGTGTGTGTGTGTGTGTGTGTGTTTTCCTTTTTAATTTGCAATTATTGTTTATAATAAGTAAATTAATTTTTTCTTTTTAAAGAAAAGTATATTATGAAATTATATCATAATATATATTTTAACAAGTTATTGCATTAAATTTCGTAATATTAAGTTGGTTGATTCATTGTGAGTATTGGGTACGGTTGGTAATGAAAGTATAATTAAAAATTAAGGTCACCTTTTTTCTTGAGGGATATGAGGTGAAGATTGTTTTATTTTATTGTGCCATTTACAATGAGTAGAATTTATAAATTTTAAATTTTTTTTTTCCTCTTGATTTAACATATAGGGGATTTAAACCTTAAATCTCATGGTTTACTAATACTTCATAATACTTCATAACACTTCAATAACCAATTGAGCTCATTCCCATGGGCTAAATTTCTTATGTTATTTTTATTATAAGACTTAATAAAATTGAAATAATTCTAGCTTTTCTTGATAATTTTTTTTTACTATAAGAACACCTTCGAATATGAACTTTTAACTTTATCTAATAGTGAATATATTTTATAAAATTGTTAACACTTGTTTTTTAAAATTGTCAAGATCATTTGAAAACATTAATATAATTCAAAATATATGATTAAAAAAAGGGAGACCTTTTATTATGAATTTTGATAAGAGAAGCAATGTCTATGAATAACTTGGTATCTCACATTTGGCATAGTGAAACAATTGGATAGTATAAATAAATACTGTATATATTTTTTAGACATGAAAAAAACTAATATACCATTTAAAAAAATTTCTATCATCTCGTATTTATGGGCTTTTTAATTTCCTTTCTAATGTATCACAAAGGAAGTAAAGAGCTTATGCATTAATTTTGTTAACATGAGGTTTTTGTTTTACTTGTGAGTTACTATGCAATGTATATGTAGGAAAAAGTTTTTACTTCCGCTTGCTTGCCTAACATGCAATTGTAGTTTTATCAATCACATAAGTATTAGGCATGGAAATAAATAGTTAAACAAATATTGGCACGGAAGGAAATAATCACAAAAGAAAGTAAATAAACAATCATTCCAGCATTGGCAAGGAAATAAAAAATCACACTAACTGTAACAAGAAAGAAAAGTGAAGGAAAACCAAATTGATATGCAAGTAAAATGTAAAAAAATAAACTAACAAAAAAGTAATGTGAAAAAATTAACTGCTATCAACTATGATCACTATCCATAACCCATAGAAATAAATGTGACTTATTGAAATGAATGCAATCTTTCGGAAATGAATATAACTTATTGAAATGAATACAATCCTAGGCATACAAACCTAATTTATGAATGAAACACAATTCTATTGAAATGTATATGACATATATGATTTATAAATGAAATTTAGTTCTACTAAAATAAATATAACTTGGTAAGAAAACTACAATCCTACGAGGATAAATATACATAATCAAAATAAAAACAATCTTAAATATAGTCCTACAAAAATAATTATACAACACTTGTCCTATGTGGAGTAGGTCATGTCTCCTTAGAAGAGGGTGTTGGAAGTATTACAACAATGAATAAATTATATCAACATAGTCATGTAAAAGGAAAGAAACCAAATTTTGGATACCTTCAATTAAACAATAATAATTATTTTGCAAAATATAAATTATGCAAATCTCCTCCCTCCTTTTATAGGAGCAAAAGGTCTCCTATTATAACAATTTTTGAATGTTTGAAAGTAAAGGGAGTAGACTAATATATACTTGAAAACCAATGGCTCTCAAGTTGTTCCAACAATAACCATCATCTAATAGGTTTATTAATGGACTCAATACAAAAATGTTATCAAACTATTATTTTTAAAACTTGTGAACCAATGGTTTTTAATCTTAGCAATTATTATTGGGTTGGTCCATTCGTAGGTTAAATACAAAATATAAATGACAAATTTCATTTTCTACAACCACATGGAAACCAAAATAGAGCTATAATTATATGTTATGGATAGTGTCCATAATAACCTATGCAAAGGAGATCCTCTTTGAAAAATACATGAGTTCAAATCTTCATCCAATAATTTCATCCTTTTCCACCTAGAGCTCTAAACCTTTAGCACAAAACTCAAAATATGGAACATGCTTATATAGTTAGATCCACTACATGGGAGGATTCACATCATTCCTAGAATACTTGAAGAATCCTTATAGAGTATCTATAAAAATTTCGCTTCATGGAATCGACAATAGTTCTCAAGATGGTTATAAATATGCACGTATTCCTATTATTATCAAATAACCAATGAAATATGAAAGAATGAAAAAAAACAAAACCTTATATTGAAGTTGATATCCTAACACTAGAAGGATTGATAAAGGATAGGAAGGAAAGTAAGAAAAGATATAAATCATGCTAGAAGTCCACTGCAAATATGATATTTCTAGATCCAGTCATCTTCCCCCAACCAAAGATGTTGTATGTCCCTATGCAATCACATATAAATGCTTGAGTTTGGGGGTTCATGTGGTAAGGAATTTGAACAGAGGGTGCTCCTATTGTAGGAAGGATGACCTTTCTTTCCAGTTGTATAATACCCCATCTTGTGGCTCATTTTAATCCAAAAATATTTTTATTCTTCTTCTATAATAGGACTCCATAGGATAGGGATATGAAATATGAGCCCAATCTAGCTGGTGCCATGCATTCTTAAGAAATATATAGGCTTATGAGATTGATCTAGTGCAATTACAAATATGGAATTAGTGAAAACATATTTTCTTCTTATAGGATTCCTAGACTCATTTATACTCTTTAAGCATGATAGAGTTTTTAGCATATTCAAGGTTATCTGTTGTTCTAGCTTATTTCAGGAATGCACAAATGTGGTTTTTGTTGGTGTATCAACATATGAAAGGATTCATGGTTGAATGACTGGTTCAAGGGTTGTAAGTGCATGGGCACAAAATTCCACAAATTTGGTTCTAGCTTTCCTACTTTGCATTCACTTGGGATGATTAGTAGGCAGTTTTTGTGGATTCATTTGAATATTTTTTTTTGTATTCACATTTTAGAGAATGTTGTTCCTTATCTTGAAATCTCAGTTTGAAGTCAAAATACACAAATTAAATGAATGCACATTTTTTTTAACAATTTATGTATTTATTTTCTTTTAAAATACCACGTCAATATTTTGTACTAATCATTTTCTTTTTAACATATATGAACACAAAATTTCTTCTACACTCTAACAATCAATTTACAATCTAAACATGGTTTCAATTTTTTGTATTATTTATTATTTATTATTATTATTATTAACCTTAATTGAGATTTTTTTTTAAGCAAAGTTTTTTCCCAAATATATAGCAGAGTTATAGAGAAACCAATAATATTCTATTGAAAGTAAATTATAACACTAATACTAGGCTGGACCAAATATATGCCTTCAAAACTATAACTACTTAGAGATACATCCACACAGGGGAATTTTATAGTATACACCATGTAAAAAAAAACCCCAAAATTAAATGAAATTTTCCTTCCTTATAATGTCAAGTTGAAGAGAAGTCCATCAACTAGCCAGAAGTAACATTGAGATTCGAAGGATGAGATCCCATTTTCAATTTTTGGATGAGAGACACCATAATTATAATATATTTGATCGAGGGTGAGAGAGGTAGTGACTACTCAAAATGAGCACCTTGAAGATCCTCCAATTGGGTTTTGAGCTTGCCTATTTTATCCTCTGCTCTATGAATTTGGAGATGTATCTCTATCAAAATGTCCATCATGGATGTGAATTCCATCGATAATTTCTTTGAGGAAACTTGAAGATGACATAAACCCTCTAGAATGTCTGTGACCTTAGAATAAATCAAGAGGGACTCCTTCTGCCAATGAGAAGCCACTACAGAATGACCTATGGAATACTAACTAACAACCATACCCGGAACCAAGAAAAACATGCATATACAAAATCAATCAAAGTAAATAGGAAGGAAATGATCAGAAACTAATATGAAGTTAAGCCATATACAATCCCCATGACTTAGCATAACAATGGCATATAGAGGCAAATCCTCCTCACCTAAAATATTGGATCATACACCATTATTCATGATTGAATTAGTTAATATCCATAATATACCTTATGTTATCCAAGATGGTGATGTGACATCTAGAGTCACTAGGTGATGTGTCGGCAAGTTATCAATAACCTCCTTGAATTGTTCAAAATGAATTTTTATGAACCATATGCAAGCCTTCCATTTTATATCCATGATCATCAGAATAGCCTAGGACTTAATCCATCAACTCGAAATTGTTTAAGAACGCACTGTGATAAGTAAAATGTTAGCAAAAACCTACTCCAATGATCACAGGAAAATACTAAGACTCCCAAGAGAAAAAAGAGGGGAAGTAAACATACAAAAATACCTTGGAAATAGACCCATAACCAATCCCCATAAATTCACATTAATACTGGGATATAAATATTTGACCTCCACATCACTTACATGAAATGAATGACACTCTTACATGATTAAAGTAATAATAAATCATTTGGTACCTCATGGTAGTTGGGCCAGGGACACAACACCTAGAGCCAAAAAGTGAAACATACATGACAAGCAATTTTTATCCAGGTGAAAATTTGGGATCGATTAGAAGAACGAATGTGAATTAATCCACAAGGTTTCAATGGGTTTGACTATAGCTTAGGAGGCTAGATAATATACTAGTGAATTATTGGATTACGTGACATGAAATAAGTGGAATTTTGAGAGATATCCCACCTTGTACAATTTTTTCGGTATGTCGCATGGATTTTTGGATCTTATGGGTTGTAATCTAGTTGCAAGTGCCTTATGGTATTTTCAAAATATCTGATTATAATTAATTTCCAAAGATGGAAAAATTTAGCTCAATCGATTCCTTGGAGCAATGCATAAGTATACACTTGGTTATTGGTGGCTTTTCCCAAACTCCATGAGAATGCACATTAAATTATTCCTTTCGGGTGCATATCACCCTTACATCTATATTATTTTTTATAACTCTAAGTCATTGGTATTAAATTTTTGTATAATATATATATATATATATATATATATATATATATATATATATATATATATATATATATATTAAATGTTTAATATATATATATATTTCTTTTGCAAGTTTCTAATTAATTGTTAGGTCATCATTTAAGATGAATGAAATTAATAACTTTAATTACAATATTTTGAACCTTTATTAAATTAATATTATTACAATTTTTTCCCCAAGGAAAAATTGAAATTTTCATTAAGAAAGTGAAAATTACATTTTACATATGCACTGTATTGCATTCAAAACCAAGCTATCAAAAAAAAAACAACCATCCATAAAAAAATCCAAAAAACATCAGGTGTGAAAGCCTTCATAGTTCAGATCCGAGTGTAACCATAATACGTAAGTATCATAGGAAAAATCACCGATAAACCTCCTAAACACTGGGGGGATCCAAATATAAAGACATGCCATGATGATAAAAAATAAACAAAAGTTTTTAATCCTGGAAATGGTCCATATCTAGGCCTTCTATGAAATGCGTGTGGTAGAACTTGTAAAATTCATCGCCATCCTGTTCTGATATCTTCCATGTGCCACGAGCTTGTTTCACACCTGCTTTAGAAATTTCATCAACCATGGTTTTCATTTCCTTTTAAATACGAGAATATGAAATTTGTTCAAAAATTCCTTTCAATTGAAATACCTCCTCCAACATGGGAATAAGTGTGTGCACATGACATCTTGTAAGTTCATTAAGCTAATTAATAACAACAAGGGAATCAAAAAAAATTTGGAGTTTTCTGAATTACTTTTAAATAACAAATAGTAATTAAATCTTCATGCCTCAAGCCACTTTGGAGTTTGAAGAAATGGTTTTCATGTAAAAATAACAGAATGCCTCCACCACACTCGTTATTAGCCTAAGAAGCACCATCAAAGTAGGCCAAAGGGCGAGTTCAGTCCACCACTTTAGGAGTAATATGCTTTAGACTGTAGGAGTGAGATAAATCTAGAATTAGATCATATATTTCTATTGAATTTCTTGCCAATCTATCAGGGTTTGTAGCCTTGTTGTTGAAATGACATGATTTTGTGCTAGCTAAATCTCCCAGTTGATAATGGGCAGAATATTTCTAAGATTCTTGGGAGAAAAATTTTCTCACCGGGAGTGCCATGCTTCCATGCATGAAATATCATGCCATATTAAATATAAATATAATTATATATGGATAGTGTTTCACAAAATGATGATGAAAAGGAATTCCAGGAAAACATGGGTAGTTGTTTCCTCAACCAATTTACAGAGAGGAAACTATCTTGGCCCTATGAAGCATCTCTTTTTAAAATTTTCCTTAGTGGGGAGCTTATTTTTGAGAATACACCATTGAAATATTTGCAAATTTTCTAGACATATGAGCCTCCGCAACTTCTTCTACCACCAAGTTAACTCTCCAGGTTCCTAGTCTATCATAATAAAAAGATAGTCTTTCTTGGGTGTATATTCCCCTTGGGAATAATGGACCCAACACAAAATATCTTCCCTCTTGCTCAATATAACATGATATGCATTGAGGGAGGTACTGTAATTATGCCACAAACTAGTCAAAATAGGTGGAAAATTCAATTGATTTGTGTCCATCCAACCCTGTTAGACATTGAGTCTGGATCCTCCACCTGATTTATAGTTATATTCCCACTTTCATTTATAAAAGCTAACAAATCCTATGGTAGAATATAATTCACCCCACAACTGAACCAAGCATATTGACCAATTCTAACTCATTCACCTGAACCAACCTTCCATGCTAAACCCTGTTCAATCACACCAAAAGATTCAATAACAACTTTCCAAACTACTGAAACATTTTTCTTGTGTTTGTTAGGGGATCTGATACAAAATTTAATGGAAAAGGGGAATATGTACTTTCTATATACCACATCAATTCATAACCTTTATGTTGTTATCAACCTCCATCCTACCTTTGTGACCAATGCTTTGGAGAAAGACACAATTTTTTTCGACCCGAGATGCCCCATTTCTTTGGAAGAGAAATTTTCTCCCATTTAACCCATGGGAAAATTATTCCATCATTTGAACCCAACCATACAAATCTACACTAATTTTTACGAACAAAATTTAGGATTCCTTTTGGAATCTAGGATAAATACATCCAAAAAAATGATATTGCTTCTAAGACAAATTTGATAAGCACCAGTCTACCTACTTGAGACAACCAACTGAATCTCCGCACCTTGACCATTTTTTCAATAGTTGAAAAACGAATTATGATCCACCTTCCTATATTTATTGGGTTTAAGATAAAAACCCAAATATTTGATCTCTTCGTCACTGATATTTGATTTAAAAGGGAAGATATTTTGAGCATTGGAAGCTCATCACTAGACAACCCCACCACGAAGAAAGATGATTTTTGTAAATTTACCAACATACCTATTGCTTTTTTAAATGAAGACAAAGCTTATTTTTATCAAGGATAGGTCCATCCTATATCCATCACTGAACAAAAAAATGTCATCATCAAATAAAAAATGCATAATGGTTAGATCTCTTACTACTTAAATTCCTTTTAGATCTTCCCTCCTCTTTGTCTCTGTTATCAACTTTCTTATACCATCGACAACTAGAAGAAATAAAAATGGAGATAGCAGACAACCTTGATGGAGACCTATTTCAACATTAAAAAAATTACAAGTATATCCATTAATATGCACCACAAAGGAGAGTGAGGTTATACAACACATGTTCCAATTGATGAAGCTTACCTCAAAACCCATATGCGTTAGAAGCATTTTGATGTAAACCTAGTTGATCTTGTTGTATGCCTTATACATGTCAATTTGGAGAACCCTTCCTTTTATCCTCTTAGTTTTAAGAATATGGAGACCTTCCTTCACTACCCCTATGGCCTCATGGATCTGCATTCCTTCCAAGAAATCGAATTTCTCCTTTGAAATATGCTAGGATGGAACCAACTTCACTCTATTAGAAATGATCTTAGAAATAATTTTGTATATAATTTACATAAATAAATCGACCCAAATTCATCAAAAGAGTGGGTGGAGTCAAACTTGGGAATCAGATCTATAACGGTGGAGTTAAACACATCATATATTTTCCCACACTGCTTGCAGCCCTCAATTAATTTGATGATATCATCCCCAAGAATATCAAAAAATTCAGTGAAAATTTTGACCAACTACCCGTCATGGCCCAATGTTTTCTCCCACTGGAAGTTATGCAATACCTTCTAAAGATAATCCTTAGATACTAGCTCCATGATAGAGCTATTATCATTTTCATCCGTGAACCAGTGAAAATGACTAGCCAAATCAATCACTTCAGCTAAAGAGATATCCCGGGGTGCTTTGAAAAAAGCATTGAAATGCTTTATACCCAATTTGGATAAATCTTAAATTTTTATTCTTGACCACCATTTGGATCATGAAGAGACCAAAAGGTATTCATATCCCTTCACCCTTCAGAAAATTATTGAAAAAAAATCGAGTTTTCATCCCCTCCAACCAAATTTCCCTGCTTTTTAACCTCGACCATGTCTCCCGCTTCTCCTTCAAGATGCTATTTCTGGTAGCTTATATATAAATTATTCTTTTCTTGGATTCCTTAGTCAAAATCCCCCCCCCCCCCTTCTGAATCTTCTAACTGCTCCAGATCTTGCTCCACAAAACCTCCACATCCCTTTTCTTTTTCTCTTTTTCCCATTCAATGGCATCTCTTTTAATCCGTATGATATTGTCCATAAATTGATTCAAGAGTAATCCTTCCATGCTAGGGTTTTCTGGGATCTAATTCTCCACCATTAAATTACGAAAATATTCATATTTCATCCAAGCTAAGTTAAATTTTAATGGGGACCTGGGCTTTCTGATTCCTCCTTTTAGATAAAGGAAAATGGAATGGTGATTAGAACTACCTCCCACTCTTACCCAATGAAAAAAGAGGGAGCTTCTATCCAACAAAGATTCAAATACAAGAAAGTGATTGATCCTATGAGCAATCATTGCATCTCCCGATCTCCTATTACACCAGGTAGGCTTTAATTTGATTAAATATACATCATAGAATTTTTAAACCTCCAAAATATGAGAAAAAATATAGAAAGGGTTTTGGGGTGGGCGTGCAGACCAAACATTTATGAGATACCCATAGAGAAATTTAGATCACCACTGACCACCAAATTATCAACATTCATATAGGAACATGCCATCAATTTGTCCCAGAAAGCAACCTTCTCTTGACAAGGCCCATATATATTCACCAATTTGATCTCCAATTCCAAATCTGACAAATAAACATTAGCCCCGAGGACCCCTTCAACACGCCATGAACTCAACATTTTAATGGAAATTTTATTAAAACCAAATTCTAAACCACCAAAATTCCCGCTTGCATCCACCACTAAAAAAATCCAATCCGAAGCCAGAGATTCCAAAATATTTACTATAACATATCCAAGGAGAAGGGCTTCTTGAAGAAAATATAACATCAATGGATTCAAAGAGAAAAAAATATTTGAGACTAGTCTTTTGGAGGGGCTAGCTACCTCTTGAAAATTGAAACAAATAAATATCATGAGGAATAGAGGACATGTGGTTGCACTGCTCGAAGCACCCCAACAATAGATTGTTTCCTTCCTTCTAACAACGTCCTCGCTAGCCTTCAATTTTTCTCTGGAAATGTGTGATTATTTACCCTAAGGGTTCCTAGGAGCTTTGAACAGTGAAGAGGGACCCAATCCACCAAAAACCTCTAGATACATAACAGGTTTATATTTTGGCCATAGGTTGTATCTAGAAACATAATCAGAAGATGATGAGGAAGCCCTAGAGAGTGAGGGAATAGGAGAAGGATGAATCACAGAGGCAAGGGAGATAAGGCAAGGGATGGAGCACAAACATAGACCAATCAAGGTAGAATAAGATAAAGGAAAAGATAAAGAAGGTAGAGGATGCATATTCTTAACCAAAGAACCGAAATAGCTGATAATATTAGATACAAGGAGGGATGATAAGACAATACCCGACGTCGACGATTTGGATGATGACAAACCATATTTCAGTGAAACCCGATCAAGAGTAGGATCCATGTTACAATGAGGCAAAATATCTACGTCCATCAGATAGGGAACACTGTTGACTTGATGAAAAACCATGATATTATTTTGATGCTCTATTCCAGAGAGTGAATTCTCATTGTTCCTACCAACTGGCCCTTCATATTTAAACTTCCGAGTTTTCCTCCCCATATATGGAAAAGAGAAATCCTTTACCACATGTCTCAATTTTTGACATTGATGGAATTGGAAAGGGATGTCCTCATAATCAAGGATCTACCTATATGCTAGCCCTAAATAATGTAAAGTCAAAGTTGTGACCAAAACCTCATGCTTGTCTAAATATACCATTACTCGAGCAACAACCATTTTTCCCGACTCTTCATATGAATTTTTTGCTTCCACGAAAGTCCCCAACGTATCCAAAATGAGGTGAAAGATGTCCAGCTAATACTATAATTGTATGGGAAATCATGGTAGCCTTACCAAACCGAGCCTACCCCCAAATTCTCTCTACTAGCATCAAATAGACGGACCATCTCTTAAAAAAAGTTGAAGATGAATCTATACATCAATTCCTTCTCAATACCCATGATGATGCTTCTATTGAGTTGAATATAAACTCAAACCAAACTCTGATGAGGGTTATAACCTCCAAAAATACAGGAAGGTCCTTCTCAAAAACTGCCTTAACCCTCTCTTGTAACTTTTCTATTAAGAAATCCCTACCACAAGCTCAACCTACCAACACCCGCTTGAAGTCCTACATGAAATTCCCAAACTTTAATCCTTCTCCTATATTCAAATTCTCCTCTTTTTATTTAACCCTTGTGCATTTGAATTTCTTATTTTTCTCATAATACCTTGGCATGCCTGCAATCGTAAGGGCTCCTCACTCCCTTCCTGTAATGTGACATTATTTTTGACCTCACCGATTCCACTATATGGGGGACCTTGAAAATAAACCCTCATTGCACCCCTGGAAAACCCCTATAGATGCGCCCTACAAAACTCTAAGAAAATCCAAACCCTAGTCCGCCTTCACTAGTTGTACCAACAAAAAATTTGAAACATTGCGCCTGAGACCCAAATCTCTCCACCACTGCACTTTATGATATGGTAGGAAAACCACCAGAAAAAATCGATCCCTCCTAGTGAGAGCACTAAAAACCTAAATCACCAATATATTAAAACCCCCAAGGAAAATTTTGGGTTGCCACTAGACCACCCCCCACCACGCCAAGCTACTCAAAATCATTGAGAAACCCATGGATGAGGTCTACCTCCTGAATGACCAAGGGAGTACCTAGAAGTTGATATGAACTCGCCAACCCACCTTGGTATTGAAGTCCTATTGAAACTAGATCCTCCGACATTGAAATAAATTCTTCATGTGCCACAGAAGATGTGAATGAATAAGAATGAGGAAATCTTTCCACAACTGCTAGAACCAATTTGAGAAATGGAAGGGATGAAAAAATATCAGGGTTTAGAGTGCCAGGTGTCTCTCTAAGCTCTTGAACCGTGGGTTGAGATGGAACCATCTAGATAGAAACATCCTCATAAGGGTCAGTGGAAAAATATATCTCATCCTCTAAATCCCCCGTCCTCCACTTCCACAAACCCTAGATCGTACACTTCCACAAACCCTAGACCATGACAACTTCAATGTAAAGGAAACCAAAACCCACCAGTCCCGCTGAAAACTGTGTTATCCTCTACCACCTTCTAGTAACAAAACTAAACCTTCACACTCTTACCACAAATTCTTAACTACCTCGGAATGAGGAGTTTTAATGACAACTACTGTAGACTCCTTTTACGAGACCATAGGCCCTGAAACCGCAGCGCTCACAACCACAAAACCATCATAAAAGAATATTACCAGGAAATGTAGTAATTCCCGTTCATACCCAAATTACTTCAACATTCTCATTATTTTAATTTGAATGAAAAAAATAATTTTAATTGCAATAATTTGAAACAATAAAAATCATTCTGAAATTACTTTTACATTTTTATTAGCTTATGTAAAAGATAGGTTAGATATAAAATGTCAAAAAAGTTTTAAAGTTTTACCGTTCACCTTTAAAAATATTCTTTAAACTTATCCACTTTTTATTTAGGCATGTAAACTTTACAACTCAACTTCATTCAAAAAAATGCTTTGGTGGTTTCCAATTTGTGGTTTGGTTTGTACTTTGAAAAACCATTTTTTTTACATAGATTGTTGGAAATACTATTGTGATTGATGTCAAAGACAGGGGAGGCTACTTATGTTGAATATAAGGAATGTAAAATGAAGGTTGTTGGAAATATTTTTTTTGTACTTTTGGTGCCCCAATTGGATACCTTCTCTTTGAAGCAGATTTTACTCTAATTATGTAGCTCAAATGGGAGTATAGAATATATGGTTGGAAATATTATTCTGAGACCTTTACAATGGTATATGGAACTCCCTATAATTCCATATGAATGGGGAGATAGGAAATATTTTGTCAAGATGACCCAACCAAAGTACAAGCAAGACGATCTTACCAATATTACATTTCATCCCCATAAGTGAATGTACACGCACTATAAATAAAGGGCATATGAGCTCATTTTAACTTAAATTCATTGAATAACATATCTACGGTCACAAGAGGAGCCACATAATAAATTTTGGGGTGATTCTTGGAGTCTGAAAATGGAAGAAAAAATGTGATTTATGGGGTGAACAAGTATTTTATGAATTTTCACTGTAACTTTTCTTCTGGGATGTTCAAAACGTGAAACTTGGAGGATACATATAGAATATCTTAATTTACCTTTTGTTCAAATTTTAAACCTTGATTCACTATAATTTTGGAGGTATGTGTTGGATGCATGGTGTTGGCTTTGATGTCAATCTAGGATGCCTACCTAAGGGTTCAATTGTGTTGCCATTCATGTCAAAAAAAATAAAAATAAAAATAAAGAAGCAAAAAATGGGAGTTGTCTTTAGTGCGACTTTTTGGAATTTCCGGTGCCAAAATTTGGTAGAAAAATTTGAGGTGAAATCTTGATTTTTTTTATATAAACTGGTTTTTTGAATATATATATGGAATCAACACCCTCAAAAACCCCTAAGGAACTTGGATTGTGCAGGGTTACCCATCAAACATGTGATTTCAATGAATTCCTGCCAGATTTTAAACAAATTTGATTGGAAAAAATCCACCGGAAAAGTTTCCAAAAAGTCGCACTAAAGACAACTCCCAAAAAAAGTATAAATAAATAAAAGAAAAGAAAATAATAGAAAAAAGAGTCTCTCATTTATTGAAGTAGGTTATTGATTAATCCTGAAAATATCTCTCTTATTTATTGAAGAAGGTGATTGAAAAAACTTGAAAAAATCGCTCATTTATTGAAGAAGCAGATTTACTAAGTTTGAAAATATCTCTCATTTATTAAATAAGGTGATTGATTAAACTTGAAAAAATATCTTATTTATTGAAGAAGGTGATTAGTTAAGTTTGAAAATAACTCTCACTCAATGAAGATTCTGGTGGATCAATTCAAGGAGGAAAGTCATATGAACTAGACCAAATCTACAATGTAGGAACATAGATTATTAACTCTCCATTACTTTGAATGCAATTATTATTTTAATCTCTCCAGAAAATATTTATAAGATAATTCTTTAAGGACTTGTTCTTGGTTATTTTGTGACAGTAAGACATTGGAGAGCATTGAGAACATTGATATACAATGGTGAGAGGAGAGATGTAGATATAAAATATTTTTGAAGGAGATTAGTTTTATTATCGAGTTTTTTGTGCACACTTCAACACATGTTTTATGTAGGTTTTTGAAGGTGTTAGTGTCGATATTTGCATACTTCCACCAGGGATCAAAAAACATTTTGCATGTGCATATTAGGTGTCCCACTCTGAAGAAATTTTCCATCATTCCATTAGGTCATGATAAAAAATTGTTCCATTGGTGGTTGTCCTTTTCAATAAGCTTCATTCTCCCTCAGAATATCATATTGGTTGACTCATTCTCATGTCACCTTGAGCATAAAAACACCTATGGAAATTCTTTTTTCACTTGGAATTCTTTTAAGTGAAAATCTCATTTATGAAAGTTAGGTCTAAAGTAGTCCCATTAGGTCATTATGTTTTTATATTTCTCAAGGTCACTCCTTCATTTCAGATGAAGTCAGCACATCTAGGAGAGGGAATAAATAAGATCATCATGATGTAATTTTCATCTTTTCAAAGTTGTATTTTTTTAGTTTAATGACTTTTATATCAAAATGTCATTTTGATATAAAAGTAAAATATGTAATTTATTTATATTTTTCCAAATGTAATTTTATGTTCTCATATGTAATAAATTCAATCCAAATCTATCAAATGCAATCATGTCCAGCCTAAGTGAAGCAAAGAAAGCCAAACTCCATGTTTGATCAAACTACAATGCCAAAAATTAAGAAAGCTAAAAGAGTATCAGTTCCAAAGACCAAAGGGAAAAGTGAACATTAGAAAAGTGGGTGATTCAAATTAAAATTTCAAATCCACTATGCTATAAAGTCTTTCAAACCACCTCAAAACAAGTCATTGTTTCCATTCAACCATCAGGACTTTCCAGCAAAGGAGAAATTTTAAGTTTTCTATGCATTTTGGGTCAAAATTCAAGGGCGCTGCACATTTACACCCAGGCGTTGCGCATTTGTCTTGGCACTGCGCATTTTCCCAGTGGCCCTGCGCATTTTCCCGATAACTCCAACCAAAATACACTAGCGCTATGCGTTCCTCCAGAGGCATTGTGCATTTTCTTGGGCGTTGCGCGTTCCTCCAGAATGTTGCGCGTTTGCACAGGGAGGGTTTCCAAGCATTTCACCACCTCCAGTAAGCTTCGTATCCTCACCAATTTCTTCAAGGATCTTTAAATCAGTAAGTGGACCCCAAAAAAACCTCTCGTTTTATATATTTGGTGTTCCATAAGAAGAATTGAAGTGCTTAATTGCTATGAAATCCTAGCCTCCCTTTCCTTCCCATTTTTCATGCACCATATCCATATTCATGTCCCTAAACACATATCAGTCATAAATATTGTTAAATCCTAGGGTTTTCCTAGACCTAGGTTTTCATCTACATTCACTCCCTCCATTTTCCTAAGCTAGTCATCTCATCTCTCACTCCCCTCATCTCATTCCATTTACCCTAGTGTTTCCAAAGCCTTCAAATTCAAAATGTCTGAAGAGGAGGACAGAGGTGTCAGTGAACAACAAACACCAAAGAGAAGTAACCACAAAGGAGGGAAAATCATCATATATGAACCAGTAACCACAAATGAGTTCATGGCTTCTCTTCTCACTGTGTCATGTTTTAAACATGTTGGTTGTTTTTAGTTTTGTGAGAAAGTGCAGTAGATTCAGTATCACCCTATGTTGACAAAGTTTTTCATTAAAAATATTCATGATAGGAATGTCACTCTTTATGGGGCCACTTTTACCATGTCCACAAATGCAATTTCAGCTGCTACATGGGTCCCTAATGTGGAAGAGAAATGGTTTAAATAAGGAAAACTTGATCAAAGCTATTATGAACCATATCTCAAACCTAGATACAAGGATGAAAAACAAACCATTTTACCTTTCTCTTATCTCCTTGACCAGTATGTCCCTATGATGAAGATAATTATGAAATACTTCACTTGTGAGGGGAGGTTTTCTCGACTCTATTCATATCATATCTGACTCCTCATGCACTTAACTAGAGTTAGAATGCTTCACATACCCTACTATCTCTCCCGCAGCATTGACAAGATGGCATACATTGTACAAAAGACGGATTATAATCATCAAATGAAAATTAATGTTCACCATTCTCTCATCAATATTATATTCATGCACCAACTTGAGCAAAATAAAATTTAATGGACACATTCATAGCGAATGAAATCTTCACTACAATGAATTCTTCACTACCCTACATAGTCAAAATGAGAAAATTATCCCTTCATCATCTCATCCTCCCATATCCACTCCTTCATCTCAGTCTATTTCTCATAGATAATCACCTAGTCATATGCATTCACCTCATGTTGATCCTACTTCTTCACCTTTCCATAACCCTTCATCATCACATCATGATACTGAGGCATCAAGAAGTGAGAGGGACATTGAGGCAACTTGGGCTAATGTGAATGATGTTGAGCCATTTCCCAAGACCTATCAGAGAGGCCACAGAAATGTGTTTGCTTCAATTAGAGTGAAAGGGGCCATGCCTTCTTCATTAGAAAAATAGGTAGACAAGGGCAAGGAAAAGGCTAAATAGCCAATGATTAAGGAGAAGGATGATAAACATGAAACAAAGCAGGAATTTCAGCTGATTGACCTTAATGAGGAATATGAGGACAGAATCACTAGTGCAACAATTAGAGGCAAAGAAGAAAATATTAGTGAACTTCAAGCTAATCTTGACAGAGCACAATATGTGATTGATTTTCTTGATCAAGAAAATCAGTAGCTAAAAACCAAGCATATTATCAATGAGGTCAGGACCATCAAAGCACAAAGAGAGGTAGAAAAGGCTAAAGAATTGTTGGAGGAGACCTTGAAACAGATTTGGTGAGATTTATGATGAGGAGGACCAACCTCCAAGGTAGAGACCAAGGACTAGAGGGCTGAAAAGAGCTCTAGCCCTTGAGAGACAAAGACAAGCTGAGTTGGCAGAGCATCTCACTCCAAGTGAGCTACTTGCCTTAGATATTAGCAAGGATAGAGAGTCATGGCTTGATAGAGCCAATTTGAATTTGGAGAGGTTGCTAGAGAAGGCAAAAAATGACAATGATATTCAGAGGAAAATGGCAAAGCACTACGCCATGAGGAACAAAATTGCAAGGGCCAACCTCAAATGAGCCCATGCATAAATTCAAGCTTTGACCAAGCAAAAGGAGAAGGAGACATTAGAAATACTTGCTGAGCTGTCTCTTCATGACTCACGCACTTGATCAACAAGTAACCTTACAATTTTGGCAAGCTTTTGACACATTTGGCACTTTAGTGCATTTTTTGTTTTTGGAGTAATTTTGGCACACAAAAATTCTGCCAAACGCGCAGCGTCATGGGTGTTGCTGTTTTTTTTGGAGGCTCCAATTGATAAATGGAAAAAACCATCATGTTATAAATGATAAAGACATCAAACCTAGCAAGTTTCAGAAAATTTGGAGCAGAAATGGTCCCTCAAAAGTGCAAAAAACCACCAAATTTTCATGTTTCTCCCTCTTTTTTGACCCAGGCATTACACATTTACCAGTCTCGGGATATTCACTTTTTGATAGTGAAAATGGGCATCATTTTGGAAACTGGAGAAATATTTGGAAACTAGACTTAGAGAGCTTTCCAATGAGCTATCTTGGAGCTACTTTTGACAACGGGAAGGCCTCCAAAAGTTTCTTGCAAAAGAGGCTAGTTTTCCTCTTAGGGCACTACGCATTTGCCAGGAAAATGCAATTTTCACAGTCTTCAGCAATTTTTTGATTTTCACTCTAGTTTGATTTTTTATCTTGGGAAATGAGAAATTAATGATGTAAAAGGTCAAGATAAATTTAAATTTCATGCTTTTATTTTTATCTAGGGTAGATACATTAGGTGAGTCCTCTATAGGTCAAATGAATCAGTTTCCTATCTTTTAGAGGCAAATTGTTGGGTCTTCCTAGTCTTCAGTTTCTTGTTTGGGAGTAGGTGAAACTGATTCCTATCTCATGGATATGACTCCTTGAGGCTAGGGCAAGTGGTTTTGAGGTCTATATGATGTATTTTCTCAGTCATTGTAATGGTTGGACTCACTTGGAGGTTTGGCATCTCAAGAGACATACTTTTGTATCAGTTTTGGCCTGGACATTAATCAAATTTGCAGCTATTTTTATGGGATCCATGTGGTATTGTGTTTAGTTTCATTTTCTTCTTTTGTGCTGATATTTTAGAATGTTTTTTTACTTCATCCATCATTTCATTTCTATTAAATGAATGTTTTCAAGTTAGATGAACATAATCCATAATTTCTATGCTTTGTTTTGGGTAAACATTCATAATTTGTAATTTCTTCAGTTTAGAAAGAAACCATGATTTCAGTATGCTCTTTCTAGCTCCTCACTTGCCTTGATCATCCCATCATCAAAGCCCTAAAGTTATAAACATTGTACCTACCTTTCCCCATAGAACCCCTACAAATTTTGACCTAATTTCCTTGCCTTAACTGTTTGACTCCTCCTGATCTAGCAAAACCCTACACAAATCAAAATAAAAAACCATGAGCTACTACAACTATCCTAATATTTTCTTTCCTCAGTTATTTTTACTGTGAACTATACGGAGAGAGCCTTCTCCTGGCCTAGTAGGGATAGCTACTTGGCTAAGAATGGTTTGAGGTTACCTTGGAATTTCCTTTTTCAGCTCGAGGTTCAATCCGAGTGATAACATTTTCGTCACTTCACTAGGAAAGAAAAGCGAGATCAGATCAACCCCAGTAATAATTTTTCATTGAAATTATTAAACTTGTGGATAATAAGTTTAGAGTTTATTCAAAGGCTGAATTGAAAAATTTGTAAAGTGCAAATTTGTTTTTGAAATTGGACATACTAGCTTCCCGAAGATACACTAGATCTAATCCTAATCCAAATCCTCCCACCATTGTTAGTGATCCTCAGAACTTTGGAAGAAAAACTAAAGCTGTTGTAGAGACATCTAGTTCAGCCAGAAATCAATCAGAGAGAATTTCCATTCCTAGAGCTAATTCATTCCCTAGAAAGTTAGAAAAATTGCAAGATATTGAATTTGATATAAATTTTGAACAAAGTTTATTCCGGAGAAAATCTTTAAGTTGGATTGATCGAATATGTGTTGATTCCTCCATTTCCTTTCACAGCCTTGTTGAAGATCTGTTTTCACATTCTCAATTAGGGTCACAACCTTTACAATTTCTTAAAGATCTGCAGAACTATTCTTCGCAAGTAAATGCTTGGGTAATAAACAGACCTTAGATCTGAACTTATTCTACCATCACTTCATCCACTTTTCATAGTACTCAATAAGTGACCAATCCTCCCTTGATTACATCCAACACCAAAATCCTTGTTATAAATCCTCCACCTCCAGTCATCATGGCTACAAGATATGCCTCCCTTGTTCTCCCTCAGAACCCTGGTGCTATGCCCCAAGATTACCAAAATAAAATCCCTCTATTTGACAATACTCAGTCCATGACAACACAAATTCATGTAGATAAGATGAATGACTTCTTTGATCTTCATGAAATTGATATAGATGATGTGAAGATGAGGTTTTTTGCACAGAGTTTGGGAGGGGAAGTGAGAAAATGGTTCAGAGCTCTACCAGCAGCCACTATTGACACTTTAAAATTTTTGCATCGTCAGTTTGTAGAAATATGGGAAGAAAAGAAAAATCCCCTCAAATTATGTCAGAATATGAGAACATCAAAAGGAATTTTGGTGAGACTGTGCAAGATTATTGTGTGAGATTTAATGCAATGTACAATGCTCTTCCTACGCATATCAAATCATCGGAGGGTTTGGATTTATTCAAATTTCCAAATGGATTTGATACTAAAATGGCATATCAGCTGCTTGAACATGATCCTACAAATTTAGCAGATATGCAAAATAATGTTGTAAGTGTGGAAGAAATTTTTTTGGCCAAGAGAGCAAGGATGAGATATGAAAAGAGAGTGACCATCAAAGAGAAGACATCTACTTCTAATGCTAAAATGGATTCATTACTATGAACTATGGAAAGAATGGTTGATCGATTATCTATTTCAGATAGACCTGAAACACAGATTCAGAATCCAAATTTCAGAGGGCAGCAGTAGCCTTAGTTTAGAATCAAGAAAAGAGAGAAGAAAGCACCTGACCAAGTAGTACAACAACAACAACAGATTCAGACCCTGTTGCAGCAGAATCATGTTCAAGGAGTGGAAGATGAAGAAGATGAAGATCTGGTGGTTGAAACAAATAATTTCTTTACAGTAGATGGCTTGCCCATGTTCTTGCCTGAAGATGAAGAGTATACTAAAAATTTGGATTCTCCAAAAAATGAGGACTATATCTTGGCAAATGATGATGATTTGGAAACTGAATCCGATGATTACTAGCGTAGGTGTATGAATGCTTTCAGTGCACAGTAGAAACAATATTCTTTAAGGAGCAGAGATGTACCTGTCAATCCTATTCAGAAAAGGAAAGAGGTCAGTCAAAGAATGATCTTACGAATAATCAGAGAAAGGATAAAGAGCATGAAGATCAGAATCATAGCAACATCAACCAGCCATCAACAAGCTCAGCTACTAAAGAGAAAGAAACTCAAAAAAATGAGGATGTAACAAAGGATCACCATGATAGAAGAGAGATTGTTGTCAAAGAGGTAGATAAAGTCACAAATTTTAATTTAGAAAATGAAATAGCTAAATTGAAAGTGGTTATTCCTTTGACATAATTAGTAAAGAATAGTCATTACAAACATCAAGTATCTAAAATGTTGCTAGTTGATCCTTTGTCAAATATGGTTAATGTTGAAGATGACCACCCTGAGCTCATTTTCGGTCCAGCTATAGATGGTCAATTAGAAGAGAGTGAAGTTACTCCCTATTATTTAAGCCTTAGACTACATGAGTACATACTTCATAATTCTATGCTTGATTCTGGGGCTTCTCACAATTTAATGCCTAAGGCTATTATGGAAAATATGGGCATGGATATCACCCGACCATATCATGATTTGTATTCGTTTGATTCTGGTAGATTTTGTTGCATTGGTCTCATTAAAGATTTAGTGGTTTCCTTAGACCAAATCCCGGCCAAGAATGTTTTGATGGATGTGGTGGTGGTTGATATATCACCTCGGTTTGACATGCTGCTGTCTAGATCATGGGGAGCCAAACTCAAAGGTACTTTACAACTTGACTTCTCTTACTATTCCTATTTCTGGGAAATTGAGGAAATTGTATCTGGAAAAGAAAATGAAGTATATGATAACTAGTAAGAAGAAGCCCATAAATCATCCAATACAGGTTGTACATAAAGATCTAGAATCTTTTATTTTGTAAAATTATGGTGATTTGAATGATGTAAATAATCAGCTAGTAGTGGTAGAGGATGTACTAGAAGTTTCAGAGAATTTTAGAGGAGTTCTTGATAAGAAAAAATAAATGGTGACTTCTTCTGAACAACCTTTAGAAGAACAAAAAACTAGTATGGATCAGAGAAATGAGGTGACCGGCCAAAGTAAAACAGAACCAATAGTTAAGTTTCAGCATCAAGAATATGAAGATGGACTTTGGAGCATGGATTTCGATGGTGCTTTGGGTAAAGAAGGTACAGGTATTGGTATTTGGATCCGAAGTCCTATTGGTAAGTCAGGTGGAATTCCAAGTAATGTTAGAGAATGCTCTTATAAATTGGCTTTTGTCTGTTCTAACAATGAAGCAGAGTATGAAGCATTGATCCCAGGTCTCAAAATTTTGAAGAAACTTGGTGCAATTTTTTTTTCTATTTATGGTGATTACGAGCTTGTCATAAAGAAAGTGAAAGGAGAATATCAAGCAAAGCATCCGCGAATGAGAGCCTATAGGAATTCAGTCTTGGATATATTAAAAATGTTTCCTGAATATACATTAACAACGGTACCAAGAAGTCAAAATATCATTGCAGATTCACTTGCTACAGTAGCAAGTAATCTCAAAATTCCTATGAACTCTAGTAATAAATTTTAAATTTATGTCAAATATAGACCTAGTGTTCCTGATAACTTAAGGTACTGGCAAGTTTTTTGGGATGACAAAGAAATTGATATCTTTTTTCAAGATTAAGGGAAGTTCAAAGATTCTTTTATTGATGATGTTTGTGATTCTGATGATCAAAAAATAGAAGCCAATCAGATGAATATTTTGCAGCTAGATAATATTATTCCTAGAGGTGTCATACCTTTAGAAGAACTGTTTGATCAGGATGATGTGGCTAGAAAACCAAAATTGACTCCCACAGAAAAGGGTGTGGAAGATGTGAACATTGGAACAACAGATAAGCCTAAGATGGTTAAGTTATCTAAGACATTATCTCCTGAGGCAAAATATAAGTAAATCAAATTTTTATTTGAATTTTCTAATATTTTTGTATGGGATTATGAATATTTGAAGGTCTATGACAAGAATATCATTCAGCACACTATTCCCATCAAGCCGGGTCAAAAATCCTTCAGGAAAAAGTTGAGAAGGATAAATCCAAGATTATTGCCATCCATCAAGAAGAGGTAAATTGATTGTATAAATCTGGTATCATTGTTCCAATTAGGCTTTCTGATTGGATTTCAAATTTGGTTCTGGTAAGGAAAAATACTGGAGAGATAAGGTTGTGCATTAATTTCTGGAATTTTAATAAACTGTCTTTAAAGGATAATTACCCAATGGACAATGTTCTTTAAAGGGTAGTTGGAGCATCATGAATGTTGTTGCTTGATGGTTATTCAGGTTATAATTAGATTTTGGTACATGAAGAAGAGCAAGGTAAAACTGATTTCTCAACACCGTGGGGGACCTTTTAGTATGTCAAAATTCCATTTGGACTCAAGAATGCAAGGGCTAATTTTCAGCGGGAGATGGATATAACCTTTGCTAATGAGAAATATGTTTTCTTAGCGGTGTATTTAGATTATTTGACAGTGATTTCTGGTTTTGATGATTAGCATTTATATCATCTGAGATTTTTTTTCCAGAAATGCAGGGAGTTCAGAATTTCTTTGAATCCGAAGAAGATTCTTTTTGCCATGGAGGAAGGAAAACTTCTCGGTCATATAATTCCAAAGATGGCATTCACATTGATCCTTCCAAAGTAAAAGAAATTCAGAAAATATATTTTCTGTGTAATAAAAAGGAGATACAAGATTTTAATGGTAAGATGAAATTCTTACGTAGATTTGTTCCTAATTTGGCTGAGCATTTACGTGAAATGAATAATATGTTGAAAAAGGACAACACTGTAAAATGGACTACTGATGCTATGAAGTCTTTCAACTTGGTAAAGCTTGCTTTAACCACAGTGCCTGTTTTGGGTAGTCCAGATTATACTAGTGATTTTATAATATTTTCATTTGCATCTGAGCACACCTTGGTTGCGGTTTTGATGCAAAAGAAGGATCAGGTTGAGTAGCCCATTTATTTCTTTAGTCAAGCCATTAGAGATGCTTCTCTACACTATAATATTATTGAGAAACAAGATTTAACCTTAATTAAAGCCTTGAAGGATTTCTGAATCTATATTATACATTCACACACTATAGCTTATGTTCCAAATGTAGTGGTAAAAGAAGTTATCACACAGACTAATCCTAAAGGAAGGAGAGGTAAGTGGATAGCAGCATTGCTAGAGTATGATCTCGACATCAGGCCCACCAAGTTTATCAAGGGACATGGGTTAGCCAAACTAATGGTTGAATCTAATTTGCATGCTCTAGACATAAGCCTTATTGTAGCAATGTCATATGATGAAGTAGATGGTGCTCTAATACAGGTATCAGAAATGTTTCTCACTTCACCATGGTATTTAGATATAGTGTATGTTCTTTAGCGCTTATGTCCTCCTGCTGGAATGTCAAAAAGTAAGGGTAGGTCTTTGAAATTAAAATCTGCTAAATACTGCATTCTAGGTAGTGCCCTTTATTGGAAAGATCCAGGAGGTGTTCTTTTAAATTGTTTGGTTGAAGATGAAGCTAAACAGGTAATGGATGACTTCCATAGGGGATATTGTGGAGGCCAATTGTTTTGGAAAACAACAAATAACAAAGTGTTGAGAGCAGGGTATTATTGGTCAACTCTATTTTCATATTTTTACAAAACTGTCAAAAATTTTCATGAATGTCAGGTTTTTCAGGGAAAAAGGAAACTCCTTCCTCTTCGACTAAAGCCTATTGTAGTAAATTCTCCTTTTAAACAGTGGGGACTTGATTTTATTGGGGAAATTCATCCCACATAATCAGCACAACATATATGTATTCTAACAGCTACCAACTACTTCACCAAGTGGATCAAGGCTATTCCTAAAAGGCAAGCTACAGAACGGTAATTATTCAGTTTTTAGAATCCAATATTTTGTCTCGTTTTGGTTTTCCTCACAAGATTATTATAGATAATGCAACAACATTCAAGTAAAAGAATATTATTCAATTCTATCACAAGTATAATATCAGGATGGGCCATTCCACCACATATTATCCATAAGGTAATGGATTAGCTGAGTCCTCTAATAAATCATTCGTTAATATCATTAAGAAAATGCTAGAGGAGAACAAGAAAAATTGGCATAGGAAGCTTACCAATGCTTTGTGGGCAGATCGAGTGAGCACCAAGAATTCTATAGGTATGCCACCCTTTTAATTGGTTTATGTTACAGATACATTGTTTCCTACATCACTTGCAGTCTCGGTTATGATATTATTGCAGGAAGGAGGTAGTGAGGAAGATGATTTTCAACGTCGAATAAATCAAATGATTCACTTTCAGCAAACAAGGGAGGAAGTTTCTCAGAGTACCTCTAAAATTCAGGAGAAAATAAAAAATATTTATGATCGCAAAACCAATATAGATAAGTTTCAGCTAGTGGATGTAGTGATTCGGTGGGATGAAAGAAATGAAGAGAAAGGAAAGCGTAGGAAGTTTGAAAATATTTGGAAATGGCCCTACAAGATCTTAGCTTATCGAGGAAAAAATGCCTATTTCTGAAAGAGATGAATGGAAAAGAATGTTCAGGAGGACTAGTCAATGGTAGGATCTTGAAACATTATTATTTTTTATGCAACTTCTGAGAGAATGTTTCACTTTCATTGTAAATACTAGTTTATATTTTCTGCAAGGTTTGGAGCAAAAAATCATTTAGGCTTGGGGCCTAAGGTGAAATCTATAAAGCTTGTTGATTTTCTGTTGTTTTCAAAGTTTTTGAGTCAACTTTGAGTTAGTTTCAGAGTTATTTTTTGAGTCAGTTCTCAGTCACTTTGAATGTTTTTGAGTTAGTTTTATAGTCTGCAGTCCCTTCAATTGTTTGACAGTATTTGCCCAATGGTTAGGCACTTGGTCTACGGTGTTCTTGACACCTCCAAGGAGCTTCCATACCCAATAAGGCCAATGTTAGTGTCAGTATTTTCATACTTCCAGCAGGGATCAAAACACATTTTGCATGTGCATCTTAGGTGTCCCACTCTAAAGAAATTTTCCATCATTCCATTAGTTCATGATATAAAATTGTTCCACTGGTGGTTGTCCTTGTCAATAAGCTTCATTCTCCCTTAGAATATCATATTGGCTGACTCATTCTCATGTCTCCTTGAGCATAACAACACCCATGGAAATGATTTTTTCACTTGGAAGTCTTTTAAGTCAAAATATCATCGATGAAAGTCAGGTCTAAAGTAGTCCCATTAGGTCATTAGGTTTTTATATTTCTCAAGGTCACTCCTTCATTTCAAATGAATTCAGCACATATATGAGAGGGACTAAATAAGATCATCATGATGTAATTTTCATACTTTCAAAGCTGTATTTTTTCAGTTTAATGAATTTTATATCAAAATGTAATTTTGATATAAAAGTAAAATATGTTATTATTTATGTTTTTCCAAATGTAATTTTATGTTCTCATATGTAATAAATTCAATCCCAAGTTGTCAAATGAAATCATGTCCGGCCTAAGTGGAGCAAAGAAATCCAAACTCCATGCTTGATCAAACTGCAATGCCAAAAAGTCAGAAAGCTAAAAGAGTATCAATGCCAAAGACCAAAAGGAAAAGTGAACATTAGAAAAGTGGGTGATTGAAATTAAAATTTCAAATCCACTATGCTATAAATTCTTTCAAAGCACCTCGAAACCAATCATTGTTTCCATTCATCCATCAGGAGTTTCCAGAAAAGGAGAAGTTTTAAGTTTTCTGAGAATTTTGGGTAAAAATTCAAGGGCATTGCGCGTTTTCACCCAGGCACTGCACATTTGTCTTTGTGTTGCGCATTTACCCAGCAGCGCTGCACGTTTTCTTGATAAATTTAGACCAAAATAAATTGGTGTTGTGCGTTCCTCTAGAGGCGCTGCACATTTTCTTGGGCGCTACAAGTTCCTCCATAACGTTGCGCGTTTGCATAGGGAGGGTTTCCAAGCATTTCACCACCTCCAGTAAGCTTCATCTCCTCACCAATTTCTTCAAGGGGCTTTAAATTAGTAAGTGGACCCCAAAAACACCTCTCCTCTTATATATTTGGTGTTCCATAAGAATAATTGAAGTTCTTAATTGCTATGAAACCCTAGCATCCATTTCCTTCCCATTTTTCATGCACCATATCCATATTCATGTCCCTAAACACATATCAATCATAAATATTGTTAAATACTAGGGTTTTCCTAAACCTAGGTTTTCATTTACATTCACTCCCTCCATTTTCCTAAGCTAGTCATCTCATCTCTCACTCCCCTCATCTCATTCCATTTACCCTAGGGTTTCCAAAGCCTTCAAATTCAAAATGTTTGAAGAGGAGGACAGAGGTGTCAGTGAGGAACAAACACCAAAGAAAATTAACCACAACGGAGGTAAAATCATCAGATATGAACCAGTAACCACAAAGGAGCTCATGGATTATCCTCTCACTATGTCATGTTTTAAACATGTTGGTTGTTTTGATTTTTGTGAGAAAGTGCAGCATATTCAGTATCACCCTATGTTGACAAGTTTGTTCATTACAAATATTCATGATTGGCAGGTCACTCCTACTGGGGTCACTTTTACCATGTCCACTAATGCCATTTTAGGTGCTATATGGATCCCTAATGTGGGAGAGCAATGGTTTAAACAAGGAAACCTTGATCAGAGCTATTATGAACCATATCTCAAACCTAGATACAAGGACAACAAAAATAACATTTTCCCTTTCTCTCATCTCCTTGAATGGTATGTCCCTATGATGAAGATAATAATCAAATACTTCACCTGTGAGGGGAGGCTTTCTTGACTCTATTCATATGATATCCGACTCCTCATGCACTTCACTAGAGTCAGAATGCTTCACATACCATACTATCTCTCCCGTAGCATTGACAAGATGGCATACATTGTAAAAAAGAGGGATTATAATCATCAAATGCAGAGTCTTTTTCACCATTCTCTCATCAAGATGATAGTCATGCACCAGCTTGATCCAAAGAACATTTCATGGGACACATTCACAGAAAATGAAATCTTCACTACCCCACCTAATCAGCATGAGCAGAGTATCCCTTCATCATCTCATCCTCCCATATCCACTCCTCCATCTCAGCATGTTTCTCATACATAATCACCTATTCATATGCATTCACCTCATGTTGATCCTACTTCTTTACCTTTCCATAACCCTTCATCATCAGATCATGATACTAAGGCATCAAGCAGTGAGAAGGACATTAAGGAAACTTGGGCTAATGTGACTGATGTTGAGCCATTTCCCAAGACCTATCAGAGAGGCCACATACATGTGTTTGCTTCACTTGGAGTGCAAGGGGCCATGCCTTATTCATCAGCAAAATAGGTAGACAAGGTCAAGGAATAGTCTAAAGAGCCAATCATTGAGGAGCAGGAGGATAAACATGAAACAGAGCAATAATTTCAGTTGATTGACCTTGATGAGGAATATGAGGACATAATCACCAGTGCAGAAATTAAAGGTAAAGAAGCAAAGATTAGTGAAATTCAAGCTAATCTTGATAGAGTACAATATGTGATTGATTTTCTTGAGCAAGAAAATAAACAGCTAAAAACCAAGCAGATTATCAATGAGGTCAGGACCATCAAAGCAGAAAGAGAGACAAAAAAGGCTAAGGCTTTTCTAGAGGAGACCTTGAAACAGATTTGGTGAGATTGATGATGAGGAGGACTAGCCTCCAAGATAGAGACCAAGGACTAGAGGGCTAAAAAGAGCTCTAGCCCTTGAGAGACAAAAAGAAGCTGAGTTGGCAGAGTAGCTCACTCCAAGTGAGATGTTTGCCTTAGAGATTAGCAAGGATAGAGATTCATGGATTGATAGAGCCAATTTTCATCTGGAGAGGTTGCTAGATAAGGAAAAAAATGGCAAAGCACTACACCATGAGGAAAAAAATTGCAAGTGCCAAGCTCAAACGAGCCGATGCAAAAATTCAAGCTTTGACCAAGAAAAAGGAGAAGGAGAGGTTAGACATAATTTCTAAGATGTCTCTTCTTGACTTAAGCACTTGATCAGCTAGTAACCTTACAATTTTGGCAATTTTTTGGCACATTTGGCACTTTAGTGCATTTTTGGTTTTTTGAGTAATTTTGGCACACAGAAATTCTGCCAAACGTGCAACGTCATGGGCGTTGTTCTCTTTTTTGGAGCCTCCAATTGACAAATGGCCACCACCATTGTGTTCATAACAATGAATACATCAACCCTAGCAAGTTTCAAAAAAATTGGAGGAGAAATGGTCCCTCGAAAGTGCAAAAAACCACCAAATTTTCATGTTTCTACCTCTTTTTTGACCCAGGTGCTGCTCGTTTATAGTCTTGGGAGATTCACTTTTTTATAGGGAAAATGGGAATCATTTTGGGAACTGGAGGAATATTTGGAAACTATACTCAGATAGCTTTCCAATGACATATCTTGGAGATTATTTTGACACCGGGAAGGCTTCCAAAAGTTGCTTGCAAAAGAGGTTATTTTTCCTGTTAGGGCGCTGCGCGTTTGCCAGGAAAATGAAATTTTCACAGTGTTCAGCAATTTTTTGATTTTCACTCTAGTTTGACTTTTTATCTTGGGAAATGAGAACTTAATGATGTAAAAGGTCAAGATAAATTTAAATGTAATTTTTTACTATCATCTAGGGTAGATACATTAGGTGAGTCCTCTAGAGGTCAAATGAATCAGTTTCCTCTTTTTTTGAGGAAAATTGTTGGTTCTTCCTAGTCTTCAATTTCTTGTTTGGGAGTAGGTGAAAATGATTCCTATGTCATGGATTTGACTCCTTGAGGCTAGGGAGAGCGTTTTTTAGGTCTATATGATATATTTCTCAATCATTGTAATGGTTGGACTCACTTGGAGGTTTAGCATCTCAAGAGACATACTTTTGTATCAGTTTTGGCCTGGACATTAGTCAAATTTGCAGCTATTTTTATGGGATCCATGTGGTATTGTGTTTAGTTTTAGTTTCTTCTTTTGTGCTCACATGTTAGAATGTTTTTTTACTTCATCCATCATTTCATTTCTATTAAATGAATGTTTTCAAGTTAGATGAACAGAATCCATAATTCCTATGCTCTGTTTTAGGTAAACATTCATAATTTGTAATTTCTTCAGTTTAGAAAGAAACCATGATTTCACCATGCTATTTATAGCTCCTCACTTGTCTTCATCATCCCATCATCAAAGCCCTAAAGTGCTAAACATTGTACCTACCTTACCCCATAGAACCCCTCCAAATTTTGACCTAATTTCCTTGCCTTGACTGTTTGACTCCTCCTGATCCAGCAAAACCCTACACAAATCAGAATATAAAACCCTGAGCTACTATAACTCGCCTAATATTTTCTTTCCTTAGTAATTTTTACTGTGAACTATACAAATATATCCCGCTCTTGGCCTAGTAGGGCTAGCTACTTAGCTAAGCATGGTTTGAGGTTACCTCGGAATTGCTTTTTTCAGCCTGAGGTTCAATCCGAGTGATAACAAAAGGCATTTGATTGAGGATATTATTTATATCTTGGAGATTGGATGTTAGCATGTTTTCTATCGTAAATTTGTATTTCTAACATCTTGTATGCATGGGATAATAGTTGAGAAATTTATGTTTTATTATTTCAGAAATTTTATATGGATGTAACATTGTATCTATGTCTTGTATGGCTACTATTCTTGATACATGACTAAGTTTTGTGATCATATTTGTTGTGCTGCTGATGGAGTTGTGTTGCGAGTGTATGTGAAGGAAATTTTATTTGTGGTAATTTGTATATCATATTTTCCATGGTATTGCATGAGTTATATATGTGTTGTTGATTGTGGTTACGAGAAGATAATTTGTTGTAGATAATTGTGATATGTGAAAATTGTTTTTTTGTGAGTCCAGTGTGAAAAGAGGATGAAATGAGGCTTACGTTTTTAGTTTGCATATTTCATGGGATGCGGTTTGAAAATAAATGAAATTAGGGTCATGTGGATTTTAAGGTTATGGTATTCAGTGTTGTAGGTAGAGGCTTGTAGGCGAGTGGTGGCTCACTAATGGAGTAGTGGCTTCCTTCCAGTAGAGGTTGGAGAAATTTATCAGGGAGTAGATGCTTCCTTCTAGTGGTGGCTGGAAAATTAGTGAAGGTGGTGGCCTTCAACAGGTGGTCGCCTACATAGTTCATGGGAGTGGTGGCTTCTGAGTGAGTGGTGGATTACATTTCTTTGTAAGTAGAGGCTTGCACACTAGTGGTGGCTAGTGAATATGTAAAAAGAACATTTTGATAATATTAATAGAAGTAGGCGAAGACAACAACAATGGTAGCTTTTCCTAGTTGGGTTTTCCACCTAACATACAGTGTCCCTATGTGATGATGGTTTGTGTGGTTGTGCTTTGATGGTTATGTGATGCTTATTGCTTGTGCATGTTTCTCATATAATTTATATGCTAATGTTGTGATTTGTAAATGTACATTGTGGTGGTAGTTAAATGACACATATTTGGTAATTGTATAAAAAATAAAAAAAGTTTTAATAATTGATCTATTCAGTACACTACTGATTCAATCCCCGAATAGTGTTCAAGATTTCCAACGAGTGGTATCAGAGCAGGGTGTTGTCTAATGAAATTACCCACTTTTTCCTTAACAAAATCTCAAAAAAAGATTATTCCTCTCCTCTTAAATTACCCACTTTTTCCTTCTTACACCTATCCCTTTCCATCCACTTTATAGTTCTTTTGAGGTCAATTTCTATCCCAACTAATGAAAATATATATTATAATGTCATTCTTCTTGAATTTTTAATTGATGAAGCAGTAGTCATAGGGGAAAATTAATTAGACAATTTAATAAAAAATATTCCTTGCATATTACCCAAAAAATAACAGTGGATACCATTCGGTGAAACGAGGCCTATCGTGGTGTTGTTGACTGTGGATTGACAACATTATTTAGAGGACTAGACCAACAATTGACCAACTATCAAATAGATGGTAGATCCAATGTTGTTTATATCTTTCCATTCTGTTTTATATATGAGGAATAATTGTATATTTTTGAACAAGCAGTCACCATGACCTATGGGTTTATTAAATAAGTGTTATTCATGTATTCACAGTTTTGTATAAATATGGCACAAATGAGAGAACCAGTTGCTCATCCTTTCCTGTGTAACAACATAAATATGTTTTTAATTCCTTTTTAAATTAATGAAAGTACCAACAAATTTTAATTTGGTGTAATATGTTATTCTTAACCACGACCTTGATCGAAGAGTTGGGCCCACTATTTCGATCATGTGTTGTTGGGCACAATTTTTTTGTATAGGTATGTTTTACAGTTGTATCATTTATACTTTATGATTGTTGTTTCTTTTCTTTCAGTTCTGTCATTTGCTATTATATCAGAAGTTCCATTCCTTTCGATTGGTGTTACTTAGAAGCCAACATTATTCGATTAATGTTACTCAATTTGTAGCTTGCTTTGAGCCTTGTATTTCTTAATTGCTCAATATTGGATAGGGAACATGTGGCCTGCATAGACCTTGCACGATATCCTTGAAATAACCATACAAACCCCATATTGACAAGTAAATGTAAAAGGGATTGAATTTATAAATCTATATTAACATCCCAACATTTTGGCGTTGTTCTCAAGGAGGATATTTAATGCACAAAAGTATGACCAATATTGACCATAGGACTGCTCTCTCATCCTGGTTAGGTGTTGTTTTGCATCACCCTTTTCCAGGACCCAGGCATTAGATTTACACTTATTGTTTTTTATTATGTTGATTTCATTTTATGCCTTTTAATTCATCATAGAACCCACTCTCTCGCCTTGGTTAGCTGAGGTTTCAAACCAACCCTTTTCTAGGGCCTGCGAATTAGGACTGCTTTGGTTGTTTAATTTTATGTTTTCTTTTTAAATTGCCTATAAAACCCACTCTCTCATCCTGTTGAGACAAGGCTTGCACCAACCCTTTCGCCAGGGTCCGAGCATTATATTTGTTTTGGTACTTGTGATTTAACTCTTTATCTCTTTAGATTTCATGAACAAAGAAACAAAACCAAGGGGTAGAGGAAGACCCCAAAAAATCACATGTGACAAAGGTCAAGGGAGGAAATATTTAGGCAAAATTAGCTATATTAAAGAAATCATATTGAGAGTTGTATTAGGAAACCCATCACGGGCAGCTGTCAGGGTAATATCTCAGATGGGGTCTAGGGCCCAGACAGTTTCACAACCAGAAACCTCCTTGACAACAGAAGAAAAACCTAGAGAAGAGTAAGTAGGAAGTATAAGATATGAGGAATTAAGCCTTGAAGGTCCTAAAGGAGAAGAGGAAGTTGGAAGTAGAAGATCTAAGGAATTAATAATTGAAGGTCCTAAAGGAGAAGATGAAGTAGGAAGCAAAGGATATGAAAGTGATGAAGGAGAAAAGGTAGGAGAAGTAATTCTTTTTCCTGACCGTGGAGGTGTTGTTAAGAGAATTCAACTGTATATTGTAGTACAACTAGAATCTGCTAATATTCCAAGTGAATATTGTTGGATATTCATGGCCAACAAAACTTCTACAATTGAATTTCCAATTGGGGACATTAGAGGCTATGCACCTATGAAACCTATTCCTCTAACAACATTACCTAACTTCCATGACCTCTCTTCTGAGGATCTGGATACATTCCTCTTGGATTTCAATGTTTTCTGTTGAGGGTATGATTAAATTTCAGATGCTCAAGGACTAAAAATATTTCTTGCTACTCTGAAGGGGAAAGTGTTGCGGTGGTTTATGGCTTTAGGAGGAAATTCTATTACAACAAGGGAGAATATGAGGAAAATATTCCTTGAGAAATACCAAGACTACTGCAAGTCTCGGGATATTAAAGAAGAGATCTTCAAGATAATGCAGAACAAGGATGAGAATATGGAGTACTTTGTGGAATGCTTTAAGTATAGCTTGAAAAGATCAAGCCACAGTGATTTAGAAAAAGGTATTTTTAAGTTAATCCTGCTTCGTGCGTTAAGGGAATAATATCTGGAACTTATAAATGTTGTAGGAAAGGGAGATATCTCAAAGGAATATTTTCACACCATCTGCGAACTGTGTTTCAAATGTTCACGAGGAGCCACGTGACACAAGCAAGTAACACGAAAATCTTATAGCAGAACTCTCAAACCATCAAGCAGTGTGGTTACAAAAGAAGAAATTGGGAACGTACTGGACAATTTAAGGACTGACATATTAAGCACATTATATTCATAGTTGGATGTTCTACAAGAAAAACATAAGCATATTGAAGCTGAGAAATTAATGGCCACCTTCTGCCCAAAGAGTAGGAAGAAGCACCCATTAAAGTAGTGTCCACGTAATATTGTTGAAACCTGTGCAATATGCGAGAAAAATCACTCCACAATCACATGTCCATCACTTCCTAGGCTGAAGGCAGTTTTCCAAGGGATAAACAAAGAAACGAACTGACTCTATTTTATGAGATAGAAGAAGCCATGTCAATCGTGATTGCAGCGTATGAATCAAGACCCTTCTCAATATTTTAATAATTGGAATTATGGGTCTTAGCCTGCACCATTTCCTTCTCCACCATGGCTGCAGTATTACCAATATCCTACACCATGGAAATCATGGTCACCTCAACCTGGTCCAGTCCCTTCTTGGTCTCAGAAATTGTGTGCACCTCCTCTTCCTAAAAATCAACTTCCTCAGCCTATGGCACAACAAAAACTTCAACTCCCACCAGATTCCTCCACTAGTACTTATTAGGGGAATTTTGAGGTCTAAAATGGGCCTCCTAAGGAAATTATAAAATAATAGTGGAAATAATAAAATAATATTTGATTACATCATCAAATTTTAAAGGGAAAAAAAACTACTCTTTCAACTCGTATTTTCAACTTATCTCCCAAAGTGTTTTTTCAAATTTCGAGCAAGAGTACTCATTAGATGAAAAATTTAATTCCTCATCCAACAATTACCCATGTTGCATACTTTAAATGCATCCTTCTACACGAAAAATGAGAAATACATGAAAAAACGTGATTGCAATCATGTATTTTCGTGTATTTCTCATTTTTCATGTACCAAGGTCCATAAAAAGTATGCAACACGAGTACTCCTTAGATGAGGAATTAAATTTTGCATCCAATGAGTAATGCCACTCGAAATTTGAGTAAAAAATTTGGGAGATAAGTTAAAAATACGAGTTGAAAAAGTAGTTTTATTATTTTATTATTTTTTAATATTTTTACCCTTTTACTTAAACAATGGTGAATAATCCCCCATGGTTGGCATCATCATCTTAAATCATATTGGTTCTTATAAATTTTATTTTGGTTGTACATTTTTCTTAGGAGGCCCATTTTAGACCTCAAAATTCCCCTAATGTCCTTGTCTCCATCCTCAATTTCCCATCCAACCCAACTTGAATCCAAATAATAAGGGGGTTCAATAAATTGAGACACTCAATCTTCCTGCATATGGTTTTGTCACTGCAGAACTTAATGAGTTAAATCTTCAATCCAGACGAGTGGTGAATACAAAAACTTCGCCAATAATAATCAAACAAACTGAGGGATAATTTTAGACATCAGAACCATCATTTGTACACCCCTATGAGGATACTGGGGGTAATTCGACACAAATTATTGTGGAACAAAAACCCCCCATGAAAACAATTGTCACTCGAGGAGGTCACATGGGCCCACCTTATCCCGAAAGGTTGTCATTGAGTAAACATATTCCTCGACTTGAATTCAATATTTTGGGATAATTACAGAATATATTTGTCAAAATCCCATTACTCCAAGCCATGAAGGACGTGCTAGTTTATGCTAAAAAAATTAGAGAATTATGCTTAAAGAAACTTGGGAGGAAGCCTAAAGATCCACTTACTATTCATGTCAAGGGGAAATTGTCAGATATAATGTTGGGAAAAACTACACCTATTAAATATGGTGATCTAGGGAATCCAATCCTCACAGTTCAAATCAATGGTGTTGATATTCCAAATGTTATGGTAGACCTTGGGGCTGAAAATAATGTTATAATGTTAGAAATTGTACTTGCTTTGGGCTTATTTAACCTCAAACCAACCCCAATGGTTCTAGAACTTGCAAATCAATCTATTGTGAGAGATGTGGGAAAGTTAGAAGATGTAATCATTTCTGTGGGTTCTTAGGAATACCCGGTTGATCTCTTGGTACTACACACTCAATCGCCAGTAGGGGTACATCCCCTGATCTTGGGAAGATCATGGCTTTCTACAACTGATGGCTATATTGGGTGTCAATATCGGAACATGGTAATATCAAATCAGGAAATTACAAAGAATATTTTTCTTTACCCTCTCACGAAACCAAGCTTATCAGTCAAACTTGGGTACACTCTAGAAAAAAACCCTTCCCTTTGCGATGAATATGAATCTAAAAATGAGAATGTAAGACCAATCTTCACTATTGGGAAATATATTTGTTTTAAGGAGGAAACAAAATAATATGATATTATCACGTTTATCAGTTATCCTGATTTCGTCTCTTGCCCAACCCAACAACTATTAGAATCTGTTATGAGCAGTACTATCCAGGAATCTATTCAACCAGAAAATGAAAATGAAAATGCTACCATCACAGTAGTTCATAGAAATATTCTGGTAGAGATAAATCTCCAGAAAACCTTTAATATCAATCCCAACCAGTCACCCTCCCAAACTGAGCAATTATTAAGAATTCTTCTGAATTAGAAGGAGGCCTTTGCTTGGGAATACACAGATATGAAGGGGATTCATCTAGATCTATGTACCCATCATATATATATAAGAGATGAATGTCATCTTGTTCACTAACCACAAAGAAGAATGAAATGGAAAGTGGAGGATTTGTGTCGATTATAGGGAATTAAACAAAGCTACTCAAAAAGATCACTTTCCTTTACCCTTCATCGACTAGGTTCTCAACACATCAGCTGGAAATAATTTATTTTCTTTTATGGACGTATTTAGTGGATACAACCAAATCCAAATAGATCTTGATGATAATGATAATTCCACTTTTACTTTCCCTTGGGGAACTTTAGCATGTTGGGTCCTCCCGTTTAGACTTTGTAATGCACCAACTACCTTCCAACGGGAAATATTGGGAATCTTCTCTGATTTATTTAATGATAGTGTTGAAATTTATAGTGAATATTTTAATCCTTATGGAGATTCTTTTGAATATGGTTTGGAAAATTTAGAAAAAGTACTTAAACAATGTAAATAGACTCATGTTTCTCTTAGCAATGTGAAATGTCACATGATGATTGAAGAAGGGGTAGTCCTGGGATATTTACTTTCAATTACAAGAATACAGGTTCATCCAACTAAGGTTGAGGTAATCCCAAAATTCCCCACTTCGAAGACACAAGAAATGGTATGAAGTTTTATTGGTTATGCTGGGTTCTATCGACGCTTCATAGATTTTTTTTCTAAACTAACATTCCCACTTTTTCAACTACTATCTAAAGATGAAGAATTTGTGTGGACTGATGCTTGTGAATCAATTTTTCAGGGATCAATAAAGTAGTTTGCAAAGCTCCGATATTGCATGGCCCTTATTTGAAACTTGCACTCCATATCTCTATGGATGCTTCTCATACATAAGTTGGAGTAGTCTTCGGACATTAGGAAGATAAGAAGTTGTATGTGATCTACTATGTCAACAAGAATTTAACTCCCGTTGTGCTTAATTATGCGGTAACTAAGAATGAAATTTGGCTATTATTTATGCTATTAACAAATTCCACCATGATATTATAGGGAACCCTACCTTTATGCATACAGATCATTCACCTATTAGGTATCTGATGAGAAAACCTATAACTCCTAGATGAATCACATGATGGTTATTATTGTTATAAGAATTTGATATCACTATTATGGACAAACTAGGGAAAGATAATGTTGTAGAAGATTTCCTATCTAGGATGAACATTGATAATGGATATATGTCTATATAAGATATTTTTCCTGATGAACATCTTTTTGTGATTTCTACTCACACTCCAACATGGTATGTAGATGTTGCTAACTATCTTTCTACAAGTAAGGTACCTCATCATTTGTCGCATACGGAACAACATAAAGTTATTAAACATAGTGCCCGTTATACATGGATATAAGGGTACCTCTTTTACACTGGACTAGATAAAAAAAATTGACGTTGTGTAAGTGAGGATGAGATCTATGATGTTCTGAAAGTGGCACATGATGAACCTTTCGGGGGGAAATTTGTTGATAAACAGACTGGTCACAAGGTGCTACAGATGGGATACTAATGGCCCTCTATATTATGAGATGCTAGAAGATATGTTCGAGGGTGTGAAAAATACCAATGAATGGGCCAACCTATTTGATCAGATGAAATTCCACTGTAGACTCAACTAGTTCTTGAGCCCTTTGAGAAATTATCTATTGATATTTTCGGACCATTTAATCATCCATCTCATTAGAAGCTCCATATCCTTGTTTTTACAGTCTATGTGATGAAATGGGTGGAAGCCAAAGCTATTTCAAAGGCCACTGAACAACCGTCTCAGATAGGTGCAACTCCTACAAGGGCAGGTACAATATTATATCTAGTCCCACCAGCACCGGGCTTTGCCATAGATCCAACTTATCAATTACTAGTACCAACAGTCGTTTATGTTGTTTATTACTTTGATTAAGCCATTTATTTAGCTGGTTATGTTGCTTATGACTTTGATCTTTCTTCTGTTTAATAACCAGTCAATCCTGGACCAAATACATAAGCAGAGTACCATTCTTGTTTGAAGAAATCTTTGCTCAGTATGGGACTCCCATAGAAATAGTTTCAGATGGAGGGGCACAATTTACATCACATTTAACAACAATTCTTATGAATAAATTTGGAATCTAACATTGGGTGACATCCCCATATCACCCTTGGGTGAATGGTTAGGTAGAGAGCACAAATAAGGTATTGGAAAATATTCTTACAAAAAATGTGGCCATCCATCGTCGGAATTGAGCTAAAACTCTCCCTAAAGCACTTTGGGCATATAGGACTACTTCGAAGAATACAATAGGGTTCTCACCATATGAACTTGTAAATGGGAAATTATCGCTATTTTTGATTGAATTTGAGGTCAAAATGCTAAGGAAGAATCTTGAAGTAGGACGGTATATTACTGTAGTTGAAAAACACCGATTGGATTAGGTCAATGTGTTAGAGGATATCCGCCTAGTAGTTGTACAGAACAATGCCACCATCCAACAAAAACAAATTAAGTGGTGTGATAAATATATTAAGAAAAATGTGTTTCAAAAAGGTGATTGGGGGTTACTCTTTGATTACCGATTCAAATATTTTAAAGGAAATCTCTGCTCAAGGTGGATGGGCCCATATGAGGTCGCCTTAATGATTGACAATGGAACCGTTAAAATAATAACAATAGATGATGCACATAATACTTTAATTGTAAATGGACATCACCTCACGTCGTATCATCGTTCGACCTCTAAGGAATTCTTCGTTAGACAATTTTCTAATGATTCCGGTTTTGAATTTTTTTTTGTATAAAATTCTTCCTTTGCACCTCTTGTTGAATAAAAATGTAATCCTATCGAAAATAAATAAATAAATAAATAAAATAAAATAAAAATTACTATATATATATATATAAGTAAATAAAATAAAGTCTAAAGTTCTACTGCTACTCCAATTATAGTGCTCTTCCCTTGCCGCTACTTCAATTGCAATGTCTTTTTCTGTTTCCGCTACTCTAGTGCAATGATGTTTTTCCCTTCCTTTGTTGCTACTCTAGATGCATCGTATTTTTTCATTTCCCTTGTCGCTACTCCAATTGCAACACCCTTTTTCCATTCCTTTGTCGCTACTCCAGTTGCATTACTCTTTTATTTTCCCCTGCTACTACTCCTATTGCGGTATCTCAGTTGTCTCCATTGCAACATTGCCTGTGCTGATACTCCATTGGTGTTGATACTCCACCAATGTTGACACTCCACTAAGGAAATTTGTTAGGTACGTCCCTGAATGACTCTGTGAACTTAATTGACTATTCAACGATGACATAAACAATTATGACCGAGGATGGCCCTACCTTAGTTGGGGGGGATATTATTGTATTTAATTTGATAATGATACTTTTATCATTATTATCGGACATCATTGAATAACATCTAAATCATTGATCATATCATTTACATTGCAATCATTACCCACTCATAATCATATCTCCACCTGTATCCATCACATATACCAATACTTATTGGAAATTACACCATGTATGAATACGCATGCCTGCATTAAAATGCAGCCATTACTAATATATTGGGATTACTACCATAATAATTACCACGATTATCATTGATTTTACCATAACCCTATTCCTTTCCCTTATTTCCATTTCTGTTACTGCATGTTTTCTCGTCCAACTGTTCTTCCAACGGCTAGTTGCTACTCCAAATGCTACTGCTCCACAATTGATAATGGGTGGATAGTTTATTAGACATGAAACTGAGAGCATAGAAAAAACACAACGTCAACTGGAAGTATGGTAGATTTTCTAGAATGTAGGCTGAAATACTTACTTTGAGCGGCTGCAGGGATTCGACGAGGCGGTGACAGTCGAATTCACACTGAACCTAGAAGGAAATAGCTCCAGGGTCCTCAGATTGGAAATTCAGGTAAATGAGGAGGTCATTGCAGAGGTCAGTGGATTACCATGGGATGGAAAAAAGTAGTATATCAGAAAGCATCCTTTCCATAGTTTCCGGAGTTGTTCTTGTAAGAGGGGGAGAATGTGGCACAAAAAGGAATAGGATATGATAGGAAAACATTAACACATCCCTAGGTATACGTTGCATACTTCTTAATCTGATACAATACTTGTGAAGGTCGCTTCTATGTTCTTTTTAAATACCATTTCAAGCTCCTAGCCTGTCTCTGATTTCGGATGATGCATGCTGTAAATATCCCCTTCTTTCTTTCGAAAAAATTTCAATTGATGGCCCGGTCTATGCACCGTTCGCACCAGGAATTGACAATCCTTACAAATCATGGATTAGTTAGATTTCTAGTAATTCACACCTTGTTATAGACTCCTATAATTTGGCTGCAAATAATTGAATTAGTAGAGGAGGAATTCACAACCATTATGCTCGTGAGGATGGAGGAAGAATTGCTTGAAGAGGAAATGGAACAAATGCAGGAAGAAGTAGAGGAGCAAGGAGGCGAGGAAATGAGGGAGAAACAAGATGATTTGGGATATACTTAGGAGATGTAAATAGGAGATGTTGATGGGATGGAGACTGAAATTACCCCTCCATGCTCACCACTCATGACCTATTTTCCAAGAGGAGCAAAAAAATTCCATTCTCCGACCAACACAACAACAAAATATGGCTTGTCAAAACTATTCCCCCCTAATTTGAAGTTTTTAGGAGTACTTTCAGAGGAGGTTGAGGTTGACACTACTCCACAAGAACCAGTACCGGTTCTAGAACAAGTTGAAAAAGAAGATCCGGCTGATAATCTTCCACAAGAACTAGTATAAAGCTCAATATGAATGGAAGAAGAAGGTGTGGTCGATACTTATCTGCAAGAACCAATAGCGGCCTTGAAACCAATAAAGGAAAATATAGTAGCACTAGATATTGTCGAACAATTTTTCGATACTTCCCCACAAGAAATAGTATTGACTTCGAAACAGGTGGAATAAATTGTGATAAAACAGGAACCTAACGAGGATTTTGTTGATACCACTCCACACAACTCGGTACCAGCATCAAAAAAAAGAGAGGAAATCTTGGTAAAGCATGAACCTATTGAAGAGTGGTGGTAAAAAAAAGCTCCACTTGGCACCGAAACCAACAATTGTTGAAATAAAATTTTAAGTTAAAAAGGGAGATTGTAAATTTGAGAAAACATGTGGCACTTTTGAGGACACAGAAGAAGGAACATTGGAAAAATAAACACGACAAATCATCCACAACTTCCAGGACCAGCAAAAAATTGTTAACAACTATACAGACAAGAGCGAAAAACTTTCAACATCCACACAGACTAAGGCATTTGCCTACCTTGAATAGGTATGGGAATTTATTCTGTCAGCATATATCTAGAAGTGGAAGGCCACTACCCTTAGTTTTTAGCATGGATAAATCCCCACAAAGGTTCATTAGAAATAAATAAAATAAATTTGAGAGAATTCAACAAGGGTATCTTTCGATTATATGACCCAGATTGAGAAAACTCAACAACAATGGGAAAAATTGCATAAAAGGATTGAAGAATTATAGGGACAAGTTTAGTTACTAAAGACTGATAAAGGTGATATGTTTACTCTAACGCAAAAATTACTGACGTGCATACCCCTTGCCAATTGTTATTCACTTTTCCTTCACGAGTAGTATTTTTTTATGTTTGGAAAGCATCCACCAGGAACTAGGCCACAAAAAAGTAGATCCCATGCAATTTTTAAGAATTTTGAGAGCCAAAAATTATATTAATCAAAATTTTCTATGTGAGATATACATGCATGATTACATCCTGGACACTAATCAAAATTTTAACCCAATGCTATTTGTAGGGGAAATCCAATTAAGGGCTTTCACGTCTTTTGTAATTAACTAAATCAAATGGAAAAAGGCTCTTGATACATTTGAGGCCAACCATGAAAATCATCCATTGATATTTAGGATGGAAAATTTCCAATTTGGGGATATATATACTAAACATTATTATTTTCTTAATTCAGGAGGCTAAAAGGAACAGGTGCTCATGACCCAACGGTGGTGTATCGACCAGTGCACCAAAGAAATTTATACTTTCAAAGAAGAAACCAAGGGCACTTGTCAAAGGCATTGGATGCTTTCATCATCAGTAGTATGGGCACGAGAACCCTCTGTGGCACCCAAATTTAACATGGCCTTGGAAAGAGTCTCACAATATATTGCATGCATGAAACAATATGAAGTTAATTGGTTGGGGTTAAGGTTCTGGTTTCCTATTATTTGGTTACCATATGAACAATATGAGACAAATTACATTGTGGATGAATATTGGTGGAAGGATATCGTTCAGACACGTGTATCAATTACGGGGGAATGGCATGGTGAAAAAATATGATCTCACTCAGCTCCATGACATTCACAATAGGTCTAACCTTGATATATGCCAAAATTTGATTGCATGAGGAAATGAAACCAAACTAGTTGGGGGGAGATGTTGGCTGATGAAATTAACCACTTTTCCTTCTTAAACCTATCCCTTTCCATCCACTTTATATCTCTTTTGAGGTCAATTTGTGTCCCAACTAATGAAAAAGTATATTATAATGTCATGTATTCTTGAATTGTTAATTGATGAAGCGGTATTCATAGGGGAAAGTTACTTAGACGATTTACTAACAAATATTTCGTGCAGATTACCCAACAATTCACAATGGATACCATTTTTTGAAATAGGGCCTATCATGGTGCTATTGACTATGGATTGGCAACGTTATTTTAAGGACTAGAATAACAACTAACCAACTACCGAATAGTTGGCATATCCAACGTTGTTTATATCTTTCCATTCTGTTTTATATTTGAGGAATCATTGTATATTTTTGAACAGACAACCACCATGAAATATGGATTTGTTAAATAAATGTTATTCACGTATTGGTGGTTGTGTATAAGTATGGCACAACCGAGAGAACTGGTTGTTCATCCTTTCTCGTGTAACAACAAAACTCTATTTGTAATTCATTTTTGAATTAATGAAAGTACCAACGCATTGTAATTTGGTGTAATATGTTGTTATTAACCACAACCCTGATAGAAGAGTTGGTCTCACTCTTTCGATCACGCGCTATTGGACACAATTATATGGTATATGTATGTTTTAAAATTGTATCATTTATACTTTATGATTGTTGTTTCTTTTCTTTTTGTTCTATCATTTGTTGTTATCTTAGAATTTTCGTTCCTTTGGCTTTTTGTTACTTAGAAGGAAACATTATTTTATTGTTGTTACTCAATTTGTGGCTTGCTTTGGGCCTTGTATTTCTTAATTTCTCAATACTGGGTAGGGAATGTGTTGCTTGCATAGACCTTGCACGATATCCTTGAAATAACCAGGCGTACCTCGGATTGGCAAGTAAATGTAAAAGGGACTGAATTTATAAATCTATACTAACATCCCAACACAGGGCTCTTAGTAGCAGCATAATCACTAAAGAGTATATCTTGGTAGGTCAGGTGAAAAAATTTGATTTTTTGTTTTTATACAATGAATCCTCTGGGGGTATTTCAAGGTATGGCATGAAAAGGTGAAATTTCAATTATTATCTTGTGGATCTAACATTTGGAATTTTTTTGTGAAGGATGTGGTGAGGATTTTCAAGACTCGATGCATCATTTATGATAATCTCCATAATGTACAATTGGAGAAAATAAGCGATCTAAAATATGCGAAGGAGATGTGGGACACATTGGAGATCATATTTAGATGCAATAGTAGCAACAAAAATGGAGAGTTTGAGAAGAATATTAAGAAGAAGGAAAATAATAAGGTCTCACGAAAGCAAGAATCTTAGCCCGAGAAGAGAAGTCCCCCTATTACGAATGGTGCACATGACCAATCACAAAATGAAGCTTCAACAGAATCAGGTGTGCTTTCTTGCAACACATCTCAAGGTATAAAAATAGATGAATTAATTTTTATTTATGATTTAGAGAGATCTGATGATAGCTATGCTAAGATAGATGGTGATGATGCTTGAGATAAAATAATGCTAATTCAAGCAGAATATGAGTAAGGGCCTATATTTTATTGAAAAATGATCTCTTGAAGTTAGTAGAATAACTACTGCATGTAAGGAGCATGATAATTTGATGCTATTTTTTTATCAAAAATAAAATGAGCTGAGAGAAGAGGTTCTTAGTTCAAAGATACAACTTCAAGAATCCAAAAGGGTTAAGGATGTTATGGTCAGTTAAATGAAAGAAAATGAGGGTCAAATTGGAAATCTTGAAGCTGAAGTTATTACATTGAGGAAGCAACTAAAAATGGAGAAGAGAATCATAGCCTTGGACAATTTGCTAGAGAACGAAAGATCTCCATTAAATAGATCTAGTCTTGGTTTTAAAAATGGGGAGTCCAAATCACATACATGCAAGAAAAATAATGAAGAACCAAATTTTCCTGGAACAAACAATAATAACAACAAGAGTAGAAAAGGATAAATGAAGAAGCAGATCCAACAACAACAGAAAATAAGACCTCAAGGAGGACCTACATTTAGAGGACCATTCACTCCAAGAGAGGATTATGGAAGATCTTTCAAATTTAAAATTAATAAAAGCCCCTTTATTCCTTTGATGGACGAGGTAGAGTGTTACAACTGCCACAAGTTTGGACATGTTACAGCCAACTGTAACAACAAAGTGTAAAAATTTAGTAAGTAGAGCTTGCAACATTATGAGCAACCAAGGAGATCAACCATCGGGTATAATTATGAATTTAATGGATTGTGTTTCTCATGTAACATGTTCAGTCATAAGGAAGTTGATTGCAGATCTAGTCCTTGGAGGAGAGGCACATTGTATATGAGGCATAGACCTAGCATGAGTAACAAGATATTTTATCCTCTCATATGATATCTCAGTCATGTGGAGTATTATAGGTGTCACAAATTTTGTCACGTGGTGAAATATTCCATGCTACTTAGTTCTTTAAGTAAAATTCGACAAAACCCACAACAAATTAAGAGCAGTTCGAATAGGAAATTTGAGAAGAATGAAAAGAAGCAACCTAGGACCATGTGGAGGAAGAAATAACAAAAAACCATGTAGTAGAGAGATAAAACCCCTTTGCATTCCATTGGCTACTGGTTGCATATTCATAAAAGTTTTCAAAATCTTATGAGATTTTCATAGCCTAAGCACGAGCACATGGAAGAACATGGCAACACGAGGTGGTGTGATGATTTTTTAATGAGTAGTAATGTGGCAACATGATGGATATGTGTACGAGTTGCAGTAACAACATGATTGATCATGAGATTACTTGCAGATTCATGTCTACATAATCAACATGTCCGTTGAAGGTATAATGATCTTATTGGGGGTTATGCATCCATCTAAGGTTTTATGATTTATGGAGCAAATTAATTCATGCTTCACTCATTTTTTTATAGAAAATTTATCCCTTTGTCATCAAGAGTTGGAGGTTGTGAATCAATATTGTATGTAATAATTTATGTTCATCATTTTCATTGGTTGAGTTTCCCTAGTGTTAATGGTCATGCATAGGATTGAAAATCTTACTTTTGGCATGCACAATAGTGGAAAATTTAAATCAACCATGTGTAGAGGAAGTTGATACTTTCAGCCATATGTTTCAACATGTTCTCATTAATATTATGGATGAAATGGACCATGCAAATGTATTTTATTTGTTCCATTTGTTCAACAACATTTGATATTGGCACGCATTAGGAGGAGAAATTATTTTTGTCATGAAATCACTTTTATGAAATATATATTTTCAAGATTAATCAATCACCAAGCTTCAGCAGGTGGTAGCCTGCATATTTTATGGGAGTGGTTGCTCACATTGCTTTGTGAGTAGAGTATTGAAAATTAGTGGTGTCTTGTGATTATGTAAAATATTTTGATAATATTAATAGAAGCAAATGAAGACAACAACAATGATGGTTTTCCCAGTTGGGTTTTCCACCTAACATCGAGTGTCCCTGTGTGCTGATGATTTTTATGGTTATGATTTGAGTTTTATGTGCTACTTATTACTTGTTCATGCTTCTCATATGATTTATATGCTAATGTTGTGATATGAAAATGTACATTGTGCTGCAAGTTAAATGATGTATATTCGGTAATTGTTTAAAAGAGAATTTTTTTTAATAATTGATATTTTCATCACACTACTGATTCACCCCATACTCTCAGTAGTGTTTAAGGTTTCCAACAAGTGGTATTAGAGCAGGGCTCTTAGTGTGAAAATTCCTTGAAATGTAGTAACTGGAATGAATTCTTCTAACTGATTAATTATGCAGTTTCATTTTTTTACGACAAAATAATGAATAAATCACACTGCAATTTCTTCACCATAAAAATATTATGGAAAATAAAACTAGAAGCTAAGAAAATATAACACACACACACAATAAAATTGAAACAGTCATTTTTAGACAAATTTCCCTGGAAAAACCCAATGTGGGAAAATCAGTGCAGAAGAGGAGGGTTTTATTATTATTCTTCAACAACAAAAATCTAAGTAGAAATATAGATGCCAAACTGAAAATCCTCTCCAAACAAATTACAGGAAAAATTATTAAAGGGATTTTCCCCTTCTCCTCAAGAAATCCTGCAACAAACTGCCCAATGAAACTGGCCTCGAAATACCTTTGCGCAAACCTCTACATAACCTATAACTCACACTGCTTGGAACTACCTCTGAATCAGATGTCCTGCCTCGTGCTACCTCTGGAAGTGATTCTCCATCCCTCTGGAAAACTATCCTAACCTTCGACACCTGAATCAACCTTCCCTCTAGCTAAATCAAACTACCTTCTTGAGGTGTTGTGCAGGCACTTGTGCAACCCCCCATGGAATAAATTCGACCTCCTTTGGCTGAATCTTTTGGAACTAGAAAACTTCACCGAAATCTCTACTACCACTAATGCAAAGCTTCTATCTCGAACTTCTCTCCCTTTCTCAATCTTTGCCATTGGGTAGTTTGGCCTACCAAGGAACTTTCTCTACTGGTGTGTCTATCTCCAACCCAATGTCCCACGCTTATAATCTCTCGTTGGTGAACCAATGAGCATGATTAGATGCCCATCAATGACTAATATCATCTCAAAATCAATATGTATGACTTTCTAGCGCATTCTCACCTTTCCTTAATTCATTCCTATTAGTTAACCAATTTTCCTAAGTTAAACTTAGGAAAAACTTAAATTATGGTTAATTAATTTAATTAAGGCGTTTCACAAGATAATCTCACAAAACCTTTTCTAGATTTTTATGATTTCATGTTCTTAACCTCTATGACACAAATTGAGACTAGAACACCCATCTGATTCTACAAAAAATAACACTCACTCGCAGCTTAATCGCTGGAGAGTAGATCTGAGTAGACCAGGTGAAAAAAATTGAATTCTTTTTTAGAATGAATCCTCGAGGAGTATTTGTCCTCGCTACTGAAAATTTCAATGTATTGCATGAAAAGGTGAAATATTAATTATTAGCTTATGGATCTAACATTTGGAAGTTGGTATGTGAAGGATGTGGCGAGGATCCACTTTCATTTAATGTATTGCAGTAGGATTCTCAAGTCAGATGGATCATTTATGTTAATATCCATATTGCAGAATTGGAGAAAATAAGGGATCTAAAATGTGCCAAGAAGATGTGGGGCATACCAAAGATCCTGTTTGGAGGTGATAGACGTAGCAAAAAAAATGGATTGTTTGAGAAGAAGAGTAAGAAGACTAAAAATAATAAGGCCTCACAAAAGTAAGAATCTTGTCCCAAGAAGATCAATCCCCCTACTAAGAATGGTGAACCTAACAAATAAAAAATGAAGCTTCAACAAAACGGAGTGTTCTTCCTTACAATAGATCTGAAGGTATAAACGTAGATGACTTAATTTTGAGTTATGATTTAGAAATATTGTATGATATCAATGTTTAGATAGTTGGTGATGATTATTGTGATAAAATAATGCTACTTCAAGAAAAATATGGGTCATCCCTAGATGTTATTGAAAAATTATCTCTTGAAGTTAGTAGACTAACTACTGCATCTAGGGAGCATGATAATTTGATGCATATTTTTGTTGAAAAAAAAATGAGCTGAGATAAGAGGTTCTTAGTTTGAAGATCCAACTTCAAGAAGCCAAAATGATTGAGGATGTTATTCCTAGTCAAATGAAGGAGTCATTATTGAAGCTGAAGTTATTACATTTATGAAACAAATAAAAATGGAGAAGAGAAACATATCCTTGGACGATTCTATAGAGTGACAAATATCTCCATTGAATAGATCTGGTCTTAGTTTTAGAAAGGAAGAGTCTAGCTCACACATAGGCAATTACAATAATGAAGAACCAAAAAGTCTTGAAGTAAACAATAACAACAAAAAGAGTAGCAAAGATTTGTTGTTATTGTTTACTTCAAGAATTTTTGGTTCTTCATTATTTTAATTGCCTACTGTGAGCTAGAATCTTCCTTTCTAAAACTAAGACCAGATCTATTCAATGGAGATATTTGTCGCTCTATAGAATTGTCCAAGGATATGTTTCTCTTCTCCATTTTTATTTGTTTCATAAATGTAATAACTTCAGCTTCAACAGTGCACCTTTTTTCCAATAAAAATATCCTCATTTGGTTTCCCTTTCATTTTTAAAAAGTGCATCATATCATTTATGTTATTGGCCATGTCTTGGATTTTGTACCATCTTAGAGCCATTGTTTGGTTTTTCTATTCCTTTTTTTAATGAGATGGGTAGATTTGTATTTGAGTTTCTCGCTCGTTGTTCTTTTGACAGTCCACTTGTACGTTGTAGGGGCTAGACCATCTCCATCATTGATATCCACTAGATATAACCATCAGTTAAAGTGTTAAGAAACTTGGAATCATTAGATTAGGGTCACATGGGATCCTAGTTTCAAAATAAGAATCAAATATCCCGATCGTGTCAAATTGATTTTGTTATACATTTAAAAATTTATTTTGTTGCATGTTTAAAAACTAACTATATATACTTTCAAGAATGAGAAATGACATTAATTTTTACTTTCTTGACCTAGAAAGGCAAGAGCTGTATACTAGGGTTAACTATTTATTCACAATCTTGTTGAAGGTCCTATCGAATGTTCTATAAGCCACATATATTGTTTTCACTATTTTGGTTCTACGACTACTTAAGTGATTGGTTGGGTTTCTCATGGATTAATAACAACTTGAACATAATTCGATTGTAGATCTTGGAATATTTTGAAATCCGATAGACATGAGAAAATTCAAACAATTAACTTTGCTCATGTCAATTATATTTTCAAAATATTATGAAATATACAATCTACATAAATATGAGCCTAATAATAACCAAAAATCATGTAAAGGGCCAATGTTCAGCCCCATTCAAATCTAGCTAGAAAAATAACAACCTTGTAATCAAAGCAGTTACATTATAAAAGCCCAACATCCTTGTTTTTCAAATTTAATTGAAAATAACTTGAAATCACCCATATAAAAATATAATTTTGGATTTATAATTATGTATCATTATTCTATTCAATTTTCTTACCATCTCCAAAAAAGAAAAGAAAGAAAGAGAGGTTAAGATGAATCTAGCTAACATAATCATATAATCAAGATGCAAGCGACTAGGTTGTTCATCGTTCAATGAATGCATTACAATGAAAGAAAAATCCATTGGAAAGAAAGTCATTAGTACAATGAAAAATATCCATAAAAGAAAACTATATAAATATATTGTTTAAGTTGTTTCAATGTGATATCAAAGCTAGGTTCTAAAACTATGAACCTTTGATGGTGTCGAATCCCTTAAAATGGAAAGTTAATATGTAGGCCTATTATTGGTTAACTTTTACTTAACAAATATTGAAATCCCATTCAATTAATGATAGAGTGTAAATATTGAGTTAAGAGATTGAAACTTATATCATTGAACTTGGATAAAGTAGTTTTACAATAGTATAGTGGGAATGTTTGGGAATGTAAACATTACATTTACAATGGTAATTGGAGATGCACGACTAATAGTTAATGAATTTAACTTAAATTGAGTTTGTTTAAAATATTAACTAGTAAAGAATTTGAATTTGTATTAAAATCGAGTCTTTTATTAAAAAGGAAATAATATGGAATTTGAATTTATGATAAATAATAGATGTTATTTGAAGAAAATTAAAAATACTTAGGAAAATGTTAAACTTGGTTGCTATAACCTTCGAATTATTTGAATGATTGACCTACAATTCATTATATACATCATTTTATATTTTTCCATGTACATTTTTTAATACAATGGAATTATTTAGAAAAAAACACCAATCATAATACAAAGGAATCCTTTGGAAAAACAACACAAATTACAATACAAATGAACAATATGAATACTAAATGTATTAGATATTTAATATCAAAAAATCTACATGAAATAATTAAAACAAAACATCAATGAATGTACAAAAATAATTCTTGTGTTCATTTTGTTTAATAAAGATATTCATAGATAATAAAAAATAAGTATAAAATGGGTTATTTCTTAGCGTGAGGTTAGAATCACAATTGGTTAATAAAACCAATCACTACTGATTAATAAAACCACAAAAGACACTTTGTATCCCATAGATTATAATTATACTGAAACATAGATTGCTCCCCGCGTAAGTTTACAATAATGAACTAAATTATTAGAGCAGTTAATGAAGCCATAGATTTGTTGCAAGTAGTGTTGGCATTTATGTTTGAAGTACTCACCTACATATTTGAATCATACTCACTCATAAAATCATAAATGCTAATGTTGACACCTAGATATCTTTATGCACATGCATTGATTCATGAGTGCTAAGGGTGGAACCTACATATCACAGATTGCCAATATTTTTTTTTGCCATGGAGGTGGAGGCAAAAATTATTAACAAACCATATCGTGAAGTGATTATTGTCAAGTAATTTTTTAATATTGATGGACTGGTACATTTCTTTGTGGTGCAACCTTTTTTGAATAACAAGACTTGGTAATGATTGTGTGAGATATTACAAATGGCATAATAGATGATATATGTCAATGCTTTTTACAAATGGAAAAATGAATATCACGTCTTTACCAATTGGTAAGGAAACTATGCTCTCAAATTGTACTTATGGATTAATTTTGAAATGCTCAATAAACCTCTAATAAGCTAATATCGTCTCTTTAGGGCCTCTCCTAAAGGACTTAATTTATGTTGGCTATGATGTTTTGAAAAACAAAAAACTGGTCATTCAAAAGTTAGAATAAGACTTATCTCTTTTTTGGAAAAATGAATATCACATGTTTACCAATGTTGTATTTTTTGACAAGGTTAAACCCATATGTTCTCTCCCAATTGATGATTCCCATCAATAGGTATATCTTGAAGTTCATTATGCTATCCTCTAGACTTAAAAATATCCTATTCTCACATTAATTCGGATTTTTTGTTATAATAATCTTAGTAAGAAGAGTAAAATGTGTTTGTCATAGTATGTGGCCTAATGTGATTAAATTGCAGGAAAAAGAAGAATTTTTTAGGCATTTACTATGCAGGGGCTTGATGGAGACAACCATGAGAGAATCTAGGGAGGCTTGTCCACCTCCTTAACTCTCTAACTCGGCTTGAGATCACCAAATACTCACTCACCAGCTCGAATTCAATGACAACTGAGTAACTCCAAGTGCAAGTGAAGCTCAAGAGGACCATATGCACAATTTTCGAGATCAAGGAGGGAATCACTTCTATTTTCAAGGGAGTTGCTATCAACTACCTTTTTGTATAAATAAATCAGCTGAAAGGCTCATTAGGATTCAAATTTTTTATTCAACTAGGAGTAGCTATTTAGACCAAGGCTTGACATTGTAATTGTTAACTTTCATGTGATGTATGAGACTACTATTTTCTGCAAATGAGAAGTTTGTTATTGAGCTACATATGAACTAGTTTTAGAGGGATGAAACCCTTGGGTTTGGGCCCAAACTAGAGGATATAGTCCCTCCTTTGTATTTATGTCTTGTTCTCATTTCCAAGAATTTCATGTATTTCTCTTATTGCAACAGATGTTAAGCTATAAAAACTTGTGATTGCAGACTTCCCTATCACCTCTCTTATGGGAGAATGGTTGGAAAGATTTAAAATCTCAGTCCAATTTTTTTTTTTATGATTTCTTGGAAATAGATAGATATTAGCTATCATTTTTCATGAGTAATTTATGCCATTTAGGAGTTAGTTTAGTGATCATAGTAGTATTGTGAAATAAAATAGATGTTAGTCAAATTCAACTCATCTTTTCCATGATATATTATCTCATTGTTTTCTTTATCATTTGATATATGCATGTGGCTAGTTGCAAGGTTGTGTTAATTTTCAGGGGTAGGAACCTCTTTTCATATCCACTTGTACTTCTCCATCTTCTCCCTTTATCCTTCACACTTATCTCAAACTTTGTTTCCACAGTCACTCCATTTAGGAAAATAAGGACACCATGGGCATCCATCTTGGTTCAAGACAATCCTTCGATAGGTTCTTGGCTTTTCTAGGAGGCTCCCCCAACCTTCATTCACTCCCTACTACCTTCATTCATCTTCTCCTACCCTTAAGTCACCATATACACCCTAAAAAGGCTCTCGGAACCCCTCCTGTAGCAATACAATACCTCATGTAGTAGCACATGTAGCACCATTTTCCTCCACCTGGTTTTCTCCCCACTTCAACATTAGCTCAGTCAATATGAATAATGACCCCCAACTTGTGATTTGATGATCAAGAGAAGCTACTAGACCATTCCAATCTCCTCTTTTCCTCACTGCAAAACATAGTAGAATATGTTTTCATTCATAAGCATGTTACAAGTTAGATTTCTAATTTTCAAGAAAATTTAAAGTAGACCAATGATACATGCAATTAGGATACTAATTTGATGAATTGCACAAAATAGAGTAGCTTTATTTATGCAAGTATACTAGCCCTTTCTCTTTCATGCAATGTTAATTAGCATCTGCAATTTGAATGAATGGAAATTTCACTTTCATAGTTAGAATTAGTTTCAATTGTGATTTCATTAGAAGTATTCACTATAGATAAGTTGGAGGAATGGTCTATGGATATCTTGATCTAATGGCATGACTAAGGTTGACATGAGTAGAACTAACCTAGTGTACATATAACATTGTCACCTCTAAGTTTGTACGAACCCCGGGTTGATAATTTTAGTTGAGGAGCCCTTGGGAGTTGCAACAGTCTTGGTGCAATGCCAGGGCTCATGACCAACATCACATGTCATCAGACCTCTGCAAGGTAGAAAATTGTTTAGCGGAAGTCCCCATGATTTTATTTTTGTTGCACAAAAAGTAGGTGGTGGTGGCATTGTTGAACTAGGGGCTTAAACAAATCGAGAAACACTTATAGAGGCATGGTTTTTGGACATCCTAGGTATTTTCCAATAATTTATTAGTTCAATCTCTATGGTAGTTGTGTTGTGGTGTAGTTATTTTGAGCAAGGACTATTTAAGTTGTTTTTGATAGCTTGCACTTAAGGTATGTAAAACATATCAAACAAGATGAATTTAATATGGATATATATATATATATATATATAGAAAACAATATAAGATAAATCGTTGCACAAATTTTTTTTTGATGGCTTGACCCACGAGGGATTTGAACCTTGAATCTCATGTTTTACATAATACTTCATAACACAACGATCACCAATTTAGTTTCCCCCCATGGGCTAAATCATTGCATGAATATTGGTTAGAAAGAGAGATATGGAATATTTCATAACATAAAATATAAACATATATTTGAAATTTTTTTCTATGGAGTCATTGTGCAAGATTATGTTAAGCCATAGACAAAGCCCCATGATAAGCATAAAGAACCCTATAAAGCCTATACAGTGAGTTATATTTATATTGTCATATTAGTGTTAGTTAGATCCTTTGATTGTAATTGTACCCTCTCTCTCTCTCTCTCTCTCTCTCTCTCTCTTTCCAACATACACACACACATTAAGGAGACCTAATCATTTCATCTTATTCTTGTACATTTATTCTATTGTAAAAAGAGGTTTCCCTATTGAAGAGTCTTACCTTTTATTCTTATATCTATTTATCAATGAGTAAAGCTTCTTTTCTTTCTACTTTTAGGCCATTTTGGTATTTGTTGCCAAACATTTGGGGCCATATACTACGATATAGGGTTTTTCTCCTTTAATAAATACATCTTGGAATACATATACATATACATACATACATACATACATACATACATATCTATATATCTATATGTGTGTGTGTGTGTGTGTGTGTGTGTGTGTGTGTGTGTATACATCTATAAAGCCTATATAGCGAGTTATATTTCTATTGTCATATTAGTGTTAGTTAGAACCTTTAATTGTAATTGTACCCTCTCTCGCTCTCCCTTTCACACACACACACACACACACGCACACTAAGGAGGCCTAGTTTAGAATCATTTCATCTTATTCTTGTACATTTGTTCTATTGTAAAAAGAGGGTTCATTGTTAAAGAGTCTTACCTTTATTCTTATATCTATTTCTCAATGATTAAAGCTTATTTTATTTCTATTTTTAGGCTACTTTGGTATTTGTTGCCAAACATTTGGGGTCATATACTACGATATAGGGTTTTTCTCCTTTAATAAAGACATCTTGGAAGTTATAAATATAACTCGCTATATATATATATATATATATATATATATATATATATAAAGCCTATATAGCGAGTTATATTTCTATTGTCATATTAGTGTTAGTCATACACTTTAATTGTAATTTTACACTCACTCTCTCTCTCTCTTTCACACACACACACACACACATGCACACACTAAGGAGGCCTAGTTTAGAATCATTTCAACTTATTCTTGTACATTTGTTCTATTGTAAAAAGAGGTTTCCGTGTGAAAGAGTCTTACCTTTTATTCTTATATCTATTTATAAATGAGTAAAGCTTCTTTTATTTCTATTTTTAGGCCATTTTTTCATTTATTTCCAAACATTTGTGGTCATATGCTACGATATAGGGTTTTTCTCCTTTTAATTTTAATTTTAATTTTTTTGGAAGTTTCATATAGTGAAATTTTGAGGAAACTAAAGTGAAATATTAGGGTACAAGTGGTCAAAATTCATGTTCTAGATCATTACACTTTCAAATCATATGGACGATAAATTTTGTGACTAATTCTGAATTTGGTTTTAAACAAGCCATGTTGGCATTTTCAGTATAATTTTTTTTGAGAAGTTTTGAAAGTGAAATTTTGAGGCAATTAAGGAGAAACATCAAGGTATAGGTGGTCAAAATTTTAGGTTTTGGTTCAATATACTTTCAAAGATATAGTTTATGGAAGATAGGGCTTATGACTAATTGTGAAATCAATTTTAAAATAGGATTTTTGAGAATTTTTTATATAACTTGGTGAATTTTTAGCCTGCAACATTTTTATAATATAAGAAGACGTATCATAGTACTACATGCTAACATTATAGTCATAAAATAACTAAAATCTCATATATGCAACAAAAATAAGATTGACTATTATGACAATCTCCAAATTAGGGTTTTAAAGGTACACATATTATAATTGACACAACCTTCTATTGAAAGATATTTTTTTGGTGATTTAAAATTTGTGATGAACAAAACAAATATGAGAATTATTATCATTATACCACATGAATAAGGGTGTTAAAAATAATAATACCCCAATTTAACCTCCAAGAAGCTCACCCATGACATCCAAAGAAGGTGAAATCTTAGAAAACAGATTAACTCAATTGAAGAACCAAGTGGATGAAATGAGTGGAAGCATTCTTAGGAAAAACTTTAAAATGAAATTGAAAATAAAATGGAAAATTTAATGGATCAAAGGATAGCTTTCATGAATTAAAACATACAACACTTATACAATTCCATATTATATACATACCCTATATGAAAGATTACCTAAATAAAATATCATGCCACAAATAAATCATGAAAATGTGGAGGAAATAAATATTACATCCAAAAATATTGATTATTAATCACTTCAATATCCACATATTTTAGGTTTCAATGTGGCACCGAGGAACTACTTAATTCCCATTATTGATATGAGGATGTTTGATGGAAACTATCCTCTAACATGGATATTCCTAATGGAGCAATTCTTTGATCTACACCAAGTGTGAAACTCACAATAGCTAACTCTTGCATCCTTGTATTAAGAAAACTATAAATTTTGTCTAATATCAATGGCTTTGTAAAATAAAAAGGATTCTATTATATCCTAGTACCTATAAATGAATTAATAACACGTTATGAGGATATTAAAAGAAATACATTCTTTAGTCACTTGATAAATCGCTGGTAAAGTGGTCCATGTATAGAACATATTCAATATTTCCAAAAACTAAGTCACAAGGTAAAGAAAATTTCAAAGGTTAATTTGTTAGATCTCTTTATTGGAATTTTAATGGATATCATCTAAAACGAGCTGTGTCTCTTGGAACCTATATCCCTATTGCATGCTTTCAGTCTAGTAAGGAAAGTTGAAAGTAAAAATTTGGCCACTAGAAGAGTGGTGATTAAAAATTATAAAGATAAATATGTTCGGTTTCCTAACCTCACTCCATCTACAAGGTTGACACCTCAACAACTGAAAGAAACAAGAGGAACGATGTGGAGTACTAAAAAGGTATGCTTTTGATGATTATTTCAGTGGCTTTTTAATAGAATTTATGAACCTTTTTGTATCACGAATTTGGAAAATAACAAGGAACTATAACAAAACATGTGAGAATTGACATGCAAGACTTAGCCACTGATAATGGTTATTTTCTGTACAGGAAAAGGAGAAAACAAGGAATTTCCGCTCCAAAGGAAAGGATAAAGTCGAGATAACTGTTGTCCCTCTGGACGAGAACCGAATGCAAACAAGGATAAACAGATCGAAGCAAATCGTCCCGGAAAAGGAGGTGAAGACACCATCTCGGCGCAAAAGAAAAGACAGGATGAAGAGTTAACAGTTTGGCGAATCCCTCAGGATCTTCGATCCTGAGGGATCGCTGCTTTATTTATCTTGTCACTTAGACATCTCCGCCGTCACCTTTATATAAAGGGACAACACTGTTAGCTTGAGGGAGATAGAGAATACGCTTTTATGTAATTTTCTGTAAGACATCAGCTTTGATTATTAAGTTTCGTTGAGAACTGGTTCAATGTATTTTTGACCGATGCGTTAATGAAAGCTTGGTGATTATTCCATCTCTGCGTCTGGATTAACGTAAAGAGGTGTATCCTTGGAGGCTAAGGGCCCGGCCCCGGAGGACACTTGCTTCTGTACCATTACGACTTGATTTCTGTGTGGTTTGTTTATCAGTGTTATTTGGTAATTTGATATGCTTTATAAAGTTCATATTACATGCTCTGTTAAAGATTGAATCATTGAGGTTTTTACAGACAGAATCGTGTGTTGACCCTACACCAAGTTATTAATCCTTTTCAGAGTTAATTGCATGTTCTTACTGTTTTTGTTACAGAGCTGTTATATTGAATATTCGTGTCATACATTTGTTGAGGCAGTGTCTTTATAATCGTTGGATTCGGTAACAATAGCGTTCTATTTGAAAGCACAATCATATTTCCGTTGATTCAGATTGTTATTCGAATGTATTGTGGGCGTTTCCGATTTATCAGTATTGTTCCATAATTCATTAATCGTTATTGCTGTTCCATTAGTGTGATTTGTGTGAATTGCCTTTAGAGTGAAAGAATGTTATTTGATTGCAAAGAGTGCATTTGAGTTAATGGATTAAGTTTGGTTACAACCCGCGGGACTTAGTTATTCAATTGCTGTTCCATTTTAGGTTTGCTGTTCCATTCCAGAATTGTTGTTCAATCCTTTACTTGCTGTTCCATTTACTTGCATTTGGTGTGAGAGATGATCGAAGGCTGTAGTGAGTATTGGCAGTCCCTGTCTAGCTCCCAGGCTCATGGTCTATGCTCTGATTTCCTTTCCATCAGTTTCCGAAGGGATGGGTTACCACTACGGAACCCTTGAATGATAAGCTGTTGAGTTTTCCGAGTGTGTGATTTATTCTTTGAAGTAATTTAATTACAGTCAAGCATCTGTTTACTCTTGTATTTCTTAGGCACTGTACTACTAGCATTACTCTGACAAATGATAGCCTCGGATTGAGTCACTCTTTGTAATAACAAAACGCTCCCGGATTGACATATTAATGTGAGGTAATTAGAGGTCAAAGAGACCCTTTTTATAGCTCTACATTTTGGCGCCGTTGCCGGGGAAAGAGTGTAGCCATTTGTCTTTCTCAGAGTAGTGTACGAGCCTGCTAGGGAGGAGTTGGATCCTAAAAACGGAAGGTAAGAACCTACGTGCGGAGCATGTAAAAACCCTGCTCCACTATCCGCTTTCCTAATAGATTTGTTTTTGCTTTGTTTGAATAAAAGTTGGTAGTTCATTTTTTTTTTTTTGAGTGCATGACTAAGCAGAAAAGGCCAGAAAAGAATACCAAACCCCCATCCAAGCCTGAAAAAGCTAAGGGGCCGGTGACCCTTGGCCGAACGACCTTCATAGACAAAATCTATAAGAACGCAGAATCTCAGCCATCAGTAGGCCCCAGGAAAAACATTTCTAAACCGCCTACTAGTTCCCTTAAGGCCACAGGATCACCATCTGTAGCCTGTGCTGAGGTGCATAGTCAAACTGAAGAGCAGGACTTTCAAGAAATTGAAAATTCTACTCCAGAATTATTGCAGGAAGGGAACTCTAGCAACTTTTGTGAAGGAGAAGGAGAAACAGGGGAAACCAAGGAACCAAAATCCCCTATTGAGACAAATCAACCTTTAGATAGCCCAGATAAGGGGAGTGCTGCGAAAGTCATTGTTGAAGGAATTCAATCTCCTCAGACACCTGGTATTCCCATTATTCCAGATAAAAGAAGCGCTATTAAAAATATCCCTGTCAAAACCGTTCCCACTCAACCTAGGAATACCCTCCTAGATATCCCAGAAGGTTATTGGCATATATTTGATCCCATGGCTCAAAACCAGCCAAATGCTCAAAACCAGCCAAATGCTCAAACCTCCACATTACAATATCCTATAGTTGATTCTGCAGCTAATGCACCCATGAAAGCTATCCCTCTTCAGCATATCCCTACATTTCACGGACTCACATCAGAAGATCCGGATGCATTTTTATTCGAATTCGACGTGTTATGCAGGGGGTATGATTATACCACCGATCCCCAAAAATTGAAATTATTTCCCTCTACATTAAAAGGGGCCGCTTTAAGATGGTTTATGGGGCTAGGTGGCGGGGTTATCAACAATTGGGATCAAATGAAAGAATCCTTCTTAAAAAAATATCAGGATTATTGTAGGTCTAGAGAATTAAAAGACGAAATATTTCAAATGACAGCTAGACCGAATGAAACATTAGAGGAGTATGTGGAACGTTTTCAGTACAATCTACGAAGATCTCCTTATGCATCACTACCTTTACGTGATAATGTGTTAAAAATTGCATTAATAAGGGGTATGAAGGAACAATGGATTGAAACATTAAACATTATGGGAAAAGGGGATATTTATCAAGAGATTTTTGCTGACATTATTGATTTGTGTATCAGGAGTTCGAGAGGCAGCACAAGAATAAAACCGACAGAATACGATCGGTTTGCAAGAGATAACAAAGTATCAGCAGAAGGAGTAACACGTGCAGAAATTGGAAATTTATTAGAAAATTTTAAAACTGATATTATGGGGACACTAACTACACAACTTGATATTGTGCAGGCTAAACAGAAGCAGCTGGAGCCAGAACAGAATTTGGCAATCTTCTGCCCCCGATGCAGAAAAAAACATAGCCACAAGGAGTGTCCATCGGATAAAGTCCAAACATGCGCCATCTCAGACATTGTTTCACCTTGCTGCAGAGCTGCCCCTCACTTCCCGGATTGAAAGCAAGACAAGGAAGCAGAAGAAGAACCAAGACCTGTGACCCCATCAACCAGCGGGCCGTGGCAGCCGAGACAACTTGGTATGTTTCCTGTGACCAACTCTTTTTTTTTTCAAAACCCGCAAGATAATGCTCGTCAACATGGTATGAAAATCAATCTCAACCCCATTTACAAACTCAAGTCACCACAATCGTTTCCTTCTTCAAACCCATGGCTGAATCAAACAAGCCAATCTGGTTGGCCAAATTTCCCTTACACTCCACCATATTGGCAAAATGGCCCATATCCTTCACAATGGACTCCCTCTACTTCACAAAGTTCACCTTGGCAGACAAGCTGGCAAAGACCGATGTACCATCCAGCTGGAACTATTCCGCTCCCTCAACCTACTCTGCCAGCCTTACAACAGAATCCCCAGTCTAACCTGAGACCGCAACACCCAGCCCAACCCGATCCCAATCCAAATAACAGACAGGTCCAATCTATTCAAATCATAGAAACACCAGAAATAGGACCTGACCTGAGAGAGTGCAATGATCTCCAGTTAAGATCTGGACGTATAATTGAAACTGAGGGAAATAAAACAGTTCATACTGAAGATCAGTTAACCAGAGAACATCAGTCACAACAAGAGGATGTAAATAAGCAGCAAACTCATAATCAAGCAACCACATCCTCTCCTCCATTCCCAGAATGATTAACCATACCACGACCCATACAATATCCTGACTTTGACATTCTGGGAGAATTACAAAATCTGTACATAAAAATTCCATTCCTCCAAGCCATTCAAGACATTCCCATATACGCAAAAACTATCAAAGAATTGTGCATAAAGAAACCAAGGAGGAATATAGCAAATAACCCAAGAGTCCAAGTAGTCGGTACTTTATCTGATCTATTGTCTGGAAGAGAAACACCCCTTAAATATGAAGACCCCGGGAATCCAATTATAACTGTTCAAATTTATGGTCAGACCCTGTCTAATGCCTTAGTTGATCTAGGGGCTGCAATTAATATTTTAACAACCACAACTTGCCAAAAGCTCGGCATTACATCTGTAGAACCCACCTCTACTCTGTTAGAATTGGCTGACCGATCCGTGGTTAGACCAGAGGGCACTCTACATGATGTCATGGTCTCTGTAGAATCCTGGGAGTATCCAACCGATTTCCTGATAATTAATCCAAAAACCCGACTTGATGGACATCCACTAATTTTAGGTAGACCTTGGCTTGCCACTGCCGATGCCTACATTGGTTGCCGGCAGGGAAATATGACCATAACCAGAGGACCGAATAGCAAAAATTTAGTTCTATATCCTCCAGCGTAGCCAAGTGTCACAATGATGAAAACTAATAAACACCCTGTATCATACCTTACTGATAACATCAGATCTCCATTAACTATACAATAGGCACTCGATTTTAAAGATCAAACAGAAGACGATGCCATTAATAATTTCATTACTCAAACTGAACCTTGCACACAGTGTCACATGATAGAAGCAACATTTGATAACGAATTGGAAGAAGATCCCTTGAAAGATATTCATGACCAAACGATACCTGTTACTTCTGTTGCACATAGTAAGACTGTGGAAATTGCACCGGGGAAAACCTTAAACATCAATGCTAATCTCACACCTGAACAGGAAACTAAGCTCATCCATTTGTTAACAAAATATCAAGAAGCCTTTGCATGGGATTACCCTGACATGAAAGGAATTGATCCCCAGTTATGTACACACCACATTTATATAGAAAAAGATGCCAGACCTGTGTGTCAGCCGCAAAGGAGACTTAATCCTCATCTAAAAGATTTCGTAAAAACTGAACTTCAGAAACTTTTAGATGTTAATTTTATCTACCCTATTTCTGATAGTAAATGGGTCTCTCTGCTTGTGGTGGTACCAAAAAAGAACGGAAAATGGAGAATTTGTGTGGATTATAGGGAACTAAACAAGGCAACACAAAAAGATCATTTTCCTCTCCCTTTCATAGATCAAGTATTGGATACTTTAGCAGGGAAGAAGTTCTTTTCTTTCCTAGATGGCTTCAGTGGATACAATCAGATTCAGATTGCCCCTGAAGACCAGGATAAAACTACTTTTACTTGTCCCTGGGGAACATTTGCCTATCGAGTTCTACCTTTTGGCTTATGTAATGCTCCTGCCACATTTCAGAGGGCTATCCTTAGCATTTTTGCAGATTTAATAAATGATGGACTTGAAGTTTACATGGATGACTTTACACCATATGGAGATGATTTTGATCCAGCTCTAGACACCCTAGAAAAAGTCCTACAACGCTGCATTGTTACCAGGCTTTGCTTAAGCCACGAAAAATGTTTCTTGATGATGACCGAAGGACTTATCCTAGGACACTATGTCTCAGCAGCCGGAATTCAGGTAGACCCGGCCAAAATCCAAATACTTTTGCTTATTCCCACTCCTACTACTCAAACAGAGGTACGCAGCTTTCTTGGATTTTCCGGTTATTATAGACGATTTATAGAGCATTATTCGCACATTGCTGCTCCTTTATATGCACTAACCGGTAACGTTGATTTTCTTTGGACAGAAAAATGTGACCATGCTTTCGAGGATTTAAAGAAGCTCGTATCCACAGCCCCACTCCTTCGAGGACCAAACTGGGACCTACCGTTCCAGATATCATCTGATGCCTCCGATACAGCTATTGGCGCAGTCCTTGGGGAGGAAGAGGATAAAAAACCATATGCCATCTATTACATCAGCAAGAATTTATCTCCTGCTGAATTAAATTACACTGTTACTGAAAAAGAATTCCTAGCTGTAATACATGCTGTCAATAAATTTAGACATTATATTACAGGCTATCCTGTTATCTTGTATACAGACCATTCTGCTATAAAATATTTAGCAAATAAGCCTGTCACAAATGCCAGAGCAACTCGATGGTTAATCTTATTGCAGGAATTCGACATCACAATCAAGGATCGGCCTGGCAAAGAAAACCCTGTAGCCGATTTTCTTTCGAGAATACCAAAATCAAGCGATGCAGCAGCAGTTGAAGATCAATTTCCGGATGAGCACCTGTTTGCTGTTGCCGTTAAAACACCCTGGTATGCTGATGTTGCCAACTACCTCGCAGTAGGTAAATTACCAAAACATTTAACTCCGAATGAGCGCAAGCAGGTCATTCAGAAAAGTTCTCGATTTCGTGGATTGGAGGCTATTTGTTTCACACAGGAGCAAACATGCATATCAGGCGATGTGTTAGAGAGGATGAAATCTTTGACATCCTAAAAGCTTGTCACGATGGACCGTGTGGGGGGCACTTCGCTGAGCGTAGAACCGGACATAAAGTATTGCAGATAGGATATTACTGGCCTACGATCTTCAAAGATGCAAAGAAGTTTGTCCAAGCCTGTGATAGCTGCCAGCGAGCAGGACGACCTGGTCAAGCTGATGAGATGCCTCTGAAACCACAGTTAGTCATCGAACCATTCGAGCGGTGGGCTCTTGATTTCGTTGGACCCATCAACCCCTCATCAAATCAGAAAACATATATTTTGGTGGCAACAGAATATGTCACCAAATGGGTTGAGGCAGAAGCATTGCCAAGAGCCATAGAGGACTCTGTCATACAGTTCCTGTTTCATCTATTTGTTCGTTATGGCCTTCCTAGGGAAATAATTACAGATGGAGGACCACAATTTGTTGGGCATAAATCAGCTGCAACACTTAACAATTATCATGTCCAGCATAAGATCACTACTCCATATCACCCACAGGCGAATGGGCAGGTAGAAAGTAGCAATAAGATAATAGAATCAATCCTAACGAAAACCATTGCGTCACATAGGCATGATTGGGCTACCCGACTACCTGAAGCACTCTGGGCCTATCGAACCACATGGAGGAGCACCACCGGTTACTCACCTTATCAATTAGTGTTTGGAAAACAACCCATTTTTCCCATAGAATTCGAAATCCAAACATTACGGACAACACAAGAAGTTGGCCTAGATCTAAGCGAGGCACAAATCAATCGACTGCAGCAGATCAATGAATTAGACGAAGTTAGGCTCTCTTCATTACAAAATACAGCATTAATTCACCAGCAGCGAGCTAAATGGCATGATGCGCTCATCAAAAACAAAGTCTTCCACGAGGGAGACTGGGCTCTGTTATACGACTCTCGGTTTCAGGACTTCCCTGGAAAACTTCAGACTCGATGGTTGGGACCATACGAAATCCAGAAGGTGCATGACAACAGAACCCTTACTCTAATTACCATTGACGGTTCTGGATATGCATTCAAAGTTAATGGCCACCGAGTCCATCTCTATCGCAAACCACTCACTCGGGAATCCTTCTGCCAGCAGCTACGCCGAGACACTGATATGGAGATCTTAGGAGAGGAGGAGAAATCTTCCTCACCTGTAATTCATTAAGGGTTCATTTCTTTTTGCAATTTGTACATAAGTTTTTGTTTTTGAGTGATTCTTGTACATAAGTTTGCATTTAAATATTTTCTTGTCATTTTTTGCTGTTCCTTTTCTTTCACAAAGTTCGATTTTTGCCCTTCTAAAAATAGCATTTGCGTGTTTCTTATGATGTTGGTTTTGCTTGTTTTGCTGTTCCTTTTTCTGTTCCTTTTCTAAAGGAACAGCATTCGGGATCTCTGCTGTTCCTTTTTCAAAGGAACGGCATTATTATGTTTTCTGTTGTTTCTTTTGGTTACCACCGTTCCTTTTTCTTCAAAGAAACAGCGCTCTTTTATTACTATTGTTCCTTTTTGGCATTTAGAGTGTTTTTATAGTATTTTTATTTTTGTCGTTCCTTTTCCAAAAGGAACGACATTTGCATTATTGCTGTTCTTTTTTTTCTATCATCCGTCGTTGTTTATTTTTCAAATAAACACCTCTAGCATACTTTTGCTCTCCTTGTGAAACATCTTATCCCTATTGCTGATCTAAATTGAGAATGCTTCTTGCCTGTCCTCTTTCTAGTCTTTAAAGCTACAGCTATGTATTTGTGCAATGAAACATAAAATCACAACATACCGAAATCTGCAAACCATAAATCGCTATATCTATAAGGCTTTGCATTAGTAAGAGGACAAATGGAAGGACATACTTATTTCTTACCTTTTGTTGACATGGTTTTACTAATTTTGCCCTGATTGGTTATCTTTATCATGCTGATTCCCTTAATTTTTTTTTTTTTTGATTAAAACTTGGGAATAAGAGCAAAGAGCTTATATCTTCCTATTGAGATAATAAGACTTCTTCCACCATTCCTACTCTTAAGGAGTGTTGAACCACCCTTTGTGTATAAATAAGGAAAAGTATTCTATAAAAAAATAAAACATATGTGAACATGATATGTGAAGTGTCAAATGCAGGATAGGGGGTCTCATCGAGAGCCAGCCTACCATGATCATGAGGATGGAAGTGAAGTGGCATTCCCATTATGGCCACCACACTAGGGATATGGTCCAAAAGGTATATCAAATAAACGAACCTTGGAACAGGAGGTCTCATCACGAGCCGGCCTGCCCACGTTTCGCTCCGTCCTCGTGAATGGCATTATGGTTAACTGGTCACCAAGCCGGCATAATGGTCTACATTTTGACATAACAACATTCCTAAGTATACACAAAGGATCATGGTTCCGAGGGTGAAAAAAACAACTCTGCCAAGGTTATGGACACCTGTTGGCAGCAGAGTACTGTTAATGGTATTGAAGTCACCTTGCTTACACCAATGGGTAAGATACTAATACTCTTTTGTTTCTTATATCCTAGGAACTAATCATATGTCATTTCCCGATTTATACATCGCATGAACATTTATCATTACCAATCATGGCAACGAAAGTGACCATGACCACTTGAGATTTGGCAAGTACGATACATGTCTTATCCATCATCCTCATATCATAACACAGCAGCCTCTTATATAATACGCGATCAATTCTCCGCCTCGATTTCGGTAATTCGTTGTCCTTTTCAACATGGCATAATTCCATATGCTGTTCCTTTCTGACTTGATTGCAGACCGGGTGCCGCTCCTTTATTTGCCGGCTGGGGCAGCCTATCACACTGCGGGGGGGGGAGGTTAACCTCATCATTCCCTGTATTACGTGTCAACTCACCATTCGGGAAAACTAGTATACGACGGTTTGGCATATTTTAACGGCATGGCATTTCTATTTTCACACAAGTTGCTTTCTGTTTCACTGTTGCATACTCTGTGTTTTCTTTCTCGAAACCTTGCGATTATCATCCTCTCTGCGTTTCAAACAGAAAACGTTTTTGCTGTTCCATTTAGAATTCGCAGTGAAACCATGGGAGGAAGGGCAATTCGAAGCGAGCCTCAACAGTTGACGATCTCCGCTGCTGCCCGAGAGATCCTGGAAAGAGCAGGATGGTTGAATTATTTCAATCGCCTACAGGAGTCTAATGAAACAATAGCGATGGAATTTTTGCAGAACCTACAGGATGATCACTCCACAGTAAGGGGGAAGCGGATAGCGGTCACCGATGACATAATTGCAGAAGTTTCAGGACTACCAGCCACCGGACCGGTATGGACATTAAAAAAGGAACGATTACAGAAGGTCATGGAAATTTTCCAGGACGAAGGCCAGAATTTGACAATTAAGGGGAAGGGAGTTCTGCCAACAACCCTAGGAGAACCCTGGACGGAGCTAGCAAGAACAGTGCAGAGCTACATCACATGCGAAGGAAGGAAAGACGTGGTAAGACCATGACATCTTAAACTTTTAGCTGTTTTAAAGCAGAAATGCTCTGTAAATTTACCTGCACTCCTGAACTCCTTACTGCATGATGCTGCACAAAGTATAAAAAAGGCACAGCACGTAGAGTCAGTCGTTAGTCACCATGGGTTGATACGACTAGTTGTTAGTTATGGTCTCACCCAGCAGCAGAGCAGCTGGGAAGAACTGATTGCAATGATTGAGGGGGGAATGACAGAGCCATCCCCAAAACGTAGACAGTCTATAAGCACACCAGAGCGTCCGACAAAACGCAGAGAATTAGTACAGCAGGAACCTGTTGCTAGTACATCGGAACAACCAGAGATATCTCAGGAATCGGCAAAGCGCAAGCATGCCATTGATCCACCCGAGCAACCAGAGGAACCCAGAAAATCAGCTCGGTTAGCTCAGATGAGAGGAAGCATAGATAAGCCTAGAAAATCAGCCCGGTTGGCTCGGATACGAGGAAGGCTGGAAAAGCTCCAGGGAAGCACCAGCCAACCAGTGATAATTGAAGACGAGCAACCCGAAGAAGAAGCAGCCGAGCCTTCGGAAATAGAAATAGAAGCAGAACCTGAACAGGAGGAAGAAGTGGGACAGCAGGAAGATAGCCCATTACAAGACCTACTGGGAGATGATGACTTGGCCGCAGTCCTAGCCAATATGAGTAAGTATGGCCAACCTTCTAATCCAGAGGACCCCCACGACAAACCCCAAGAAGAAAACATGCCTGTTCATGATGAAGAGGAGGAAAATACTGAACGGGAACAATCTGTTCCCAGGTCACAAGAAGAAATTCTAGAGGGAGTAGGAGCAGAAACAACAGTTGCTCAGGAAGAGACAGAACCAGTCGAGGTTCCTACCCCAGAACAGCCAGAGCAGAATAGTGAGGAAGAACCCCAAGAGGAAGATTTAGCAACTGGTCATGATCCAGTCCGCAGCAGATAGACTGCTGTTCCTTCGAATGAAACGCTCGAAATTAAGAAGTTGCGGATGGAACGGAATAAATTGTTGAATACGATAACCCAGCTCAGACAACAAATTAGGATTCTGAAAAAGAACCAGAAGGTAAGAAAGACCGGAGGGAGGAAAAAGAAGGCCAACAAGCGGCCTGCTGTTCAAAACCCTACTGAGAATCCAGCTGCCGTTCCAAATGATGCTGAGGAACGGGAACAGACGGATGTTCGCGTTAAAACAGAAAAGGATGATATAAGGATCAGTGACAAGCAAATTCAAACAGAGGCACCACCCTCAGGGGTAATAAGGGTTCTGAACTCCAAACAGCATAATAAGAAAGTTCAGGTAAAACTCCCGGCCTCCACTGACCTATGGAAAAAAGATCCGAAGACAAAAACCTTGCATAAGATGGTGAAGCAAGCCCAGCAAGAAGCTGAACAACTTAGAGATAAAACGGTTCCCCGAGAAAAATATGAAGAGTTACAGCAGCAACTAAGGGACGTCAGTCAATCCAAAAGCCAGGCCTTTGAAGGGTGGAAAAAGGAACAAGAGGAAGTTGCACAGGTAACCCGTAGACTAGATACTGTTATCAAACAGATGAATGACTTGTGTTCTTTATACAATGATGTTTTAGCATGTAGGGCCCCTGCTAAAAACTATGCTCTGTTTTTATTAGAACGATATTTACAATTAAAAATAAAAGTTGTTAAAGCAGGCGCCCCTATACAAATCAACACTGTCAATGACTTTATAGACTGCTGTAAACATTATGGAGTGAAAGTCCAGAGATTGTTGTGTGAACTTTATTTGCACGACCTTGTGTTAAGTCAGGAGACTGAATTAAACCCTGGCCCTTTCATTGGAGACATCCAATTCCAAGCATTCGTTTCATTCGGGGTTAATCAGATTAAGTGGCTCAAAGCCTATGATACTTTCCAGAGTCAGGAAAATGGTCTAGATTTACGGGTTAGGGCTGAGCCTAGGAACCCAGTACAGTTGTGGAAAGCTCATAGAAATATTATAAAGGCTCCTGGTGCCATTGAAACTTTAGGACCCACGCATGAGGCACTTATTCGGGAAGGGTTAGAGTATTTTCTTTCCATCAAAGACTTGGCCATTAATGCAGCCAAATTTCGATACCGAATCTCTGATCCAAACATCTAGCTCAGGGAACCATTTAAGTATGAGAAATTTGAGTTAGCTGTCGACCGATTGAACCTCTATGGCGAGAGCATTCTGAAAGCAGGGTCATCCTGGTTAGGACATAGATTTCGCACTCCAATTATTTGGCACCCTGCACCCGGATACCAGGCCCTGTATGACATGCCTGAGGGGCAAACAGGTCAGTTCTTTGACTATCTAATCACTCAACATGGTTGTAGGCCTCCGCATGAGACTCCTTCTCCAGCATATTCTCTCACTGCCTTGCATGTCAACTACAATGTTTTCATGAGGACATGAAACAAGGTAAGCAGGGGGGTGTGTGGAGTAATAAAAAGGTATGCTTTTGATGATTATTTCAGTGGCTTTTTAATAGAATTTATGAACCTTTTTGTATCACGAATTTGGAAAATAACAAGGAACTATAACAAAACATGTGAGAATTGACATGCAAGACTTAGCCACTGATAATGGTTATTTTCTGTACAGGAAAAGGAGAAAACAAGGAATTGCCGCTCCAAAGGAAAGGATAAAGTCGAGATAACTGTTGTCCCTCTGAACGAGAACCGAATGCAAACAAGGATAAACAGATCAAAGCAAATCGGCCCGGAAAAGGAGGTGAAGACACCAGCTCGGCGCAAAAGAAAAGACAGGATGAAGAGTTAACAGTTTGGCGAATCCCTCAGGATCTTCGATCCTGAGGGATCGCTGCTTTATTTATCTTGTCACTTAGACATCTCCGCCGTCACCTTTATATAAAGGGACAGCACTGTTAGCTTGAGGGAGATAGAGAATACGCTTTTATGTAATTTTCTGTAAGACATCAGCTTTGATTATTAAGTTTCATTGAGAACTGGTTCAATGTATTTTTGACCGATGCGTTAATGAAAGCTTGGTGATTATTCCATCTCTGCGTCTGGATTAACTTAAAGCGGTGTATCCTTGGAGGCTAAGGGCCCGGCCCCGGAGGACACTTGATTCTGTACCATTACGACTTGATTTCTGTGTGGTTTGTTTATCAGTGTTATTTGGTAATTTGATATGCTTTATAAAGTTCATATTACATGCTCTGTTAAAGATTGAATCATTGAGGTTTTTACAGACAGAATCGTGTGTTGACCCTGCACCAAGTTATTAATCCTTTTCAGAGTTAATTGCATGTTCTTACTGTTTTTGTTACAGAGCTGTTATATTGAATATTCTTGTCATACATTTGTTGAGGCAGTGTCTTTATAATCGTTGGATTCGGTAACAATAGCGTTCTATTTGAAAGCACAATCGTATTTCCGTTGATTCAGATTGTTATTCCAATGTATTGTGCGCGTTTCCGATTTATCAGTATTGTTCCATAATTCATTAATCATTATTGCTGTTCCATTAGTGTGATTTGTGTGAAATGCCTTTAGAGTGAAAGAATGTTATTTGATTGCAAAGAGTGCATTTGAGTTAATGGATTAAGTTTGGTTACAACCCGCGGGACTTAGTTATTCAATTGCTGTTCCATTATAGGTTTGTTGTTCCATTTCAGAATTGCTGTTCAATCCTTTACTTGTTGTTCCATTTACTTGCATTTGGTGTGAGAGTTGATCTAAGGCTGTAGTGAGTATTGGCAGTCCCTGTCTAGCTCCCAGGCTCATGGTCTATGCTCTGGTTTCTTTTCCATCAGTTTCCGAAGGGATGGGTTATCACTCCCGAACCCTTGACTGATAAGCTGTTGAGTTTTCTGAGTGTGTGATTTATTCTTTGAAGTAATTTAATTATAGTCAAGCATCCGTTTACTCTTGTATTTCTTAGGCACTGTACTACTAGCATTACTCTGACAAATGATAGCCTCGGATTGAGTCACTCTTTGTAATAACAAAACGCTCCCGGATTGACATATTAATGTGAGGTAATTAGAGGTGAAAGAGACCCTTTTTATAGCTCTACAAACGAGACTATGTTTTAATTGTGAAAAATGTAGAATTTTTGTAGCTATGGTCAACCTTCATAATTATTTTTGTCTTTGTAATGTAAAAATAAATTGTAAGATATGTTATTCATGTAATTTGTATTATTTATCCCTTGAAAGGAATTGTATATGACATTTTATTCATATCATATTTAGAAGATAAATTTTCAAAATTTAAAATTTGAATTTTTGGCTTGGAGTTGGTAAAGTCAGACCTCCCTCAAGTCAAGTCGGCCCAATGAAGAGACACACCCATTCTGAACAGGCATAAAAAATAAGGATGAATATATATATATATATATATAACATTTCTCTCTCTAAAAAATTGCACATGTGAATTCTCTGGGCAACAATTTCTGGGTAGGCCAAAATTTTGGGAAACTTCTAGGTAGGTTGAAATTCACGGTAGTTCTAGGAAGGACTTAATCTTGAAGAGTATAAGTTTGACTTGGTTTGACTTGACTTGAGGGTTGGAGACCAATTTTGACCATAGCTTGTTGATCTTGTTGATTTCATAGTTGAATAGTTGCATTAGATGTATATCTCATTGAACTGAATAATTTCTCTAAGGAAAAGGTTGCTAGTTTTTTCCCTCAAGTGGGATCTCCAAGGGTAAATCTTGTGTTCTATTTTGTGCATTATGATCTCTACTGTCTATATGGATTATGGTTGAATTTTTGAAGTGTAATTACTTAATGATAAACTAAAATTGCTAAAATAATATCTATATCATTCAGAGTAATTATCAATAGTTCATAAATATTGTTCTTGTATCTATTGTACTTGAAAAATCAACATGTGGTTACAGCCTTGGTGACAAAAAGGAAGTTTAGATCACTCTTGAAGAATCTTGGTGACAAAAGGACGTTGAGATCACTCTTGAAGAAGCTTGGTACAAATTCACCCTTGAAACCCTATATCTACAATATATTTGTTTTTCTATGAATATGTGTTCCCATATGAAGGCAAAAAACAAATTAGAAGCATCTACAAACTTTAGGGCTTGGAAGACAAGGATTAATCTTCTCCTTGCAAAAGAATGTCTCTTGGGTATTGTTAAAGGAAAAGTCACTGAACTATAAAAATATGAAGGAAAAGTAAATTTTGAGAAGGATGATATCACAACCACGAGCATCATTGTGGACGAGTCTATCAAGGGTCTCTTGATTCCCTATATTTCAAGTCTTTAATATTCAAATAATATGTATGATGCCCGAATTAGTTTTTACACTATCAACAATATTGGTCATTCCATGAGTTTGAAGAATGAAATTCGTAATGTTAAAATGACAAGGAATGATACTATACCCTCATATTTCACAAGGATATCTTCATTGAGAGATAAAATACAAGAAATTGATGAAGTTATTTCTGATAAGGAATTGGTAACTACAACATTCAATGGTCTATCTGAATCTTGGGATGCTTTGGAAGTAGGAATATGTGCTAGAAAATAAGCTCTAAAATTTGATGAACTATGGGCCAACTGTACTTAAGAAGAATAAGGCTCATATCAAGAGGAAAGATTCAAAGATTTGATGAAGGTAATTCTCAAGCACATGCAACACCAAAAGAAATAAGTTTGGTTTTCAAGGAAGAAATGGAGGAAGAAGAAATGAAGGAATAAGACTGAAAGAAATAATATTTGCCCCTCAAGGAAAGAGATACATGTCAAAGGTCCAATGCTATCAATGTCATAAGTTTGGTGACTTCATACACAATTGTTCTAAAAGATAAAATGATATAAAGAGAGAGGGAAAGCAGCATGCCTTTGCAAGAGATTTTGAAGAACTTCTAAAGAGACCAAAGAATGAAGATCCAAGTAATAAATAATTCTTATATTTATTTGTTCTTACTAGTTTTGTTGTAGATAACAAAGACTTGTGGCTAGTAGATACGCTAGGTGTGTCAAGGCACATGACGAGATTTAAAAACAATCTCACAATTCTAATGGAAAGAATATTAAAACAAAAGGTGGAACTTGGATACAACCACAATTATGCAGTCAAAGGAATTGGAAAGACATTCGTTGAGGTAGAATCAAGTGATAATGTTTATCTCAACAACATATTATATGTGCTAGGTTTTAAGAAGAATTTGGTTCAATATTTCATTCTTGGAAAATAAAGGATATAGAGTAGCCTTTATTGATGGAAAAGTTCTTATTTGTCCCAAAGGCTCTAGTATTGATTCTGCTAAAGTAATTGGAGTTCGTGAAGGAAGGTTGCATAGACTCTTTAAACAACCTGCTCAAGCACTTGTACATAGTTATATTAATCCATATGAGTGTTGGAATAGAAGATATGCTCCCCTTCATTATAAATATTTTCCAACCTTAAATCAAATGGTTTCAGGTGTTCTAGACGAAGGAAGAGCATGAAGGAGTATGTAAAGCATGTGTGGTTGGAAAGAATATTAAGAAGAAATTTCCAAGCAACGAAAGTAGATATAAGGAAGTTTTGGACTTAATACATTCTGATGTATGCGGTCCTATGCCAGTGAAGTCTCCTGGAGGCTCTTTGTATTATGTAACATTCATTAATGATTTCTCCCATAAAATGTGGATCTAATTCATGAAGATGAAATATGAAGTCTTTGAAAAGTTCCAAGAATTCAAAGCTAAAGTCGAAAGTTTGAAGGGAAAGAAGGTTAAAATCTTGAGATCTGAAAATGGAGGAGAATATACTTCCAAGGAGCTCATTTCCCTTTGCAAAGAAGATGGGATTAAAAGGGAGTTGATAGTCCCTTATAATCCACAACAAAATGGAGTTGTTGAAAGAAAGAATAGATCCATTGAAGAATCTATCAAGGAAATGATGCATGAATAAGACCTACCTATGTTTATATGGAGTGAAGCATTGATGGTTTCTATTTACATTCAAATAAGAAGTCCTCATCGAATCTTGGAAGACAATACTCCTGAAGAATAATTCACTAGATAAAAACCATATGTTGGTCATTTAAGTATATTTGGTTGTCCCATTTATATTAATGTTTCTAAATATAAGAGAAGGAAGTTAGAGCCATCGGGAAAGAAAGAAATATTCATTGCTTATATTGAATCATTAAATGCATATAGAATATATATATTCTGGGATAAAAGCAAGTTGAAGTTAGCAGGGATGTGACCTTTGACGAGACTGTGGCTTATTGTAAGTCTAAAGAAATGGAAATTGAGGAGGATGAAGAAAATGAAGCTCCCAAGGAAGAAGGATTTGGTCCATCAAATCCTTCTAAACATCCATTTGATAATCAAGAAGAGGCAGAAGGGCCAAGTGAGCTAGTGGACCTGATTGTTCTGGAAATCAAGAAAGGGCTAGCTTGGTTGAGATGCACTTTGCAGGAAGCTGAAGGACATACAATGCCGCATGTCACCTTTAGGGAAAGCAAGATGAAAAAGAGGTATTTTGGTTATGCAACATTGATGACTAATATTATTGATGTTGAACCTTCTTCCTATGAAGAGGTTGTTAAACAAAAAGTTTGGAAGGATGTGATGTTGGAATAATACCAATCAATTATAAAGAATGATGTATGGGAGTTTGTGCCTATACCTTAAGGAAAATCAATGGTGCCCTCCAAATGGGTATACAAGATAGGGCATTCAGTGGATGGAAACATTGAAAAATGTAAGGTGAGATTTGTGGATAGAGGTTTCTCCTAGAAACAGGGAGCAGACTATGATGAGACTTTTCCTCTGGTTATTAGGTACACTACCATTAGATCCATTACTTTATATTTCTTATTCAATGAGTTGGAACTTACATCAAATGAATCCAAAACACTACCTTTCTTAATGGTGTGATTGAAGAAGAAGTGTACTTAGAGAAACCTCAAGTTTTTAAGGTCAATGGTAGAGAGTCTCACATATGTAGGTTGAATAAAGCCTTGTATGGACTTAAGAAAACACTCAGAGATTTGTATATAGGAATTGAAAATTATCTAATGAGACTTGGTTTCTCGAAAAGTGATGTTGATCCAAACCTATAATTCAAGGTCAAGAAGAATGAACCTATGATACTATTGTTGTATCTTGATGATCTATTTATGACAGGTATGGAGCATTTGATTATTGAGTGTAAGAGGGATATAGCTTCTGAATTTTATATAAAGGATCTTGAATTTATGCACTATTATTTGGGGCTAGAAGTATGGAAAAATCATGATGAGATATTTCTTGGTCAAGGAAATTATGTTATCAAGATCCTACATAAGTTTTGTATGATGGATTGAAAATCAATGTCGACTCCCATGGTTACAAATCTAAGAAAGCTAAGAGTCTTTGATTTTGATTTGATAAATACATAATTATAATAGAAGTTGAATGGATTACTGATTGATATGGTTAATACCATGTCAAGCATATCCTTTTTTGTTGAAAATGTTGAGCTAGTTCCATGCGAAACCTAGACACGATCATTGGATTGAAACAAAGCACATACTGAGATACTTGCATGGTTTGGTTGGCTTTGGTTTGAGATATGTCTAAAACAATGATATTCAATTATAGGGTTATACAAATGCAGATTGGGTAGGGAGTGCTAAAGACAAGAAGACTAAATCTAGAGTCTGCTTCACTTTGGGCTCTGCTATGATTTCATGGATGAGTAGGAAGAAAACATATGTTGCATTCAGTACTGGCGAGGCATAATATATTGCAACTAGGTTGGAAATTTGTGAATAATTGTGGCTTTAGAAGTTACTCGTGAGACTGTTTTATCATGTGCTCGAGCCGACCGTGATATATTGTGATAATTAAATATGTGTGAAGCTAATAGAGAATCCAATGTTCCACGATAGTTTGAAGCACATCAACATCGAGTACCACTTCATATGTGACATGGTGAAGAAGGGAGTAGTGGAGCTCCAATATGTATCCATTGATGAGAAGATTGCAGATATTCTGAAAAAGTCTCTATCTCGAGAAAAGTTTGTATACTTCATAGACAAGCTTGGAATTGTGGAGAATATGTAATATTCCCAATTAGCCCAAGCTAATGAGAATATAAAATTTTGTTCCATTATCTTATGGAAAGAATAAATGTGTAAAGGAGGACAATAAAAACTCCTAAAAACAGTGAATAAATCAATGCCCCATGTAAACAAGGTTAAATATGGGCTATTCTAAATAAAACACCCTCATGTGTGGAAGGGATTGAGCTGTTTGACTGGGTCAACCATGACCAAATCAACAACGTTATCTAGATGCAGTGAACCTCCTAGATGCACAACACGGTTTTAGATGGAGGCTACACATGTGAAAGGAGCTAAATCATTAAGATGGTTTAGGGTTTTGCTAGACTTTTATCTTATAAAAGGAAGAGGAGGAAAACATAAGAAGGTTGTTGTTGATTATGTATATTTCTAGATATATTTTTTGTTTAGACATATATCATTCTCTTGTTGTTTAGCTGAGAATAATGTTGTTTAGCGATAGTGTGTTCCTGATCGGGAATCCCACCTCTTCCATTCAGTAGCTCTTGGAAGAGTCTTTCTGATCTTGTCCACTATCAAGAATTTGGCCAAGCTCATATTCCAACTACAACATAGGTCCTATTGAGGGTTTGGTTGTCCTTGTAAGTTGCAGCAAGTTGAGGCTAGATCTACTCAGATCTAGGCCAATCTAGTGCCTCTTTTCAGTGGGACAGCCTTCTATCCCCTTGATAAGAGAGTATTAGACCTTTGGAGCTACATTTTCAGATCTTGGCATCAGGCCAAACCAGTACTAGAGCCTACAACGTAGTTTCCCTTCCATGATTGCGTTATTTTCAAGTGTATAGTTGCAGGGTGTTTTGACACACTTTTGGAGGAGAGATCTCTAGTGTTGGGGTTCTGTCCTTCACTGTGGTGATCCATGGATTATAGATCTAATCCATGTTCTGTTTAGATATGATATTATTATGAATGTATTTAACTTCAGAAACTTCTGAATATTACTGCAGATCTATAACTTTAGATCTCAGATCTACCCTTTGTATTTCATGTTTTGCTCAAAACTCTAAGGGGAATTTGTAGAGGAGCTCTTTTAGTGTACAGATCTGATATAGATCTAATATTTTGTACAGAGATCTGCTATAGATCTGAATTGTAATATACAGCTGTTGCATCTCTTTAAAATAACGTTTTAAAGTCTTTTGCAGTCAATACATGTGTTGCAACACTTCTTTTTTATGGATTTCTTCATATAAGTCTTATATTTTTCTATTGTACATTGTATGGGCCACATTGTAAATCTGAATTTTTGATGTACATGTAATTTATGAGCCTCCATATTGGCCTCCTACTCTTACTCTGATAAAATGCGTTATTTTCTAAGCAGTATTGTTTGGTATTGCTGCAATCCCTTCCTGCGGCATTTTTCAAGCCATATTAGGTGTGGGAGGTCTGTTTAACTCACCTAGTTTGATTTGTTTTTGATATCCTCTTGGATTAAGGTCTTAGATTGTCAGATATAAGGGATCCAAGGGCTGATTTTGATTTTTGTAGCATACATTTCCGGAAAATTCATTTTTCAGACATGTATTACTGATAGTCCCAATTCTGGGATATTACAGTGGTATCAGAGAAACCATCTTGGCATAGCCTATGCTTTGCATTTCTTAAGAAGCCAATATGCCTTCCACAGAATAAGAGCCTCTTACTGATAGAGAGAAGATGTATCTAATAAGAAGACATAAGAAGTATGATTACACTAAAGACACAAAATAAAAGGGTAAAACCCCTTTATCTGGAAGATTGAAAGGAGAAGAGTTCTCTAAAACTCTTTCTCAAGATATTTATGAGAAGAAAGGAGAAATTAGGGGAATGAGGAGGAAAAGACATGAAAATCCCTCAAGAATATTTTCACATCAAGGAAGCCCCAGTACTTCTTACCATGTGTGTGAGCATTCAACCACACAACCTGATCTACAACGTTGGAGCATGCCTACTTTCTTGTCAAAGAAAGAAGGGAAAGGAGGAACACCAAAGGAAGCTCTTGGTGATTATCTCCACGAATATGAGTCTCAATCAGAGAGATTCAAGGAGCATCTCAATTTCCCAGAGTTTCGTCAACTTAAAGAATAAAGATCCAACAACTACAGTAGAATAAGAGGGTGCATGCATCACACTTTGGGTAAATTCTCTCTACCTACTTTTGATGGAACACCTGAGAGCTCAGTCAAGTCTTGGGTAAGGAAGCTTGACACATATTCCCAGCTGCATCAAGTGTCAGAAGAAGAATCCATGAGGGTAGAAGTGCTGCATGTTCAAGTTAAGGCTTATGCTTGGTGTCTATTTGAGTCTTCTTCCTTGAAAAATGTAAATATCTCTTCTTATGCAAAGTTCACTAGGAGGTTAGTGAAAATATTTGATTTGATACATTTTGAAGCTTCTTTGAGAGAGCAAATAAAGCACAAGAAATCTGAATATTTGCATGAGTTAGAAGAATACATAAATCCAACTCCATTTCTAAACATTGTTGAAGGGGTTGAAGACCTGCTGCATGATTTTCCAAAGGAAAAATCCCCACCTCAGCAAGAACTCTCTTCTCAAGGAGAAGACATGCGGGTTCCTTCTTCAAGAAGAGATCAAGGAAAAGGGTCTCTTAATGATGAGGCATTCTCCATTGATGAGAAGAAGGGAGAGAAAGAGCAGAGAAGATCCTCCAGCGCTGTGATAGCAGGAGGAGAACCATTTTTATTAAGAGATGGAGATGAAGCAATTGCTTCCACTAGAGAGGCTCTTGCATCTTTTCAAGGAGTTCATAAGGATATTCTATATGGAGGAAATGAGCAGCATGTGTCTATTCTAGGAGACAATGAGACAGAAAAAAGGAGGGGTCACAAAGCTGACATAGCAGAAGATGATCCACTATTTCTTCGAGGAAAGAATGGAACAAATGTTCCAATTAGAGGCACTCTTGCATCACTAAGAGTGGTATCCAAATTTCATGAGAATTCCACACATGAAACAGATTTAAATTTGCGCAGTGGAAGTAGTGACATGAGGATCCCATTTATTATGCATATGAGGATTGTCACTAATACCTCATTATCTAGTGGAAAACCACCTAGGAGGCCACCTGATTTAGATTTTGTGGGGAAGACCTCACAACTTGGTACTCCAAAATTAGATCCAAGAGGGATTGGAGCACTTGAAGATAAAGCTGCAGCGCTGGGAGACTTGGGTAAGCTCAAGGAGGAGGGAAATATTCTTCCCCTATCATCATCACCCACTCTCTTTTTTGATCTTGCGCTGTGGGAGGAGAAGAATGGAAGGAACAACCTTCCAAAACACACCTTTGGCATAGGATATGTCAAGGAGAGCTACATGACATACACTTTTTTGATGCATCATGAGTGTTGTCATTGTTGAGCATTGTAAACCTGTATTGGAAATCCCAAATTCTAGTGGATTATTCCAAAGATCTTCACACATGTATGATACTTGATGATCAGTTGCATGAAGAGGGCTACTTAGTCCAAGGAGGATTCATCTATCATCATGGTAGAATATTTTTGTTTAGAGCTTCTAAACTCAAGCATAAGATACTACAAGGAGTATACAAAGAGTTCTATTTCAGCCATATGCATTCCATGAGGATCTACAACATCATCACGAGGAGCTTTGATTGGGAAGGCTTGGTAGAAGAACTACATCAGCATTTTCAAGAATGCATGAGCTATGTGGATTTGGGGCAGCCATGGGACTCTATGAAAGAGTCATTTCATCCATCTCTTCCTTCTTTGAAAAGAGGAGAAAGATCCATGTACAACTCCATATGTATGAGAGACATTGTTGGTAAAGGATCTGTTCATGTAAAGAAAGTTTTATTTTTTGATTGTACATGTTCTTTTACCATTTTTATGCAGGCCATGACTCCCAAAAGGAGAAATGTATCATGTAAATCTCATGGCAACTATTGGGCCACTAAAATTTCTAAATTTGGCCACTCCCTTGATGAGCAAAGGGAGATTTTTCATCATGACGGGCACTTCCCCAAAGCACCAAACATATCTCTCACCTTCAACAATAGTGAGATGACTTGGGAAACAAGTAAGTGGTGGGAAAACCACTTACCATGTCTTGATTTGAGGTAGGCAAGAGATGCACTACGTTGGTATCATATATGGGATTATGACCCACCTTCTCTTGCTTAATTTTCTGTTTGTATGTAAATATTTTTGCTTCCATACATGGATGATATACGTGTACTTCTTGTGGGGATGTATGGATTAAGGGTGGGAGCCATGTATGTACCACATAGGATGGAGACTCTCTATGTACCATATGCTACATTTTTCAAAGAGAGTATTGGTTCAGCCATGTTTGTTTCATTTGATTTTTTAACTCCTTATGGGATGGGTCATTTACCTCTCATAAGAACATTGGAGAAATAATTCATGGAAGGTTGGTTTGGTGAACACTCAGCTCATGGAGGAAGCTTATCACTTGATTGTGTCACCAATGGAAGAGGAAAGGAGTTGAAACACTCACCTTATCAGTTGCTTGAGGACAAGAAACGTTTTGGGGGGAGGACTGTAATATTCCTAATTAGCCCAAGCTAATGGGAATATACAATTTTGTTCCATTATATTATTGTAATGTTCCAAATTTTTCAATAAAGTATTTGGAACATTAATTTTTCTTTTATTTTAATAAAAGGAATAAAATGGGTAAGGGAGCCCATGTATCAGCATGATAAAACTCTCCTAAGGTGCATGAGTCACTTAAGTGGCTAAATTTGACATTCCCTAGTGTGAAAAGGACCAAAGGGAAGAAGACTAGGCCATGGTTGACCAAGTCAACAACGTGCCCAAGAGGGGAAGCTTGCACAAGAAGACTGCGCAGTTTTGATGGAGATAAATTTGAAATGAGAGAAACCCTAATGTGAGTGGGGTCCATGGCAAGGAAGAATTCCTTGCATATAAAGGTGAAGGAGAGCCATTGTTCATTTTTATGCTTGAGAATTTGATTTTGCAGCTCTCTTCAGTTGTTCAACAGAGATAGCTTGTGCTGCTTAGCACAAGGGAGATTTCTGTTTAGAAGTCTTCTCTCCTTCATTGGGAAGCCTTGGAGGAGTCGTTCTTCATCTTCCTCATATCCAGGCTTGAGGCCAAAGCCATCTCTTTTAGCTACAATGTTTCTATTGGGAAATTTCATTGGAGTTGTTGGAGGTAGCAGTGAGGGATCATCATCCCACCATTTCCTAAGCTATTTTTGAAGAGGAGAAGTTCTTATTTCTCTAAGAAATCAGCAAAGGACATTTCTGGAGCTTTATTTCAGATTTTGGCATAGGGCCAAGTGTTTCATCTCATCCCCAGTGCAGTCACTCCCTCTTACAACGTTATTTTCAGAGGGCAATTGTAGGAGGATTCATCGGAAGAATTAGAGAGTGTAATCTTCAGTGAAAGGAGCAGCCTTTCACTTATAAGATCATTGGAGGAGGTTGCTATATTGTTTTCAGCATTATTCCCCTTCTCCATTCATGTATTCTTATTAAGCTGCAGTAGCTGCCTAACTACTCCGACATCTTTGTATTTTATCATTTTGTACATGTATTGCAGCCAATCCTTCTAAGGATTGATAGTTAGCTATTTTCAGGGGTTTAGAGATTGCTCCCCCTCATTTCTTGAGTTGATATTGATATATCATTATATTTCCATTTTACATATTGCAGTCTCCTCATATAACTGCGCAGACATAGCTAGGGCATCATATTGTATAGCAGTGTAATATTGAGTTTCCATGTACAATCTTGATTGAGGCTGATCTAGTCTATCTTGAGAGGTATTTTCCTCAATATTTTTATCTATATTTGTTGCTACACTTTATAAATCAGCTATGTACTCTTCTTGTATCATATGATGTATTATTTCACTGTTGTTCATTATTGAAGTTCCAGATGTTGTTGTAGCTCATCTATTTTGAACAAGATCTTCCTGAAGGAAGAAATATTTGCATAGCTATAGGCAGAGTCTGAGTAAGGGCTAGGAATCCTCCGGTTCTCATCCTCTCTTTAGAGGTGAAATAATTGGTAAAATCCCTCTCAGTCCATCTTTGACATAGCCTTTTTCATATTTATGACAAAGGAACATTTCAGTGGTGAAAAAGCTACTGATTTCCATTTCGGAATATTACAGTGGTATCGGAGCTTCGAACTTGGCTCAGCCTATGAAGTTTGAATTTCAGAAAAGAAGAGGCCATAATGATGCAGAGGATGAGATTAATCTCATCAATTTTCAGATCCAGCAACAATCTCTCCGAGGAGGTTGAGGAGACAGAGGAAGGAGAAGAGGAAGGACCATGCACTTCCTATTCTCACAGAGGAGTAGAGCAAAAGCATGAATATCACCTGGAATTCAAAGTTCTAAGTGGGTACCTTGCTGAATACAGAGAAAACCCTATAGTATTCCAAGAGACTCTATCTTTCCCTCACTATATTCAGCAGAAGGAGGAAAGGAGACCCTACAATCATGGGATGTTGAAAGGAAATAGATTTCTGTTGTCTACATTTGATGGGTCATTCACATGTGCAGCAGAGGTTTGGGTGAAGAAGCTGGAGGCTTTATTCCTGCTACATCCTGTAGCAGACAGGGAGGTTGTAGCAATTGCAGTGCTGCACCTTGAGGGAGAAGCAAAGGCTTGGTGGTTCAGCTATGGGAGGCATGAAATGGTTTTCACTCTTGCTTATTTTTCTCATATATTGATCATATTATTTGGCCAAAGGAGGGAGGATCCCTCACCACCAGTAGAAGAGGCACATGCCTGCGTTGTCACAATCATGGAGGAGCAGCCTCCATCTTCAGCAGTTGAGGCAACCAGCATAGTTGGGGAAGATATTCTTGTAGCCACACAAGACTCTCCCAAAATTTTCAAAGGTATGCATGAGTTTCCATTTTATGATGATTCAACACATTCTATGAGGGATTGCATACTATTGCATGTTGACTGTCTTGAGGAGGAGACTTCAACAGCGCTGTGCCACCTTGATTTGATCAAGGGAGGAAGAAACCCTCATTATCCTCATGCACCATTGATGAGCCATGTACCACATTTGAGGTTGGGATTTAAAAAATTTTCCATGGAGGAGATTGCACTTCAATGTCCCATGAAATGCAAAAGGGAAAACTTGTTTCAGGATGATGGTAGCTCTTGTGGGGGAGGTACCAAGTTGCAAAAATATGAGAAGCATCCACTAGGAGCTGAGTGGATGCGGATGAGAGGCAAGAGGATGGTAAGGCTCTTACAGATCTATGATACAGGGAAGCAAGAAGCCATGCTGCGTTGGTTGATCTTGAAGGAGTTTGGCCAGCTTGTGACCTATTCCTTTTCATGGGGTTTGAAAGGGAGAAGGAGATGGCAGGATACTTACACCATGGAGCAAAGGAGATAATGGGTGCATTACGATGGGATGGAATACTTTTTACCATTCATCATGTTCCCATTTCATATTGGGTATGGTGGAAGTATGAAGGAGCAACAAACATTCTTGTTGCTCATATATTGTTTGGATGTTGCGGAAGTAAGAGGAGGCACTAGCATAGTGCAAGGGGATTGCTATTTGATCTTGGATGCCCAAACAACACCTTCTTCATGGGAGGGGCTCTACATTTGCAGCAGCATGATGGAAGGAGTCTTTGGCAAGATTCATGTCAAAGAGGGGAGCTTTGAGATGACAGTGGCCCTAATCCAAAGGCCAGCAACGTTGTCACTTGAAGGCTTGGATTACTTGTTGGAGTGTTCTCAAAGTAACTTCACAAGTGATTTAATTTGGAGGCATTTGGATGATGATCATGAAAGAGTAATGGATGAGAGCACTCCTTACTACATTTTTACTTTCTTGGCTTGGTTGCACAAGCACAAGAAGAAGGATCTACATGCAGTATTTATTGGTTCTTCTTTCATGCATATTCATGCATATTCTTCATTGATGGAGGAGCCCACTTGGGAGGAAATATTAATGGTTGCATATCAGCATATGGATAGATGCATAGCCCAAAATATGAATAGAGGGTTGGCACAACCACTTCTCTACTATGTTGCAGTAAGGGAGAACTTCTACTTGAGCCATTTCAGCTCAAAGACCAAAGTGCATGATGAGGGAGGTAACTACTTGTTTCATTTTTTGCACTCTCTTATCTATATGAGCAGCATATTATACCAAGGAGGATCTTCCCTTATTTCACACTATGTTTTTTCATGCTCATGGTCTATTTCAGCAATTACAATGGCTATTTTAGCAGTGGATTGTGGGGGAAAGCCACATGGGTTTTGGTGTGCACCTTTGGCACCAAAATATGTTTTCATGATCACATCTTGAAGGATGAGTGTGGAAGAAAACAAGTGGTTTCAAAGACACTTGTTACTTTCTATTTTTATGCAGGCAAGGAGTGCACTGCACAGGTTCTCTTGGTGGAACAATGATCCACTTTATGGTTGTCATGAGGCAACTTGCTTCTATTAGCTCTTTCTTCCATGCATTGCAGATTTTCCTTGGTACATGGGGAGCTTTGTTTGGAGAGTGGGACATGAGTTGATGATGCCCATTGGGAGTGTGATTCTCCCTACTTTTCATGTTGCATGTTTTAGGAGAAACAATGGGCAACCCATGATTGCCAAGCTTCATCTCTTTCCTTCATGTGGGAGGAGTTATTTGGAGAGCTTAAATTTTTGGAGGAGGCACTTCATGGTTTCTATGATTTATGGGGTGGCTTGGGTCTCTTTCAAAGACCATTTTATTAAAGCCATATATCAGCAGCAGCCTCATATGCATCATGAGGAGGGAAGAACTCATTGGGTGGATGTGCCCTATGGGAGGAGAGACCTCCATTATTTTTGCAGCACATGCTCCAAGGGGAGTATGGAAGATGATATGGCCACCATGTTCAGACTTTGGTTTCTCTTGGAGGTGAGCCACATGATTGGTTGGATACCATATGATGATGAATTCCAACTCATCACATATGAGGTGATTTGGGCCGGCATGATTTACAGTGTTGGAGGAGAGATCCTTGGAGATCTAGTCTTCATCTTTCCACTTGAGGGAAAATATTTTGCAACCCAGGATCAGAATACACTCTCCATTCATAATAATTAGAGAAGAGGACAATGTGGGGTAGGCTATGCAGCTTACCATGTTCAACATTTCAGCCCACCTTTTCTACATGAGCACAAGGTGGAGGAGTATTTTCAGGAGTTGCCTAGTTGGAGGGTGACTCATTTTGCTTGGTTGATTGCTTGGGGATGGAGGATCTACATGAGAATATTTTAGACTCCATGCCTTGAGTGGAGGGTATTTTTCAGTTCATCCTTTCTCTTGCTTGAGGACAAGCAAGTTTTGGGAGGGGAGGACTGTAATGTTCCAAATTTTTCAATAAAGTATTTGGAACATTAATTTTGCTTTTATTTTGATAAAAGGAATTAAATGGGTAAGGGAGCCCATGTAGCATCATAAAAAACTCTCCTAAGGTGCATGAGTCACTTAAGTGGCTAAATTTGACATTCCCTAGTGTGAAAAGGGCCAAAGGGAAGAAGACTAGGCCATGGTTGACCAAGTCAACAACGTGCCCAAGAGGGGAAGCTTGCACAAGAAGACTGCGCAGTTTTGATGGAGGGAAATTTGAAATGAGAGAAACCCTAATGTGAGTGGGGTCCATGGTAAGGAAGAATTAATTGCATAAAAAGGTGAAGGAGAGCCATTGTTCATTTTTATGCTTGAGAATTTGATTTTGCATCTCTCTTCAGTTGTTCAACTAAGATAGCTTGTGCTGCTTAGCACAAGGGAGATTTCTATTTAGAAGTCTTCTCTCCTTCATTGGGAAGCCTTGGAGGAGCTGTTATTCATCTTCCTCACATCCAGGCTTGAGGCCAAAGCCATCTCTTTCAGCTACAATGTTTCTGTTGGGAATATTCATTGGAGTTGCTGGAGGTAGCAGTGAGGGATCATCATCCCACCATTTCTTGAGCTAGTTTTGAAGAGGAGTTCTTCTTTCTCTAAGAAATTAGCAAAGGGCATTTCTGGAGCTTTATTGCAAATTTTGGCATAGGGCCAAGTGTTTCATCTCAGCCCCAGCACAGTCACTCCCTCTTACAACGTTATTTTCAGAGGGAAATTGTAGGAGGATTCACTGGGGGAATCAGAGAGTGTAATCTTTAGTGAAAGGGGCAGCCTTTCACTTAGAAGATCATTGGAGGAGATTGTTGTATTTTTTATAGAATTCTTCCCCTTCTCCATTCATGTATTATTATTAAGCTGCAGTAGCTGCACAGCTACTCCGGCATCTTTGTATTTTATCATTTTGTACATGTATTGCAGCCAATCCTTCTAAGGATTGATAGTTAACTATTTTCAGGGGTTTAGAGCTTGCTCCCCCTCATTTCTTGAGCTGATATTTATATATCATTATATTTACATTTTACATATTGCAGTATCCTCATATAACTGCGCAGACATAGCTAGGGCATCATTGTGTAATAGTGTAATCTTGAGTTTCCATGTACAATCTTGATTGAGGCTTATCTGGTCTATCTTGAGAGGTCTTTTCCTCAATATTTGTATCTATATTTGCTGCTACACTTTATAAATCAGCTATGTACTATTCTTGTATCATATGATGTATTATTTCACTGCTGTTCATTATTGAAGTTTCAGATGTTGCTGTAGCTCATCTCTTTTGAGCAAGATCTTCCTGAAGGAAGAAATATTTGCATAGCTATAGGCATAGTTTGAGTAAGGGCCAGGAAGCCTCCAGTTCTCATCCTCTCTTTAGAGGTGAAATAAGTGGTGAAAGCCCTCTCAGTCCATCTTTTACATAGCCTTGTTCATATTTCCGAAAAACAAACATTTCAGTAGTGAAAAAGCTGTTGATTTCCATTTCAGAATATTACAATTATGGAAAGAATAAATGTGTAAAGGAGGACAATAAAAACTCCTAAAAATAGTGAATAAATAAATGCCCCATGTGAACAAGGTTAAATCTGGGCTATTCTAAATAAAACACCCTCATGTGTGGAAGGGATTGAGCTGTTTGACTGGGTAAACCATGACCAAATCAACAACGCTGTCTAGATGCAGTGAACCTCCTAGATGCACAACGCAGTTTTAGATGGAGGCTAAACATGTGAAAGGAGCTAAATCATTGATATGGTTTAGGGTTTTGAAAGGATTTTATCTTATAAAAGGAAGAGGAGGACAACAAAAGAATGTTGTTGTCTATTATGTATATTTTTGAATATATTGTATTTTTAGACATATATCATTCTCTTGTTGTTTAGTTGAGAATAGTGTTGTTTAGCACTAGGGTGTTCCAGAACGGGAATCCCACCTCTTCCATTGAGTAGCTCTTAGAGGATTCTTGCTGATCTTGTCCACTATCAGGCATTTTTCCAAGCTCATCTTCCAACTACAACGCAGATCCCATTGAGGGTTTGGTTGTCCTTGTAAATTGCAGCAAGTGGAGGCTAGATCTACTCAAATATAGGCCAATCTAGTGCCTCTTTTAAGTGGGAAAGCCTTCTATCCCCTTGATAAGAGAGTATTAGACCTTTGGAGTTGCATTTTCAGATCTTGGCATCAAGCCAAACCAATACTAGAGCCTACAACACGGTCTCCCTTCCAGGACTGCGTGATTTGCAAGTGTATAGTTGCAGGGTGTTTTGACACACTTTTGGAGGAGAAATCTCTAGTGTTGGGGTTCTACCCTTCACTGTGGTGATCCATGGATTACAGGTATAATCCATGTTCTGTTCAGATCTGATCTGCTTATGAATGTATTTAACTTCAGAAAATTTTAAATATTACTGCAAATCTGTAACTTTAGATCTCATATCTACTCTTTGTATTTCATGTTTTTCTCAAAACCCCAAGGGGAATTTGTAGAGGAGCTCTTCTGGTGTACAGATCTGATATAGATCTAATATTTTATACATATATCTACTCTATATCTGAAGTGTAATATATAGCTGTTGTAGCTCTTTAAAATAATGCTTTCAACTCTTTTTGCAGTCAATACATGTGTTGCAGCCCCTCTTTTTGAGGGTTTTCTTCATATAAGTCTTCTAGTTTTCTGTTGTACATTGTATGGGACAAATTTTAAATCTAAATTTCTAATGTACATGTAATTTATGAGCCTCCATATTGGCCTCCTACTCTTGCTCTGATAAACTATGTTATTTTCTGAGAAATATTGTTTGGTATTGCTGCAATTCCTTCCTGGGGCATTTTTCAAGCCATACTAGGTGTGGGAGTTATGTTTACCTCACCTAGTTTGATTTGTTTATGATCTCCTCTTGGATTAAGGTCTTAGATTGTAAAATATAAGGGATCCAAGGGCTTATTTTTATTGTTGTAGCATATATTTATGGAAAATGTGTTTTTCAGACATGTATTGCTAATAGTCCCAATTCTGGGATATTACAAAATACCTCTCATTGAGAGGGAGTACTAATGAGATAGCATCATGGACTAACATTCTCCCTGTGCCAAGTACTCTGACCCACATTAGGGGATATTCCTTGAGTTAAGTGACATGACCCGAACTAGGGAGAATGGTCCATAGGACTAACATTATTCCTGTGTCATGTATGACCCGAATTAGGAAGAATGGTCATGGAGCACCAAACTCATTTAGCGTTGGGACCTGAATAAGAGTGTGGAATTTGGAAATTCACCATGTGTTAAGACGTTGAACTGAATGATGGTGGACCAAGACTATTTTTGATGCCATGTATCATGAATTAACCTGAATTATGGCTATTAGTTGATTCTAAATGATGTATCGTGTGTCTGAAGTACTGACTTGAAGTACAATGAGGATATACCATAGATATGAGGTACTAACCTGAATTATGGTACTGTGATATTACTATTGATTTAACATGTTTCAAATATGTTTGACCCGATTATGGTAAATGGTTGATGCTATTGGATTACCATGTGTCACAATTGTGACCTGACTATGGAAATGATTTGTTATAACATTTTCTTAGAGAATTTTTTTCACAATGAAGAACATTTTTCTACTCATTATTAATACCTCCATAGTTAAGAGGGAGTGTTGAATTTTTGTAGCTATGGTCGGCCTTCATAATTATAATTTTTTCTTTGTAATGTAATTTTTTTTGTATGACATGTTATTCATGTCATTTTGATTATTTAGTCCTTGAAATAAATTGTATATGGTATGTTCTTCATGTCAAATTTAAAAGAAAAATTCTCAAAATTTGAAATTTGAATTTTTGGCTTCAAGTTAGTCAAGTCGGCCTTCCCTCAAGTCAAGTCAGCCTAGTGAAGAGACACACCATTCTATATAGGAAAAGCATTGTATAAAGGCATTCGACCTCCTCCACAAGAGCACCATTTTACCATCACACAAGAAGACAAGTTATGGGAATCCAAGCCAAGGACACGAAGAATAAAAAAGATGAAAATACGAATGAAAATTCCTCTCTCTCTATCTCACATTTTTGTCTCTAAGAACTCGCACGTGTGATTTTTCTAGGTAGGCTAAATTTATGGACAGTTTATTGGTAGGCTAAAATTTTGTGAAACTTCTAGGAAACATATTCTAGGCAGGCCAAAATTCTGGGGAATCGGAGAAGGCTGAAATCTTGAAGAGAATACATTTAACTTGGTTTCACTTGACTTGAGGGTCGGAGACTAGGTTTGACCATAACTTGTTGATCTTGTTGATGTCATAGTTGGCTAACTTCATTAGATGTATCTCTTATTGAACTGAAGAATTCATTTAAGGATTTTCTGAGGGTAAATCTTGTGTTCTATTTTGTGCATTGTAATCTCTACTATCATTATGGTTTATGGTTGAATTTTTGAAGTGCGATTACTTAATAATAAACTGGAATTGTTAAAAGAAGATCTGTATCACTCAAAATAATTACTAGTAGTTCAAAAATATTTTTCTTGTATTTTTTGCACTTGAAAAATCAACAATAACAAGTACATTAAGGACGTAAATGTGGTGACGAGGAATTATTCTACATAGACAGTGAAGAGGAAGAAGATCTAGAATTTGAACCATCACAAGATATAGATCTAGAAGAGACTAATCCAATGATATATTATCATGTATTTTCCGGCATCATTACTCCACAAACCCTCAATATAGAAGGACATATCAAAAGGAAAAAGGTAAAAATATTTATTGAATCTAGTAGTACCCATAACTTCACCAATCACAAATTAGCAAAGCTTCTCAATTGCTTTGTATTTCTAGCACTATAATTTCAAGTAATGGTTGCATATCATAAATCATTCAGGGAAGTGCCATGGCATGAAGATTAATACGAGGGATATTTTTTGGATAGTCCCATGCTTACAATCAAAATGGGTGGTTCTCATGTTGTATTAGTGGTCCAATGGTTACAATCATTAGAAATAGTTGCCCTTAATTTTCAATTTATTTTCATGACATTTTCCTTAGAAGGTAAGGAAATTGAGCTTAAAGGTATTCAATGGAAGCCCTATAAAGTGATAGTTTTGACTTCATGACAAAATTAATCAAAAATGGACACTATGGTGTAATTACACAAATTTTCTTTCCATATGTTCAAACATCTATATCCTTTTCTTAAGTGGATCTGCAAAAAGCTATCAATAATATTTGTACCATAACTAAGACATTTTAATGGTAGCTTACTTTTGTTTTTTTCAAATCCTCTTTTTAGATTTCTCACAAATTGTGCTTCTTTTGCATTTTATTCATTGATTGAATAATCATTTTCTTTAATTTTTTCTCCCTTATTTGAAACTTTAAAAGATATATCCTTTAGAGTTGACTTTCCTTTTTTCTTCCCTGATTTCATATGCAGTGATAATCCTGTGTAGCTCATTAATATTTATATTTTACAGATCCTTCATTTCTTAAATAACATATGCCTTTGCATCAAATATTAAGGGGATAGATATCAACACCATACAATCATTAATTCCTTAACTTCCTCTCCAAGTCATCTAATAGTATTGAAAACCTCATACACACCAAGGAAGTAGGCTACAATATCTTCTTCATTATTCATATTAAAGCTCTAAAACTATATTCTATGTGTTTTTGATCTCTTCAACTTGACATCTCCTTCATAGTTTTTTTGAAGTTTGTCCAAATGTCCTTTGCAGGTTCACAATTCATTACTTGGATAAACTCTAATTCAAATAGGCCATACAAGATGGGCTTATGAATTTTGCATTATTTACACAATCCTTCTTACTGTATTGATTAGATGGAGGAGTTTCTAGAGCTTTATAACCATCTATTACATATTGTCAAATGTCAAAACCAAGAGACATTATAGAAGTCAACGTCTTTATCCTATGAAAGAAATACTTCATTCAATTGAATAATTGAGTTCTTCTTGTGAAATAACTTTCATAACTGACCATTGTCCCTTTGATATATTCCTTCCTATGGTTGAACTTATTTTGAAGAAACCTCCTCTGATACTAATTGTTGGATTCACACTTACATTGACAGGGGGGATGGGGGTGGATGAATTAGTATAAGACAATTTATTGGGTATCTAAACATTCATGAATCATAACCAAAAAATCTCACATATGGAACACAATATATAAATGAAATTTTCTTTATAACAGGTCTTTGTATGTACCAATCTATGGATATAAAATTTTCAGGAACTAACCTATTGATACAAAATTTGTAGGTAGCAACCTATAGGAGACACCAATCTCCCTGCGAGATAGTAGGCACCAACCTATAAGAGGCACCAATACCATTTGCTACAATATTTGTAGGCAACAAAAAAGTTATACAATGTGAAAGAGGTAACAAAAATGAACTATGTGGCTCAAAATATATCATGAATTTACACTGCATTGGATAATAGGAAGATGTACCATTAAGCTTCAATAATAAATATTGAAGGCGTACCATTAACTGTTTAAATTTTAATTGACCTAGGTTCTAAATTTAGTTATACCAGTGTGAAGGTTGTAGAGAAATGTGATTTTTAAAAGAAAACCCATGATAAATCATGGATGCTTTAGTTGGCCATAGGAACCAAAATAAGGGTGGTAGACATAGTGGAATCATGTCTTGTGATGATAAGTATCATGTCTACTTTATATGCTCTCAACCTTTATCGTTGGGCTCATATGACATTATAATCGACATGGATTGACTAGTGGCCCATAAAACCAAAATTGATTACTACAGTAAGTCGCTGGAGTGCCTTGGCAACAAAGGAAAGGAAGTGACATTGTAGGGAATAAGGAAGCTTGTTTCTACCAGGAAAATATCAACACTACAAGTAAAGAGGTGTAGCCGAAAAGGGTGCACCCTATACATGGTCGAAGTGACCAACAAACGAGAGAGAAAGGAGGAAGGAATGGAATCTCACCCAATCTTAAAGAAATTAAGTGATTTTTTTCCAAAGGAAATACTAGGATTGCCACCCAGGAGAGAAATTGGTTTCTCCATTGAGTTTCTTCCCAGGTCGTTGCCAGTCTCAAAATCCCCATATCGTATGAGCACACTAGAGTTAGTCAAGCTAAAATTTTGGTTGAAAGAAATGTTGGACCAAGGGTATACCAGACCCATTGTGTCACCACAGGGAGACCCAAAGTTATTTGTAAAAAAAAGGATGACATAATATTCTTTTGCATTGATTATCGACAGCTAAATAAAGCAAAAATGAAGAAATAATATATGCTGGCAAGAGTTGATGACTTGTTTGATCAGTCGAGAGGGGCTAAAATGTTCTCAAAGATATACCTAAGGTCTGGTTATCATCAATACTGAATTAAGGATTAATACATTCATAAAAAAAAATTTAGGACAAGATATGGACACTATGAGTTTGTGGTGGTTCCATTTGGGCTTACTAATTCCCTAACCAAATTTAGTGTATGTTGAAAAATGTCCTTATCCCATGTTTGGAAAATTTTGCATTGGTCTTCGTAGATGACATCTTAGTCTACTTGAAAACTAGAGAATAGAATTAATGTAATTTCCCTTCTTAAATTATTTTGTTAGAGGTTTATTTTCCACAATTTTTGACAATTTTGGAGGCTATGGGACCCACTCAATTTTTTATGAAAAGACTTAGGGAGGAAAAGGAGGTCATATTATTTTGTTAGTGGAGTGTGGGGGCCACCCACACAAAGGAAAAAACACTTGGCCAAGTAAAGAGTTTGAATAGCCTTGGAGGGAAGTCGAATGGAAAGGTGGAAGGGCCCACATGGGAAGGAAGGCTCACGAAATTATAAATAGGAGGATCTCAGCCTCATTTGGTATATTTTTCCTATCGAAATCACTTTAGTTGCTTGAACTATTTAGCCAGGTCACTTGATGTTTAGTAAGAGTTTTTCGAGTGGAGAACTCACCCTTTATTCGAGGGACTTTGAGTGCCACCCTAGAGAGGATTTGTCACATCATTTCGGAGGAGAGATGAGGAGATTTCAACACTTACACTCAAACATTTTCTCAGCCATAGCGTGTTCCAGAAGGACATGGGAGGTGCTCACGTGGGAGTCATTTCATGGGTCTTCTAGGGAGAAATTGTTGGGGGAATTTTGGTGATGGAAGCTTAGTGGTATAGCAGACTTTGGGTGGAGTTTTGGAGTAGGAAGTGGAAAATAAAATTAAGTACGAATATGCAGCTTTTGGGCCAGTGAAAAAGCCTCTCACTGTGCACATGTGGGAGTTGGGGATTTGCATTGTGAAGCTGGAGCTTGCCGGGAGAAAGAAAAGAAAAATTTTGGGGAGTTTTTGGAAGCATTTTTGGAGTGCCTTGGGAGGAATTTCACTAGTGTGCAGGCAGGTCGTACATTCCAACAGTTTGAGGAGAACGTGGTGCTTTCGGGGACAAATTTTAGGGGTCAAAAATAGGCCAAACCCTTTCTGGGTTTTGGTGGGTTTTGCTTGAGGATACTAGGATTAATTTGGTGGAATTTTTCTGAGCACCTAAGGTGGGGTTTTCAGCAGCATATTTATAGGAGACAACACAATTTTGTTGGGCCAGCGCAAAGCATCATTGATATAGTTGATTCTGTCATTTGGGCTTGTTATTTGATCATTCGAGCTTTGTCACACTTGTCTTTGAGGCAATCCTAGGTGAACTCCTTCCACATTATTGTACTATTTCTCCATAATTATAATAAAATTGCTCAAATGCTTCTTATTTCCAGTCTTTTTTTGGGTTTGCACTAAATTTTAAATTTTTTGTTGTATTATCAGTCCAATGGTTACAATCATTAGGAATAGTTTCCCTTAATTTTCAATTTATTTTCATGAAATTTTCCTTAGAAGGTAAGTAAATTGAGCATAAAGGTATTCAATTGAAGCCTTATAAAGTGATAGCTTTGACTTCATGACAAAATTACTCAAAAATGGACACTATGGTGTAATTACACAAATTTTCTTTCCAGATGTTCAAACATCTATATCCTTTTCTTTAGTGGATCAGCAAAAAGTTATCAACAATCTTTGTACCATAACTAAGACATTTTAATGGTAGCTTACTTTTGTTTTTTTCAAATCCTCTTTTTAGCTTTCTCACAAATTGTGCTTCTTTTGCATTTGATTTATTGTTGGAATAATCATTTGTTTTAATTTCTTCTCTCTTCTTTGAAACATTAAAAGATACATCCTTTATAGTTGACTTTCCTTTTTTCTGCCGTGATTTCATATGCAATGATAATCCTGTGTAGCTCATCAATCTTTATATTTTCCAGATCCTTCATTTCTTCAATAACATATACCTTTGCATCAAATATTAAGGGGATATATATCAACACCATACAATCATTAATTCCTTAACTTCCAATCCAAGTCCTCTGATAGTATTGAAAATATCATACACACCAAGGAAGTAGGCTACAATATCTTCTTCATTATTCATATTCAAGCTCTAAAACTATCTTCTATGTGTTTGAAGCTTTGATGTCTTCAACTTGACATCTCCTTCATAGTTTTTTTGAAGTTTGTCCCAAATTTCCTTTGCAGGTTCACAATGCATTACTTGGAAAAACTCTAATTCAAATAGGCCATACAAGATGGGATTCATGAATTTTGCATTATTTTCACAATACTTCTTATTGTATTGATCATATGGAGGAGATTCTAGAACTTTATAACCATATACTACATATTTTCAAATGTCAAAACCAAGAGACATTAGAGAAGTCATTGTCTTTACCCTAAGAAAGAAATACTTCGTTCAATTGAATAATTGAGCTCTTCCTATCAAATAACTTTCATGACAGAACATTGTCCCTTTGGGATCTTCCTTCCTATGGCTGAAATTATTTTGAAGGAACCTCCTTTGATACTAATTGTTGGATTCAAACTTACATTGAGAAGGGGGATGGGGGTGGATGAATTAGTATAAGACAATTTATTGGGTATCTAAACATTCATGAGTCATAACCAAAAAATCTCACATATGGAACACAATATATAAATGAAAATTCCTTTATAACAGGTCTTTGTACGCACCAATATACCGATATAAAATTTTCAGTTACCGACCTACTATTTCAAAATTTGTAGGCAACAACCAATAGGAGACACCAATATCCCTGCGAGATAATAGGCACCGACCTATAAGAGACACCAATACCATTTTATACAATATTTGTAGGCAAGAAAAGAGTTATACAATGTGAAAGAGGTAACAACAATGAATGATGTGGCTCAAAATATATCATGAATTTACGCTGAATTGGATAATAGGAAGGTGTACCATTAAGCTTCAATAATCAATATGGAAGGCGTACCATTAAACTATTTAAATTTTAATTGACTTAGTTTCTAATTTTAGTTATACCAGTGTGAAGGTTGCAGAGAAATGTGATTTGTAAAAGAAAACCCGTGATAAATCATGTATGCTTTAGTTGGCCATGGGAACCAAAATAAGGGTGGTAGACATGGTGGAATCATGTCTCGTGATGATAAGTATCATGTCTACTTTATATTTTATCAACTTTTATCATTGGGCTCATATGACATTATAATCGAAATGGATTGACTAGCGGCCCATAAAACAAAAATTGATTACTATAGTAAGTCATTGGATTTCCTTAGCAACAAAGGAAAGGAAGTGACATTGTAGGGAATAAGGAATCTTGTTTCTACCAGGAAAATATTAACACTGCAAGTAAAGAGGTGTAGCCGAAAAGGGTGCACCCTATACATGGTCGAAGTGACCAGCAAACCAGAGAGAAAGGAGGAAGGAATTTAATCTCACCCGATCTTAAAGCAATTAAGTGACACATTTCCAAAGGAAATACTAGGATTGCCACCCAGGAGAGAAATTGGTTTCTCCATTGAGTTTCATCCTAGGTCAGTGCCAGTCTCGAAATCCTCATATTGTATGAGCACACTAGAGTTAGTCAAGCTAAAATTGCAGTTGAAATAAATGTTGGACCAAGGGTATATCAGACCCATTGTGTCACCACAGGGAGCTTCAATGTTATTTATAAGATGTTTTTGCATCGATTATTAACAGTTAAATAAAGAAACAATGAAGAAATAATATATGCTGCCAAGAGTTGATGACTTGTTTGATCAGCTGAGAGGGGCTAAAATGTTCTCAAATATATACCTAAGGTCTGGTTATCATCAAGTATGAATTAAGGATTAAGACATTCATAAGAAAAAAAATAGGACAAGATATGGACACTATGAGTTTGTGGTGGTTCCATTTGGGATTACCAATGTCCAAATCAAATTTAGTGTATGTTGAAAAATTTCCTTATCCCATGTTTGGAAAATTTTGTATTGGTCTTTGTATATGACATCTTAGTCTAATCGAAAACTAGAGAAGAGAATGAATGTAATGTCCCTTATTAAATTATTTTTTTATAGGTTTATTTTCCACTATTTTTTATAATTTTGGAGGCTATGGGACCCACTCAATTTTGATGAAAATACTTAGGGAGGAAAAGGAGGTCATATTATTTTGTTAGTGGAGTGTGGGGGCCACCCACATGAAGGAAAAAACACTTGGCCAAGTAAGGAGTTTGAATAGCCTTGGAGGGAAGTCGAATGGAAAGGTGGAAGGGCCCACATGGGAAGGAAGGCACATGAAATTATAAATAGGAGGAGCTCAACCTCATTTGGTATATTTTTCCTATCGAAATAACTTTGGTTTCTCAAGATGTTTAGCCAAGTCACTTGCTATTTAGTACGATTTTTTCGAGTAGAGAACTCACCCTTTCTTCAAGGGACTTAGAGTGCCACCCTAGAGAGGATTTGTCACATCATTCTGGAGGAGTGATGAGGAGATATCAACACTTACACTCAAACATTTTCTTTGCCATAACGTGTTCCAGAAGGATGCAGGAGGGTCACGTGGGAGTCATTTCATGGGTCTTCCGAGGAGAAATTGTTGGGGGAATTTTGGTGATGGAAGTGTTAGGGTCCCGTGATTTTGCTAATTGGCAAGCCAAATGACAGTGTAACATCAAACCAAGCTTTGGAGCCCGAGGACCTAGCCTTCCTGGACTCAGAGAGGGCTCTCTCTATATGCGTAAGGGATATCTGTGTGTTTTCTTATTTGTGTTCTGATTTTAGGCTAGTTATGAAGTAAATTTTTGATTTTTTGGTTTTTTTAAGTTGTGAGGGATGAAACTGATCAAAGATATGAAATAGATAACAAGATGTAGATTAACTGGGCTATGGGGTCAAAAGGTCAAGAAAGCTATTAGATGACGATACAAGGCTGTTGCAGGGCCGATTTGATTCAAGGTAGAAAGGATATTTTGGCAAAATGGAGTAAATGGACATCAAGTTTGTGAACAACAAAGAGTTTCAAGCATCACTGGTTCAATAGATAACATAAACATGGTAGGGAAAACCATTAATCATGAAAAATGTAACTATAAACTAATCAATACATAGAAACAAACATTCAAGCCATGCATAGAAGTATAAGACCCTCTAACTTTAGGAAATGGCTATCAGACTTTGGGGAAAACACATAAGAAGGACTAACAACTCAAAACACTATGCCAGAATGCATAAACATAGTAATTCAAGTTATTGGGCACTTTGAACAACAAGATTTGCATAGTTTTAGGCAAAGGGCTAGATTGGGACTAGGCCTCCTTGGTTCAAACAAAATGATAATCTAATCAGTCAAAGAGATAGTTTCATGGATGGGACTATGGACATTCATAGGTAAGCAGGGCACACCATACATCCTACTCAACATGCATAGAACTATTAATGAAACTAGCAACAATATCCTCAAGTTATTAAAGAGCAGTTAAGAATTCTTTAATGTAACTAAGGAAGAAGAAAACATAAAAGCTATGAAAATTCAGGAATTTTGAGGTGCCTCCATGGGCATATCTCAAATTCAATCTCTACTGATCTATAGCAAGCAAGAAACATGTATCATGAATGAAAACTAGAAGACAACAACAAAGCAAGAGACACTATACCGTTCTACCATGTCATGGAATCCATCAACAATCCTTCATCATCCATCCAAGAACATTCAAGAGGCAATCCAAAAGCATAACACAAGTATTTTCTCCAAAGCTCATATGACCATATATTGCTTCTCTTCTCAAGTTCAGCCTTGTTTTACAATGAAAGCCTTTGGATTATATAGGCTAAAGTGAGGAAAACCTAAAGGTTCAACTTGCATCCTCATTGGCCTAATCAAAATATCTAAACTTGTCCTTGAGGCTTTGCAAAGCCCAAGGCACAAAATATCTCATAAAATATCTAAAAATTGCTAAAAAAGGGAATTTAATTGACTTTGCATCATTTTCCAAGTGTAAAAATAGCTAAACGCACATTTGGAAAAAACAGTTTTTAGAGGTTCAAAAATTACAAAAATACTTCAAATTTATATCAGAAAAAGGTCCCCTGACTTGCCGGAAACATTTGGCAGCCTTCCTGGTGTCGAAATGAGCCTCATAATAGTTTGTTGGAAAGCTATGAGTGTCTACTTTCCGGTGCAACTGAAATTTATCCAATCCAATGCCTGGAAGTCCTCCAAATCTGCACCTGTGTGTAAAAAACCAGAAAATTACAGTCTGCTGATAGACCGGGCAGAGTGTGCAAAAAGAGAGCCTTTTTCGCCGTTTTGAGGGGGAAGATGATCTCCAAATTCTCTGAAAATCACTGAGGACATGCTCATGAAATTATGGCATCTGATGATACCATTATCCTCCCTTGATGAATCCTCAAAATGAAATGGCGAATTTATGAGTTTTTGATCAAAAACTCAAAAATCCCAAAAAACCAAAAGTTGTCAAAATGGGCCCAAAATTGGTGTGCATGACCCTCAAGGGTCCTTAGCAACATGTTCTGAAGCTGAAGCCAAAATGTCAAGCGCTGATATGCCTTTCTTCTCTTTCCGTGCCGGGCGCTTCCCCTTTTCTTCCTTCAGTTTCTCTTTGGTGGCCTTTAGCTTGCGTCGGGCAAACTGATACAACTTTTGATAGTGCTGTGTCATATTCCTTTGCAGCTCCAGGTCTCTGTTTGCCTTTTCAAGCTTCATCTCCAAGTGTTTATTGGCTCTTTCTAGCCATGCCTCCTTATTTTCTTCAATTTCTTGCTCAAGTAGTGCAGTGAGGGGAAAGGATTGAAGATGGGCCTGTTCTTCTTCCCTTTGCTTTTCCAGGGCTCTTTTAAGCCCTATGGTTCTAGGCCTCTTTCGCCTAGGCTAGTCTTCTTCTTCATCTTCATCAAAATCACCGATGAGCTCCTCTATCCTTACTTGTGCTTTAGCAGCCTCATTCTTGTATTTGATTGCTCGTGCCTCATGGACAGCCATATGGACACTCATTTGTTTATTTTGGATCTCCAAGAAATGATTGAAGGTCTTTGCCCAATGAAGGTCATTCTCCAATGCTTCAATTTGACCCTCTCGATGGATTAGAAGGTTTTCAAGAATGCGGGCTTCATTATCGCTGTCATCACTTTGGATTGGAATGACAGCCAATGCACCTCCATGTTCTTCACTTTCTCCTATCTTGCCTTTCCCTTTGCCCTTGAAAGCTAACCTTGCACTCTTCCTTTTTGGCATGCTAGTGGGAGACCTCTTTGGCGATTTTCTTTTGCTAGGGACAACTCTTGTCACTTTTTGAGTGGCAGCCTTAGGCCCTTTCTTTCTTGCTGTGTTGGGCTTTGTCTTTATAGGAGAGGGCGGCACAATTGCTTTGCCTCTGTCATCTTCTTGAAACTGCTGCTCTTCTTGAGGCTGCTGTGTATCTTCTTCAGGTTGCTTCTGCTCTTCAATGTCATGATGCTGATCTGTCTCAAATTCTTGTTGCCCTTGATCATCAACATCATGCTGTTGCTGTGCTTGAAATTCTTGCTCATTTTGTGGCTCAGGCTGCTGCTCAAAATTCCGCCCAAACTGTTGTTCATGACCTTCAATATCAAGTTGCTGCTCTTCCTCTTGTCCCTACTGTTCATTTTCACTGAGATGCTGTTGTTCAGCACTCTTTTCTTCTTGCTCCTGCTGCTGACCTTCACCATTGTCCTGCTGTTGTTCTTCATCTCTTTCTTCTTGTTGTCCAAACTGCTGCCTCTGTTCACCAACATCAAGCTGCTGGTGTGTTTCAACTTCATGCTCACTTTGTGGCTCAAGCTGCTGCCCCTGACCATCAAAATCATGTTGCTGGTCTTCATCAGTTTCTTCATGTTTGTCCTCTTCTTTTTCTACCTGTTCATGTCCTTCTTCTTCATGCTGTCCTGACTGTTCTGTAGTAATCTTGAGCCTTCTAGGAGTGGGCCTGCTGGACAAAGGTACAGGGCGATGAATAGGTGGGGTGGGAGATATATGGACCGGAGGAACAGTGGAGAAGTCTGGGTGACTAATGAAAACATCCCGTGAAACCTCTTTCTTCTCTAGCTAGTGTAGGATGATAATTTTTATCAGAGAATGATGGAAAAGGGAAGCTATTTGCAGAGATGGAGTCTTCTTCTGGACTAAGGATGCCATCTTCTCGATGCTTTTGTATAAAAAGTAAGGGAGATTTAGCTGCCTAGTTCTAGTGAAATGCATCAATAGTCGGACATGATAGGCATAAACTCGAGTAAATCTCCCTTCACAAGTAAAATACTTCATTATGACCTTCATTAGGGGAGCGTAGCTGGCAAGAAGATAAGAGAAAGGAAAAATAGCAGTGCAAGTATCTCTGTGCTCGGGCTTGATGAAAAGCTTGTAGTCATCCAGGTCTAGATGGGTCTGTTTGAACCATTTCTCGCCATGATATGGAATTTTGGTGGCTTTAGAAACTAACCTCGGGGAAAACTTGAAATCAAGGTCTGCTACCTGGAAATTTTTGCTTTGGAGCCTCAGGGCGCATAGGTGTGTCAAGGGTGAGAAACTTTTGACCTCCTGTACCTTCTGGCAGAACTCTAAACAACCTACCTCATGAAAATTGAAAAGGATGGATGGATGTGCATTGACCTCCTCTGTAGAGATTGGCTCATACCTCTTGTGCAACCCACTTCTGCTATCTCTCCTAGGAGGCATCTTGACCTAGATGTGCTTTTGAACCACCAAATTACTCCAAAGCTTTTGAAATGCCTTCTTTAAACCAAACCCTATCTCAGCCTCCTCTTCCTTCACTGTTTATGCAGCAATGGTTTTGAGGATAGTGTGGAATGCCATCCTTTGATATAAGACCCTGTCTCTTCAAAACAAAGCACTTTCTTGCCTTTGTATATTAATCAGCAAATACTCATAATGACATACACAGCCAATCAAAGAAAACACAGTGAAGGTACTTTCCTATGTTGGTGGTAAGAGAAGTCTGCTTTTAGATGTTTTGAGGATACAGTATAACCTTGTATCCTAGACAAAGGTAAAAACACAATCTTCTGAGCTTCAAAACACTGCTTTTTCCTTGTATGCCCATTACCAGCAGATCTAACAAAATGAAAACAATCAACCAGAGTATATCTATACAGTCCAAATCCACTGTTATAGGACTAGGTGACAAGGTTTGAAATGTTTTTGAGGTGGTAGCCAAGGTCTTGCAGTAGTCATAGTACCAACAAACTTCTTTTCAAAAAAAACACTGCTCCTTTTGGTGTGTTTCTCCACCAGTGGTTTCAACAATCATAAACACAGTAAAACAACAAGTATTTCTCACAGTTAGAGGCTATTGTGTCCTAGGATCAGGTGACAGAGCCTTCTAGCATTTGGTCAACCATCAACTTTTTTTTCAACAAACATTGTTCTTTATACTCCACACTTCCTTAATTTCAGTTTAATAACACCTACTGTTTTCACCCTTTAAGCACCTTACTGCTTTTCACACCAGTTTTGCAAAAACACCTCTAAATGCAATGGTGGTATTACTGACTCTGCTTTATGGAAATGAAAACCAAACACTGCCCTTTGCCCCTTTGATATATAGAGGATTTTTCAGAAGATCACAAGTGTTTATCTCATGATCATTTTGTTTTAGATAATTGGCAGACTGTTTTCACCTTTGAAAACACCTCATCCTTCCTCTCTGCTTTAAACAATACACATAACTGACAGATTTTGACCTTGTTTCATCCCGATTTTGAGGGCAATTTGCAATGGTTACTCATACTAGTGCTAATTCAACCGTTTGATGTTTTACTTCTAACATCATCACCACATCAACACCTCATTTTTTCATAAACTCGAACTGTGGTTTTTTAAACCTCTTACAGCACTTAGAAATTTTGAAAAGCAAGGGGGGGGCACATAAAAATACCTTTACAACTCGATGAAGGCCTTGTAGAGAGTTGGAGTAGCTTTTCATGTGATTTGGAGGGGTGTTGGAGGGCTGAATTCAGGCGCGGCACCCTTTGGAGGAAGAACTCCGCGCAAACCTTGGTGTCGGGTCACTGTCGGGCCGACAGGACCCAAGGCTATAGGCGCGTCGCGCGCACCTACAGGCGCGCCACGCAGCCTTGTGTCGCAGTGCAAAAAACACGCCTGAGCGCGCCACGCATATTTACAGGCACACCGCGCAGTTACTGAGGCCTGAAAACTCTGTGTAATCGTTCAAAATTCCTCTCTCTGATCTCGTGAACATCAAAGGAAAACCTTGCTTGTGATTTGGAGTTTGAAAAAATGAATGAGCCACGGTCATGGACCCTTTAGAGAGCAACAATCCAACGGTCCTTTCACATTGGATTTGGAGAGGGTTTCGTTCAAAAGCTTTGAAAAAACCTTTGTTTTTTAAATCAAATTTTGAAGCCTCATTTTTGAAATCACAACTGATATCTTTCATTTGGACATGTGCACAGGGGTAAAAACTACTTGTTTTATAAGCGAGACCTCTCTTAAACCTTATGAGAAATTGAAATCTTTTGACTGTTTCTAATTCAGAGAAAAAGGGTTCTCCTTTTTAACATTGTAATTTCAAACTTCTTTGGTTTCAAACAAAAACATGAAGGCAATGATCACTCCTTTCTAAACCTGTTTTCCCTTAATGACGTAACCTTTTTTTTTTAAGAACTTTTCCTTTAAAGCTTTGACTGCTTCTCACTAGAGGGAAAAATCTGCCCTTTGATGTTCTGCATTGTAAGAGGTAATTTCTCTGAGATTTATGAGGATTATAGGTGTCCTTTCAACTGATGCTTTTCTTTGATTTGGAGGTGGAACTCAGTCATAATCACCTGGGCTGCATTATCATCTTTGACACATTTTTATAGGGAAAAATACCTTTCTTTTGACAGTGGCATGCTCACATTGCCTTTACCGGGTTTCAGGACTTGAAACACATGTCATGATCTGTCTTGCACCTTCATGACTACGCACCTTCTCTTACGTGTCTTTATAGCCGAAGAAAAACACTTTGCCACTTTTGAGTCGATACCAACTTATGATGAGTATCCCGAAGGTCATCCTTATGAGTAGGAAATTCAATACCTTTGAAACATAATTATCATCATTGGCTGTGTAATACCTGTTCTTTAATTATCAGCAACATTGTTTTGTTTGGGCCCAGACTGCTATATTGGAAAGAAAACTTGAAAAGGGACCAGCTTAACTTCTGTCTCAATCTGCTGAAGATTGTTTGGTGAGCATGCTTGACAAGGGTTTCTCTTATACATTATGGCAGGAAAACAAACTTTGAAAAACACTACAGCTTTTACCTCAGCCTTCAATCATCGCTTTACTTCAGAAAATCTGAGCGACTGTCTCACTGTTCATTAAACAAACCTGTGCTTACAGTAAGTTTGCAATTCTTCAAGTCATTATTGGCTATCGCCCTCTGCTTATGGATGAAGGAGGCGCCTTAACCCTCTGCTTATAGATGAAGGAGGTTCTTGGCCATGACAAATTACAAGTCTGTTTAACAGTGTTGTCTTTCTTCTACTGTGATTTCATGCTGAATGGAAGCTGTAAGAATTTGATGAGTAACTCCTTACCCTGCAGATGTATCTCAGGCTCATATTTACATTGAGAAGCAGTTGTTCTTCTAAATGTGTATTCAAGAATTTTCTCCTGAGATGATGACATGTTTCCTATATTTGTAAAATCCATAAAACACTGTAAAACACCTAAAATCAACTTGAGACTGTGGTCTATGCATTGCTGGGATTAGGGGTGTGTAAGTGGCGCGACTTAGGGCTGTGATCAATTTCATTTCTAGAGTGGGAGGTCTGTCATGATTGCTCTGTAGCAGATGGAGGTTTTTGGCCTTTTGATGGTTTCCAAGGGTAAAATGCCTTAAAGCGCCACTTCCTAACTTAGGGGAGGCTTTTGAAACAGACTTGGATTGTCCTTTAGAGCTGATGGGCAGACCAGTAGGGCTAAAGCTAGATAGGATAGCGATAATGATGTTTAACCTTGACATGGGCGGACTGAAAAGTAGGAGGACGAAAAAAAGTTTTATGAGGTTTTTCTAGAAGACAAATTGACATATGGAGATCAGCTTCTAGAAAACTCAGCTATGGATCTAGTCATCACTAACAAATGAAAAATATTGATGTCTAACATTGGCTCCATTTGGGGAGGGCAGCTCCTCGTCAGGAGGTGTCTAGAATTCAGATCTTTGGCTTATGAAGACCAGTGCTTTACCCATTGGCGCAAAATTTCGCCCTTCTTTGATGCTATTTCTGAAAAGTGATAGCATGGTTAACATAAATGATATTTCTACCTACCCCACTATCTTTCCTAACATTTTTTCTTCTCTTTGGTGCATTTGAACTAGCAGCCTTTTGACAATGTATATTTTTCTTTTTGCAAAATGAACCTATCTATTTCTACTCTTATATCTGCCGAGAGTTCGGATTAAACTAATGAACTCCTTCATTACTCTACCTAAACTAGATCAACTGTCAAGATTAAACTGTTTGACAGGATTTTGTTCTCTAATCTAAAACATAAAATTTAAAATGATCAAATCAGGATTAAACGATCTGATTTGTCATGTATTTGTGGCATGATAGGACAAACTGCACACAAATATTATGCTGCATAAAGGAAATGTAGAAAAACGAGGCTAAGATGTATAATGTGTTTTTCATCCCTCGCTTCTCTCTTTGGTTCTATTTTAGGCATGTGGAACCATAATCTTTCCCTAATCTAAACTCTGTGATAAGTCAATCTTACACAATGTTGACTATCTTTTGCACTCACTATCTTATCAGCAAATAAATTTAAACATGCTCAGCTATGATTAGGCTAGATAGCTGAACAAGACATTGGAGTACTAGTAGCGGCATTTAGACTTGCTCTCTTTCCGAAAGACTATTTTTTTGGAACATGGGGCTTTGTTCTATCTTCACTCGCCCTCTTTTCTAACTTTTACTGTTTTTGACTTTTCTATTTTTCTATATTTCAAACAGTGGTATGTACAATGAATGAAAGTGTTTCAAACTCAGAAATGGAGCTCTTGACAAAAATAATGCTTTAATGTCCTGCCATTCACAGGACCAAAAATTTCAGTCCCATCAGGTTCTTGCAAGAAGAAAGCATTGTTTCCACTGACTGAGCTGATGATGTAAGGTCATTTCCATAAATTTTCAAACTTGCCATGTTTACTTTTGTCTTCTCTTATAGAATCCCATTTTAAAACTTTATCTCCAATCTGAAAATCATTTTCTTTAGTTCTTTTGTCAAAAATCTGTTTTATTTTGTTTTGTGCTAGCTGAGCCCTTTGGTAAACTTCTTCTCTGGTTTGTTGTAAATGGATAGTCTGATTTACCCTCCTTTGCATGTCATTTTCTTCTACTTGGACTTCTTGTAATAGCTTCATTACTGGAACTCCTAAGGATGTTGGGAAAATGGCATCTATGCCATAAACTAGTTGGTAAAGAGACTACCTATGGATTTCTTGGTGGTTAATCTATCAGCCCATAAGGCGTGTACTAGTTTCCCATGCCATGCTTTTTTATTTTGTTCAAGAAGTTTTTTGATAATGTTGACTAGCCTTTTGTTAGAGGACTCGGCTAAACCATTACCTTGAGGGTAATAGGCTGTGGAATGTCCTAATGAAATGTGATACTTGTGACAGAAGTCAACCATTATTTTGGAGGAGAAGGCAACGGCGTTATCTGTAATGATCTTTCTGGGACAGCCAAATCTAGATAGGATATTGGTTTCTAGGAATTTGATGATGACTGAATCGGTGGCATTCCGGGAAGGTATGGCTTCTATCCATTTGGTAAAGTAATCAGTGGCTGTGAGGATCCATTTATGTTGAGCGGATGAGGAAGGGTGAATTTCCCCGATAAAATCTAGACCCCATTGCTAGAAGGGTCCTTCAACTATAATGGGATGTAAGGGCAAAGGTAAAAGATTTTTCTTGCCATCAAAAATTTGACATTTATGGCATGTCATAACTACTTTGTGAGTGTGAGGGAATAAGGTAGGCCAATAATAACCGGCTCTAAGGATTTTGTTCGCTGTGGTTTTCCAGTAGAGATGGCCCCCACATTCCCCTTCATAAGAAATCTCGCTTTTGTTTTTGATAAAGTCGGAGGAGCATTCAGATAAGTTAATACATAAAGAATATCTGCATACCAAGGTGAATCCAGAAATATTTGATCAATAGAGGGGAGTGTGCACTCTTCCTGTTCTTCTAAGGCATCAACAAAATTTATATCTAAAGCTTGGAGGTTGGTTTTAGCCATTAGCCTTGCAAGTCCTTGTCCTTTAACTAGTTTGGTAGGTCGGATTTCTAAGTCATATTCTAGGATGATAGCGATCCATTTTCCCCTTTTACCATCGGGATCTTGGTTTAGAATTTCCTTGACGACAGTATTAGGGACAAAAGCTATGACATGAGAATGCAAGATGTAAACTCGGAAATCTTTTAGTGCTTTTACCAATGCGAATGCCTGTTTTTCCATGATGTTATATTTCAAGGGAGCATCTCTCAGGGATTTTCTAAAAAAGGCAATGGGTTGCTCTTGCCCAGCTGCATTTTTTTGCAACAACACCGCAGCTATTGTATGTTCTGAGGCAAATGAAAAAATGTAAAAATCTTTGGTGAAGTCAGGGCTTATCAATACTGGTGTTTCAGTTAAGGCCCTTTTAATTAGTTCAAAATATTTTTTGGCTTCTATAGTCCATTTAACCCCGACCTCCTTTTTTAACATATTTGTGATATCTTTCAGGAGTTCAGCAAGGTTTGGGATGAATCTTCTTAAGAAATTTATCTTTCCGATAAAGGACTGTAACTCCTTTATGTTTCTGGGGTGACTTATCTGTAATATACCTTCGATTCTCTGTGGGTCTATTTTAATTCCTTCTTCCGAAATAATGTGACCTAGGAGTTTTCCTTCCTCTAGACCGAAAAGTGTTTTCTTGGGGTTTAGGGATAAACCATACTTTCTGCATTTGTTGAAAAATTTTCTTAAGTGTGCTAGGTGTTCTTCATCTGATTTAGAATATACCATTATATCGTCAAGATATATGACTATGAAAACACCTATGTCTTCTGAGAAGGCTATGTCCATGGCTCTTTGAAATGTGGCGCCAGCATTCATCAGTCCAAAAGGCATTTTAACGTACATAAAAGTGCCCCAAGGGGTGGTGAAAGTTGTCTTATGTTGATCGGTAGGGTAAACCAACACTTTGTTATAACCAGAAAAACCATCAAGCAATGAGATTATTTTAGCGCCTACTACCTTCTGAAGTATGTGGTCCATTTTGGGCAGAGGATAGTTGTCTTTCAGACATGCCCTATTTAGGTTTCGGAAATCTATACAGAGTCTGATTTCACCAGTCTTTTTCCTAACTGATACTATATTTGAGACCCACTCAGAGTATCGGAGAGACACTATTATCCTGGCATCATACATCTTTTTGATTTCTTTTTCAACCAACGGTAGTAATACGGGGTTTATCTTTCTTAACTTCTCTTTGAAAGGTTTTTGGTTTTCTTTGAGGGGAATTTTATGTTGGATGATGCTTGTGTCATATGATTTCAAATCTTGGTATCCCCATGCAAACACATCTTTAAATTCTTTAAACAACTCAATGTATTTATGTTTTATATGAGGTGGGAGGGTTTTGGACAGTTTGACCTTTCTAGGTTCCTCCGAGCTTCCTATGTTATATTCTTCTATGTCGACTTCAGTGGATTCCATTTTTGGCTTTTTGGCCACATCATTAAAATCAAACAATTCCTCTAGAGGTGCAAGCCCTCTGGGTATGGTGTCATTTTCATAATGTAAGACTTCGAGTTCTCTTGGGTCAACATCCTCTCCTATCTTAGTTCCAGATGAAAGGTTTATCAGGTTTAGATCTATCAAAGAAGAGAGATTTAGCTCTTGGTCTTGATTGTGTCTGTATTCCCTTTCTTCATTTCCTACGTTTTTTCTGGTTTCTTCAAATTCATTCTTAGATTGTAGGAAATCATCAATTTGATCATCATCTTTGAATATTTTCCAATGATTAATATTATCTGGTACAGTAGGGCGATTTTTAACTTGAATGTCATATTACTCACTTAGACATGGTGTTTGGCTATTGCTTGCAGCAAAGGCGAGCTCATTTGCCAGACTATTTTGAATCCTAGGTATAAAGGTGAGTTCATACTTCTCGAAGGTTTTGAGGATATCTAAAGCTGCATTCCTGTATTCCCTTAGTCTGGGGTTTTTTACTGAATATTAACCTTTGATTTTCCTGATTACAAGTTCTGAATCTCCCTGGGCTGATACTTTTTTGGCGCCTAAGTCCTTAAGTATGTGCAGACCAATGAGAAGGGCCTCATATTCCGCAATGTTATTAGTACACTGGAATTCTAATCTGAAAGAATGACCTTTATTAGTATTATGTATCCAGATATCGTCCCCTGACCCAGTTTTTCCACAAGAACCATCAAAGCTTAGAATCCAAATAACTTCTCTTTCAGACAAGATACTAAGCTTTTTTTCAGGCTTCTTGCTGCTTTGATTATTGCTTTCCATTTTCAGTAATGGGAAGTGTGTTTCCGATGTTTTTAAAAACCTCTTCATTTTCTATTATCTTCTTGTTCACATCACTTTCATTATATAAGATAAAATAATCTAAATCGGAATGAATGGAATAAATGTGAGTGTTTTTCGGCTTATCCCGGTTACTAACCATGTATTTCATGTGAGTTTCTCGGTATAATCTCCTAGCCTGGTTAAAAACGGGAATGGTAGCGAATGACATATCCATTTGGAGACTACCTTGCATTTTGGCAACCCATGCCCTTGATAGTAGCCTTCCATACTTAGGAGGGATATCGGCTACTACTACGTCCATGACCAAGTTTTTCGCTGGTAGCTGTGTTAGAGCAAAATCTAGGTTTTTTATCAGACCTAAGCATTTGACCTGACTTGAGTCAAAGGAATACAAGTTTTTGTAGTGTTGAGTTACTTCTAATCCCAGGTTTTCCATGACCACTCTAGGCATTAGGTTATGGGAGGCACCAGAATCTAACATGGCATTATGTAGTATCTTGTCCCGTATCTTCAGACTCACATAGAAAGGGGAGACAGATCCCTCTTGGTATTGACCTTCTATCTTTGGGCCGAACAGGAGCTCAGGCTTGTCATCAGTTAGATTCAAAGTATCTGCCTCGCTTCCTATGTCAAAAACTTTGAAGACTTGAGATCTATACCTATCTATATTTATTAGTTCAGTGAGGGGTATGGTAATTTTTATTTTGGAAATTTCCCCTTCGAAACTAAAAGGATATTGTGGTCTGGGCATATTTGTTTCAGCTTTTTCAGACATGACTTTTTCTATGCTCTTAATTTGCTGACTTTGGTTCGGGATTTGGTTTGACACCGCCATCTCGGGGATTTTTGTAGAGGTACTGGGATTATTTGAGCCAAGACTTGTTTGAATAGCTTTATCTTTGTTTTGGTCAATTTTCTTGGTCATGAATGTGTTGCTATCCATAGCCTTTTTAGGGATGGTGTCGGAGGTTTTAGTAATTTCAGGACTACCCTTTTTGGAGCGTTCTTGGTTTTTTCTACTTCTAAGGTTATACTACCTGTGAGCTTCTATAATGGCATTTTGAAAGTCTATGGCGGGATCTTCGAGATCTTCATAGTTGGTTTCATCCTGACCCGGAGAGCATAACTCTTGCTCTTCTATTGTGAGGTAAACCTCACTCTCGTTATCAGAACCTATGAGGTTCCAATGATTTTCATCAATGGGTTCGGTATCCTTATCCTCTTCTTCCACGTAATTTTCATTGAATGGTGGCCTAATTTGTTGGTCATTTTCCCTTGGTCTGTTTTGGGGCTGCTCCCTCCTAAAGTTTTGGTTCCGGTTTCTGTTTGGAGGATTTGCTTGGTTGTCCCTAACAGGAGCCTTTTCATTTATCCTTTCCCACATTTTGGCCATGGTTTTGACTAAATCATCTATTCTAGGATCTAGGGTAGGCGATGAAGTGGAGACCTCTTCTTTATATGTAACCTTTCTTTCTGATCTAGTCCTAGCCCTTTTTTCTGCTAAGTTGGCATCTGCTTTTATTGCTATTTGTTGCATTTCTTCTAAGGTAGGGGGATCTTTGTCTCTCAGATGATATGTCATGTCCGGATCAAAACCCTCGGGAAATTTTGCAAAGGCTAAACCAAGTGGGGGTTTGAAATGAGGTGGGAGGGAGTTATACACACTGTTGAACCTAGTGCAGTAAGCCTGGACACTTTCCCCATTTTCCCGTTTTAGGTTGTTATATTCTGATAAGATTTGAATAGGGTTCCTTCGGACTTCCCACCTATTTCTGAAGACTTGATGTAGTTCTGGGATATTGTGGATGCTGTTTGGAGTCAAGCTTTTGAACCATGTTTTGGGTTCACCACTAAGACTTTGGGCGAATATTCTCATTCTGATAGTCTCGTCTTGTACCTCCAGGTATTCATAAGCATCACTAATCCTACTTATATGTTGTTGAGGTGTGGTGGTGTCTTCTCCGGTAAAGTGTGGGATTTTGTCTTGATATTTATTTGGGAGAGGAGCCAAAGGTAGTGGCAACACCAAAGGTGCGTACCAGGCTGCCATGACGGGAGCTAATGGATGATGTACAAGATGAGGACTAGTGGGATGAGATGAGGTGGTTTGAACAATGGTGGTTCGGACAGGTGTGGCGGATGAACTTGGACTAGTGATCTGGTTTTGAGCAGATCTGGGATGGTAGGAGCCAAATTGATGGAGAAGCTGAAAGTCGGGGGGGGTGGAAGGTGAGGCTTCTCTACTATGACTGTGTGATTGGTCTAGGGTTTCAAGATCGTCAAAGTTTATCTTACTATGAGACCTACTTCTGAAAAGAGTTTTTGATGACTCTAATTCAAAAGGTGAATCTGGTAGGATAGTGAGATGTTTAGGTACTGATCTTGTTTTACGGATGGATCTACCAGTAGCTAGATGGTCAGTTTCGGAAGCTTGCCACAGAATCTTCTCTGGGTCATCTACTATGATAGGGGGATTTGGGTTTGGATGGGATCTGGTGTTGATTCTTCGTGAAGCCAGATTTTGGATCTAGAGTTTAGAGAGAATGGTATTGGTGAATGTTTTGGATGAGTGGTCTCTCTAAAGTTCTACTAAGGTGAAGGATGGTCAAAATAAAAGGGATGGACTACTGGAGTCGCCAGGTGGAACTGGGTTGTTTTTGTGAAGATAGCTATGGTCCACCACCGGTAACTAATCTGGAAATGTTTTGGATTTTCTGAGTTTTATGTGCAATCTATGGTTTAAAGTATTCTAAATTTGTTTCAACACTTTGCTAGGGTGGCGATAACAAAAAGAGTTTACTCTAAATGAGTCTATGGACTGCTTGCTTGTTTAAGTATCTAAAGGACCAAAGAGTCTATAAGAGTTTGCTAGACTGTCATGTACTCAGTGTCCCACCATCTCCCGCTATGTTAGTGAGCGATGGGATAGGTCTATCGAATAGTAACCTAGAGTTCGGTAAAATAGTAAGGCCTACTGGAGGCTAGTGGAGTCGCCAGGTGGAACTTGATTGTTTTTTGAGATATGTGTGTATGGTCCACCACCAGTACTGACAAAAAAACCAATCTAAGGGAGTGTTTTGGGGTTTTTTGAGTTTTATGTGCCTACAAGGTTTGGAAGAGTTTCCTATGACTAACTCATCATTTTGCTAAGATGGTGAAGGAGCTATTTCTACTCTTCGGACAACACTTAAGTTTTCTAAGTTTGAATGAGACTTCGAGAGTTACTAAGGGGTACTTAGATTTTCACTAACTCAGAAGGTCCCACCGTGATCACCATTATGTTAGTGAGCGGTGGGATAATTCAATCAAATAGTATTCTTAAGGTCTCTTAAGGTCTAGGGAATCTAAGTTTGTTTAATACTCAGAGTCCCACCGTGATCGCCATTATGTTAGGGTGGCGATGAGGTGGCTCAATGGTAGGTATTCTTAGTTCAAAAGGGGCTTTCTGTGAGTCTTGCAAGATATTCAGATTAAAAGAAACTCAGAAAATTCCCACCGTGATCGCCATTATGTTAGTGAGCGGTGGGATAAGTCAATCAAATAGTATCTTAAGGTCTCTTAAGGTCTAGGGAATCTAAGTTTGTTTAATACTCAGAGTCCCACCATGATCGCCATCTATGTTAGGGTCCCGTGATTTGGCTGATTGGCAAGCCAAATGACAGTGTAACATCAAACCAAGCTTTGGAGCCCGAGGACCTAGCCTTCCTGGACTCAGAGAGGGCTCTCTCTATATGCGTAAGGGATATCTGTGTGTTTGCTTATTTGTGTTCTGATTTTAGGCTAGTTATGAAGTAAGTTTTTGATTTTTTGTTTTTTTTAAGTTGTGAGGGATGAAACTGATCAAATATATGAAACAGATAACAAGATGTAGATTAACTGGGCTATGGGGTCAAAAGGTCAAGAAAGCTATTAGATGACGATACAAGGCTGTTGAAGGGCCGATTTGATTCAAGGTAGAAAAGATCTTTGGGCAAAATGGAGTAATGGACATCAAGTTTGTGAACAACAAAGAGTTTCAAGCATCACTGGTTCAATAGATAACATAAACATGGTAGGGCAAACCATTAATCATGCAAAATGTAACTATAAACTAATCAATACATAGAAACAAACATTCAAGCCATGCATAGAAGTATAAGACCCTCTAACTTTGGGAAATGGCTATCAGACTTTGGGGAAAACACATAAGAAGGACTAACAACTCAAAACACTATACCGGAATTCCTAAACACAGTACTTCAAGTTATTGGGCACTTTCAACAACAAGATTTGCATAGTTTTAGGCAAAGGGCTAGATCGGGTCTAGGCCTCCTTGGTTCAAAAAAAATGATAATCTTAATCAGTCAAAGAGATAGTTTCATGGGTGGAACTATGGACAGTCATAGGTAAGCAGGGCACACCATACATCCTACTCAACATGCATAGAACTATTAATGAAACTAGCAACAATATCCTCAAGTTATTAAAGAGCAGTTAAAGACAGCTAACCACAATAGGAAGAAACATAAAGCTATGAAGATTCGAGATTTTGGGGAATTGCCTCCAAGCCTCCATGGGCATATCTCAAATTTGTTCTCTACTAATCTATAGCAAGCAAGAAACATGTATCATGAATGAAAACTAGAAGACAAAAACAAAGCAAGAGACACTATACCATTCTACCATGTCATGGAATCCATCAACAATCCTTCATCATCCATCCAAGAAAATTCAAGAGGCAATCCAAAAGCATAACACAAGTATTTTCTCCAAAGCTCATATGACCATATATTGCTTCTCTTCTCAAGTTCAGCCTTGTTTTACAATGAAAGCCTTTGGATTATATAGGCTAAAGTGAGGAAAACCTAAAGGTTCAACTTGCATCCTCATTGGCCTAATCAAAATATCTAAACTTGTCCTTGAGGCTTTGCAAAGCCCAAGGCACAAAAATATCTCATAAAATATCTAAAAATTGCTAAAAAAGGGAATTTAATTGACTTTGCATCATTTTCCAAGTGTAAAAATAGCTAAACGCACATTTGGAAAAAGCAGTTTTTAGAGGTTCAAAAATTACAAAAATATTTCAAATTTATATCAGAAAAAGATCCCCTGAGTTGCCGGAAACATTTGGCAGCCTTCCTGTGTCAAAACGAGGCTCATGATAGCTCGTTGGAAAGCTCTAAGTTTCTACTTTCCGGAGCAACTAACATTTCTCCAATCCGATGCCTAGAAGTCCTCCAAATCTGCACCTGTGTGTAAAAAACCAGAAAATTACAGTCTGCTGATAGACCGGGCAGAGTGTGCAAAAATAGAGCCTTTTTCGCCGTTTTGAGGGGGAAGATGATCTCCAAATGCTCTGAAAATCGCTGAGGACATGATCATGAAATTATGGCATCTGATGATACCATTCTCCTCCCTTGATGAATCCTCAAAATGAAATGGCGAATTTATGAGTTTTTGATCAAAAACTCAAAAATGCCAAAAAACCAAAAGTTGTCAAAATGGGCCCAAAATTGGTGTGCATGACCCTCAAGGGTCCTTAGGAACATGTTCTAAAGCTGAAGCCAAATTTTCAAGCGCTGATATGCCTTTCTTCTCTTTCCATGCCGGGCGCTTCCCCTTTTCTTCCTTCAGTTTCTCTTGGGTGGCCTTTAGCTTGCGCCGGGAAAACTGATTCAACTTTTGATAGTGCTGTGTCATCTTCCTTTGTAGCTCCAGGTCTCTCTTTTACTTTTCAAGCTTCATCTCCAAGTGTTTATTGGCTCTTTCTAGCCATGCCTCCTTATTTTCTTCAATTTCTTGCTCAAGTAGTGCAGTGAGGGGAAAAGATTGAAGCTGGGCTTGTTCTTCTTCCTTTTGCTTTTCCAGGGCTCTTTTAAGCCCTATGGTTCTAGGCCTCTTCCGCCTAGGCTGGTCTTCTTCTTCATCTTCATCAAACTCCCCGATGAGCTCCTCTATCCTTACTTGTGCTTTAGCAGCCTCATTCTTGTATTTGATTGCTCGTGCCTCATGGACAACCATATGGACACTCATTTGTTTATTTTGGATCTCCAAGAAATGATTGAAGGTCTTTGCCCGATGAAGGTCATTCTCCAATGCTTCAATTTGACCCTCTCGATGGATTAGAAGGTTTTCAAGAATGCGGGCTTCATTATCGCTGTCATCACTTTGGATTGGAATGACAGCCAATGCACCTCCATGTTCTTGACTTTCTCCTATCTTGCCTTTCCCTTTGCCCTTGAAAGCTAACCTTGCACTCTTCCTTCTTGGCATGCTAGTGGGAGACCTCTTTGGCGATTTTCTTTTGCTAGGGACAACTCTTGTCACTTTTGGAGTGACAGCCTTAGGCCCTTTCTTTCTTGCTGTGTTGGGCTTTGTCTTTTTAGGAGAGGGAGGCATAATTGCTTTGCCTTTGTCATCTTCTTGAAACTGCTGCTCTTCTTGAGGCTGTTGTGTATCTTCTTCAGGTTGCTTCTGCTCTTCAATGTCATGATGTTGATCTGTCTCAAATTCTTGTTGCCCTTGATCATCAACATCATGCCGCTGCTGTGCTTGGAATTCTTGTTCATTTTGTGGCTCAGGCTGCTGCTCAAAATTCTGCCCAAACTGCTATTCATGACCTTCAATATCAAGTTGCTTCTCTTCCTCTTGTCCCTGCTGTTCATTTTCACTGAGATGCTGCTGTTCAACACTCTTTTCTTCTTTCTCCTGCTGCTGACCTTCACCACTGTCCTACTGTTGTTCTTCATCTCTTTCTTCTTGCTGTCCAAACTGCTGCCTCTGTTCACCAACATCAAGCTGCTGGTGTGTTTTAACTTCATGCTCACTTTGTGGCTCAAGCTGCTGCCCCTAACCATCAAAATCATGCTACTGGTCTTCATCAGTTTCTTCATGTTTGTCCTCTTCTTTTTCTACCTGTTCATGTCCTTCCTCTTCATGCTGTCCTAACTGTTCTATAGTAATCTTGAGCCTTCTAGGAGTGGGCCTGTTGGAAAAAGGTACAGGGCGATGAATAGGTGGGGTGGGAGATATATGGACCGGAGGAACAGTGGAGAAGTCTGGGTGACTAATGAAAACATCCCATGAAACCTCTTTCTTCTCTAGCTGGTGTAGGATGATAATTTTGATCAGAGAAAGATGGAAAAGGGAAGCTATTTGCAGAGATGGAGTCTTCTTCTGGACTGAGGATGCCATCTTCTCGATGCTTTTGTATAAAAAGTAAGGGAGATTTAGCTGCCTAGTTCTAGTGAAATGCATCAATAGTAGGACATGATAGGCATAAACTCGAGTAAATCTCCCTTCACAAGTAAAATACTTCATTATGAACTTCATAACAGTGCAAGTATCTCTGTGCTTAGGCTTGATGAAAGGCTTGTAGTCATCCAGGTCTAGATGGGTCTGTTTGAACCATTTCTCGCCATGATATGGAATTTTGGTGGCTTTAGACACTGACCTCGGGGAAAACTTGAAATCAAGGTCTGCTACCTGGAAATGTTTGCTTTGGAACCTCAGGGCGCATAGGTGTGTCAAGGGTGAGAAACTTTTGACCTCCTGTACCTTCTGGCAGAACTCTAAACAACCTACCTCATGAAAATTGAAAAGGATGGATGGATGTGCATTGACCTCCTTTGTAGAGATTGGCTCATACCTCTTGTGCAACCCACTTTTGCTATCTTGCCTAGGAGGCATCTTGACCTAGATGTGCTTTTGAAACACCAAATTACTCCAAAGCTTTTGAAATGCCTTGTTTAAACCAAACCCTGTCTCAGCCTCCTCTTACTTCACTGTTTGATAATGCAGCAATGGTTTTGAGGATAGTGTGGAATGCTCTCCTTTGATATAAGACCCTGTCTCTTCAAAACAAAGCCCTTTCTTGCCTTTGTATATTAATCAGCAAATACTCATAATGACATACACAGCCAATCAAAGAAAACACAGTGAAGGTACTTTCCTGTGTTGGTGGTAAGAGAACTCTGCTTTTAGATGTTTTGAGGATACAATATAACCTTGTATCCTAGACAAAGGTAAAAACACAATCTTCTGAGCTTCAAAACACTACTTTTTCCTTGTATGTCCTTTACCAGCAGATCTAACAAAATGAAAACAGTCAACCAGAGTATATCTATACAGTCCAAATCCACTGTTATAGGACTAGGTGACAAGGATTGAAATTTTTTTGAGGTGGTAGCCAAGGTCTTGCAACAGTCATAGTACCAACAAACTTCTTTTCAAACAAAACACTGCTCCTTTTGGTGTGTTTCTCCACCAGTGGTTTCAACAATCATAAACACAGTCAAACAACAAGTATTTCTCACAGTTAGAGGCTATTGTGTCCTAGGATCAGGTGACAGAGCCTTCCAGCATTTGGCCAACCATCAACTTTTTTTTCAACAAATATTGTTCTTTATACTCCACACTTCCTTAATTTCAGTTTAATAACACCTACTGTTTTCACCCTTTAAGCACCTTACTGCTTTTCACACCAGTTTTGCAAAAACACCTCTAAATGCAATGGTGGTATTACTGACTCTGCTTTATGGAAATGAAAACCAAACACTACCCTTTGCCCCTTTGATATACAGAGGATTTTTCAGAAGTTCACAAGTGTTTATCTCATGATCATTTTGTTTCAGATAATTGGCAGACTGTTTTCACCTTTAAAAACACCTCATCCTTCCTCTCTGCTTTAAACAATACACATAACTGACAGATTTTGACCTTGTTTCATCCCAATTTTGAGGGAAATTTGCAATGGTTACTCATACTAGTGCTAATTCAACCTTTTGATGTTTTACTTCTAACCTCATCACCACATCAAAAACTCGTTTTTTCATAAACTCGAACTGTGGTTTTTTAAACCTCTTACAGCACTTAGCAATTTTGAAAACCAGGGGGGGGGGGGGGGCACGTAAAAATACCTTTACAACTCGATGAAGGCCTTGTAGAGAGTTGGAGTAGCTTTTCATGTGATTTGGAGGGGTGTTGGAGGGCTGAATTCAGGCGCGGCACCCTTAGGAGGAAGAACGCCGCGCAAACCTTGGTGTCGAGTCACTGTCGGGCCGACAGGACCCAAGGCTACAGGCGCGCCGCGCAGCCTTGTGTCGCAATGAAAAAAACATGCCTGAGCACGCCACGCATATTTACAAGCGCGCCGCGCAGTTGCTGAGGCTTGAAAACTCTTTGTAATCGTTCAAAATTCCTCTCTCTGATCTCGTGAACATCAAAGGAAAACCTTGCTTGTGATTTGGAGTTTGAAAAAATGAATGAGCCATGGTCATGGACCCTTTAGAGAGCAACAATCCAACGGTCCTTTCACATTTGATTTGGAGAGGGTTTCGTTCAAAAGCTTTGAAAAAACCTTTGTTTTTTAATTTAAATTTTGAAGCCTCATTTTTGAAATCACAACTGATATCTTTCATTTGGACATGTGCACAGGGGTAAAAAATACTTGTTTTATAAGCGAGACCTCTCTTAAACCTTATGATAAATTGAAATCTTTTGATTGTTTCTAATTCAGAGAAAAAGGGTTCTCCTTTTTAACATTGTAATTTCAAACTTATTTGGTTTCAAACAAAAACATGAAGGCAATGATCACTCCTTTCTAAACCTGTTTTCCCTTAATGACGTAACCCTTTTTTTTTAAGAACTTTTCCTTTAAAGCTTTGACTGCTTCTCACTAGAGGGAAAAACCTGCCCTTTGATGTTCTGCATTGTAAGAGGAAAATTTCTCTGAGCTTTATGAGGATTATAGGTGTCCTTTCAACTGATGCTTTTCTTTGATTTGGAGGTGGAACTCAGTCATAATCACCTGGGCTACATTATCATCTTTGACACATTTTTATAGGGAAAAATACCTTTCTTTTGATAGTGGCATGCTCACATTGCCTTAACCGGGTTTCAGGACTTGAAACACATGTCATGATCTCTCTTGCACCTTCATGACTCTGCATACCTATTTGCAATGTCTTTCTGCTGAAGAAGAAACTTAACTGCCACTTTTGGTCATACCAACTTATGATGAGTAATCTGTAGGTCATCCCCTTATGAGTAGGAAATTCAGTACCTTTGAAACATAATTATCATCATTGGCCTGTGTAATGACCTATTCTTTAATTATCAGCAACATTGTTTTGTTTGGGCCCAGACTGCTATACTGGAAAGAAAACTTGAAAAGGGACCAGCTTAACTTCTGTCTCAATCTGCTGAAGATTGTTTGGTGAGCGTGCTTGACAAGGGTTTCTCTTATACATTATGGCAGGCAAACAAACTTTGAAAAACACTACAGCTTTTACCTCAGCCTTCAGTCATCACTTTACTTCAGAAAATCTAAGAGACTGTCTCACTGTTCATTAAACAAACATGTGCTTACAGTCAGTTTGCAATTCTTCAAGTCAATATTGGCCATCGCCCTCTGCTTATGGATGAAGGAGGCGCCTTAACCCTCTGCTTATAGATGAAGGAGGTTCTTGGCCATGACAAATTACAAGTCTGTTTGACAGTGTTGTCTATCTTCTACTGTGATTTCATGCTGAATGGAAGTTGTAAGAATTTGATGAGTAACTCCTTACCCTGCAGATGTATCTCAGTCTCATATTTACATTGAGAAGCAGCTGTTCTTCTAAATGTGTATTCAAGAATTTTCTCCTGAGATGATGACATGTTTCCTGTCTTTGTAAAATCCATAAAACACTGTAAAACACCTAAAATCAGCTTGAGACCATGGTCTATGCATTGCTGAGACTTAGGGGTGTGTAAGTGGGGCGACTTAGGGCTGTGATAAATTTCATTTGCAGAGTGGGAGGTCTGTCATGATTGGTCTGTAGCAGATGGAGGTTTTTGGCCTTTTGATGGTTGCCAAGGGTAAAATTCCTTAAAGCGCCACTTCCTAACTTAGGGGAGGCTTTTGAAACAGACTTGGATTGTCCTTTAGAGCTGATGGGCAGGCCAGTAGGGCTAAAGCTAGATAGGATAGCGATAATGAGGTTTAACCTTGACATGGGCGGACTGAAAAGTAGGAGGGCGAAAAAAAGTTTTATGAGGGTTTTCTAGATGAAAAATTGACATATGGAGATCACCTTCTAGAAAACTCAGCTATGGATCTAGTCATCACTAACAAATGAAAAATACTGATGACTAACAGTGGCTCCATTTGGGGAGGGTAGCTCCTCGTCAGGAGGTGTCCAGAATTCAGATCTTTGGCTTATGAATATCAGTGCTTTACCCATTGGCACAAAATTTCGCCCTTCTTTGATGCTATTTCTGAAAAGTGACAGCATGGTTAACATAAATGATATTTCTACCTACCCCACTATCTTTCCTAAAAAAATTTCTTCTCTTTGGCGCATTTGAACTAGTAGCCTTTTGACAATGTATATTTTTCTTTTTGCAAAATGAACCTATCTATTTCTACTCTTATATCTGCCGGGAGTTCAGATTAAACTGATGAACTCCTTCATTACTCTACCTATGCTAGATCAACTGTCAAGATTAAGCAGTTTGACAGGATTTTGTTCTCTAATCTAAAACATGAAATTTAAAATGATCAAATCAGGATTAGATAGTCTGATTTGTCATGCATTTGCGGCATAAAAGACAAGCTGCACACAAATATTATTTTGCAACAAAAGGAAAACTAGACAAGCGGGGCTAAGATGTACAATGTGTTTTTCATCCCTCGTTTCTCTCTTTGGTTCTGTTTTAGGCATGTGGAACCAAAATCTCTCCCTAATCTAAACTCTGTGATAAGTCAATCTTACACAATGTTGACTATCTTTGCACTCACTAACTTATCAGCAAATAAATTTAAACATGCTCAGCTATGATTAGGCTAGATAGCTGAACAAGACATTGAAGTGCTAGTAGCGGCATTTAGACTTGCTCGCTTTCTGAAAGACTATTTTTTGGAACATGGGGCCTTTGTTTCTATCTTCACTCGCCCTCTTTTCTGTCTTTTACTGTTTTTGACTTTTCTATCTTTGCAATATTTCAAACAATGGTATGTACAATGAATGAAAGTGTTTCCAAACTCAGAAATGGAGTTCCTGACAAAAATAATGCTTTAATGTCTTGCCATTCACAGGACCCCCAAAAATTTCAGTCCCATCAGGTTCTTGCAAGAAGAAAGCATTGTCTCCACTGACTGAGCTGATGATGTAAGGCCCTTTCCATAAATTTTCAAACTTGCCATGTTTACCTTTGTCTTCTCTTCTAGAATCCCATTTTAAAAATTTATCTCCAATTTGAAAATCATTTTCTTTAGTTCTTCTGTCAAAAATCTGTTTTATTTTATCTTGTGCTAACTGAGCCCTTTGGTAAACTTCTTCTCTGGTTTGTTGTAAATGGATAGTCTGATTTACCCTCCTTTGCATGTCATTTTCTTCTATTTGAACTTCTTGTAATAGCTTCATTACTGGAACCCCTAAAGATGTTGGGAAAATGGCATCTATGCCATAAACTAGTTGGTAAGGAGACATACCTATGGATTTCTTGGTGGTTAATCTATCAGCCCATAAGGCGTGTACTAGTTTCCCATGCCATGCTTTTTGATTTTGTTCAAGAAGTTTTTTGATAATGTTGACTAGGCTTTTGTTAGAGGACTCGGCTAAGCCATTACCTTGAGGGTAATAGGCTGTGGAATGTCCTAATGAAATGTGATACTTGTGACAGAAGTCAACCATTCTTTTGGAGGAGAAGGCAGTGGCGTTATCTGTAATGATATTTCTGGGACAGCCAAATCTAGATAGGATATTGGTTTCTAGGAACTAGATGATGACTGAATCGGTGGCATTCCGGGAAGGTATGGCTTCTATCCATTTGGTAAAGTAATCAGTGGCTGTGAGGATCCATTTATGTTGAGCGGATGAGGAAGGGTGAATTTCCCCGATAAAATCCAGACCCCATTGCTGGAAGGGTCCTTCAACTATAATGGGATGTAAGGGCAAAGCTAAAAGCTTTTTCTTGCCGTCAAAAATTTGACATTTATGGCATGTCATAACTAGTTTGTGAGTGTCAGGGAATAAGGTAGGCCAATAACAACCGGCTCTAAGGATTTTGTTCGCTGTGGTTTTCCAGTAGAGATGGCCCCCACATTCCCCTTCATGCATTTCATGCATAATTTTCCCTGCATCAGACTCAAGCAAACATTTAAGCAGCATACCAGTGGGATTTTTGCAATACCGAAAACCATCTATAATGCAAAACTTTAAAGATTTTTGTTTAAGAAATCTTGCTTTTTTTTTATAAAGTCGGAGGAGCATTCAGATAAGTTAATACATAAAGAATATCTGCATACCAAGGTGAATCTAGAAATATTTGATCAATAGGGGGGAGTGCACATTCTTCCTGTTCTTCTAAGGCATCAACAAAATTTATATCTAAAGCTTGGAGGTTGGTTTCAGCCATTAGCCTTGCAAGTCCTTGTCCTTTAACTAGTTTGGTAGGTTGGATTTCTAAGTCATATTCTAGGATGATAGCGATCCATTTTCCCCTTTTACCATCGGGATCTTGGTTCAGAATGTCCTTGACGACAGTATTAGGGACAAAAGCTATGACATGAGAATGCAAGATGTAAACTCGGAAATATTTCAGTGCTTTTACCAATGCGAATGCCTGTTTTTCCATGATGTTATATTTCAAGGGAGCATCTCTCAGGGATTTGCTAAAAAAGGCAATGGGTTGCTCTTGCCCAGCTGCATTTTTTTGCGACAACACCGCAGCTATTGTATGTTCTGAGGCAAATGAAAAAATGTAAAAATATTTGGTGAAGTCAGGGCTTATCAATACTGGTGTTTCAGTTAAGGCCCTTTTAATTAGTTCAAAAGATTTTTTGGCTTCTATAGTCCATTTAACCCCGACCTCCTTTCTTAACATTTTTGTGATATCTTTCAGGAGTTCAGCAAGGTTTGGGATGAATCTTCTTAAAAAAATTATCTTTCCGATAAAGGACTGTAACTCCTTTATGTTTATGGGGTGACTTATCTGTAAGATTCCTTTGATTCTCTCGGGGTCTATTTTAATTCCTTCTTTCGAAATAATGTGACCTAGGAGTTTCCCTTCTTCTAGACCGAAAAGTGTTTTCTTGGGGTTTAGGGATAAACCATATTTTCTGCATTTGTTGAAAACTTTTCTTAAGTGTGCTAGGTGTTCTTCATCTGATTTAGAATATACTGTTATATCGTCAAGATATATGACTATAAAAACACCTATGTCTTCTGAGAAGGCTATGTCCATGGCTCTTTGAAATGTGGCGCCAGCATTCATTAGTCCAAAAGGCATTTTAACGTACATAAAAGTGCCCCAGGGGGTGGTGAAAGTTGTTTTATGCTGATCGGTAGGATAAACCAATACTTGGTTATAACCAGAAAAACCATCAAGCAATGAGATTCTTTTAGCGCCTACTACCTTCTGAAGTATGTGGTCCATTTTGGGCAGAGGATAGTTGTCTTTCAGACATGCCCTATTTAGGTTTCGGAAATCTATACAGAGTCTGATTTCACCAGTCTTTTTCCTAACTGATACTAGATTTGAGACCCACTCAGAGTATCGGAGAGACACTATTATCCCGACATCATACATCTTTTTAATTTCCTTTTCAACCAACGGTAGTAATACTGGGTTTATCCTTCTTAACTTCTGTTTAAAAGGCTTTTGGTTTTCTTTGAGGGGAATTTTATGTTGGATGATGCTGGTGTCATATGATTTCAAATCTTGGTACCCCCATGCAAACACATCTTTAAATTCTTTGAATAGATTTATGTACCTTTGTTTTATGTTAGGTGGGAGGGTTTTGGATAGTTTAATGTTTTTTGGCTCTTCTGGGCTTCCTATGTTGTATTCCTCTATGTCATCCTCTGTAGATTCCATTTTAGGCTTTTTGGCCACATCATTAAAGTCAAACAATTCTTCTAAAGGTGCGAGCCCTCTGGGTATGGTGTCATTATCGCAATGTAAGACTTCGAGTGCCCTTTGGTCAATGCCTTCTTCTATCTCCCTATCACACGGATGGTCTACCAGGTTTAGATTGGTCCACAAAGGTGGATTTAGCTCTTGGTCTTGACTTTGGCTGGGTTTCCTTTCTTCGTCTCCTGAGTCTGTTTTGGTTATTTCAAACTCATTCCTAGATTGTAGGAAATCATCAATTTGATCATCGTCTTGGAATATTAGCCAATGGTCAAGATTATCTGGTAAAGTAGGGTGATGTTTAACTTGAATTTCATATTTCTCACTTATACATGGTATTTGGCTATTGCTTGCAGCAAAGGCGAGCTCATTTTCCAGACTATTTTGAATCCTAGGGATAAAGGTGAGTTCATACTTCTCGAAGGTTTTGAGGATATCTAAAGCTGCATTCCTGTATTCCCTTAGTCTGGGGTTTTTTGCCGAATATTCACCTTTGATTTGCCTGATTACCAGTTCTGAATCTCCCTAGGCTAATACTTTTTTGGCGCCTAAGTCCTTAAGTATGTGCAGGCCAATGAGAAGGGCCTCATATTCCGCAATGTTATTGGTACACTAGAATTCTAATCTGAAAGAATGACCTTTATTGGTATTATGTATCCAGATACTGGCCCCTGAACCCGTTTTGCCACAAGAACTGTCAAAGCTTATACTCCAAAGAGCTTCCCTTTCATACATGATACTAAGCTGGTTTTCAGGTTTCTTGGGACTTTGGTCATCAATTTCTTCATTCAGTAATGGTTTGGAAATGTCTTCATTTTCTTTTATCTGCTTGTTTATATCACTTTTATTGTATAAGATAAAAGAATCTAAATTGGAATGAACGGAATAGATGGGAGTATTGTTTGGCCTATCTCTGTTTCTAACCATGTATTTCATGTGAGTCTCTCGGTATAACCTCCTATTTTGGTTGAAAACTAGGATAGTAGCGAATGACATATCCATTTGAAGACTACCTTGTATTTTGGCAGCCCATGCCCTTGATAGTAGCATTCCATACTTGGGCGGGATATCGGCCACTACTACGTCCATGACTAAGTTTTTCGCTGGTAGTTGTGTTAGGGAAAAATCTAGATTCTTTATTAGGCCTAAACATTTGACTTGGCTTGAGTCGAAAGAATACAGTTTTTTGTAAGGTTGAGTCACTTCTAGTCCCAGGTTTTCCATGACTGCTTTAGGCATGAGGTTATGGGAAGCACCAGAATCTAACATGGCGTTAAGTAATATCTTGTCCTGTATGTTTAATCTTACATAGAAAGGAGAAATAGATCCTTCTTGGTATTCACCTTCTACTTTCGGGCCAAATAAGAGCTCGGGTTTGTCGTCAGTTAGATTCAAGGTATCTGCCTTGCTCTCTAGGTCGAGGACTTTAAAGATTTGAGATCTATACCTATCTACAGTTATTAGCTCTGTGAGGGGTATGGTAATTTTTATTTTGGAAATTTCCCCTTCGAAACTAAAAGGAGTATGTAGTTTGGGCAGATTTGTTTCAACTTTCTCAGACATGACTTTTTCTATGTTCTTAATTTGCTGACTTTGGCTTGGGACTTTATTTGATACAGCCAACTCACGGGTTTTTGTAGAGGTACTAGGAGTATCTGAGCTAATATTTGTCTGAATGGCCTTGCATTTGTTTTGGTCAATATTTTTAACCCCAATTTTGTTACTATCCATGGTCTTCTTTAGGATGTCATCAGAGGTTTTGGTACTATCAGGACTACCCTTTTTGGAATGGTTTTGGTTTTTTCTGCTTCTAAGGTTATACTGCTTGTGAGCTTCTATAATGGCATTTTGAAAATCTATGGCAGGATCTTCGAACTCTTCCCAGTTGGTTTCGTTCCGTCCTGGAGAGCATAACTCTTGTTCTTCCGCTGTGAGGTACACCTCGCTTTCATTATCAGATCCTACGAGGTTTAAATGATGTTCATCAAGAGTTTCTGTATCCCTATCATCTTCTTCCACATAGTTTTCATTGAATGGTGGCCTAATTTGTTGGTCATTTTCCCTTGGTCTGTTTTGGGGCTGTTCCCTCCTAAAGTTTTGGTTTCGGTTTCTGTTTGGAGGGTTTGGTTGGTTGTCCCTAACAGGAGCCTTTTCATTTATCCTTTCCCACATTTTGGCCATGGTTTTGACTAAATCATCTATTCTAGGATCTAGGGAAGGCGATGAAGTGGAGAGCTCGTCTTTATATGTGACCTTTCTTTCTGATCTAGTCGTAGCCCTTTTTTCTTCTAAGTTGGCATCTGATTTTATTGCTATTTGTTGCATTTCTTCTAAGGTAGGGTGATCTTTGTCTCTCAGATGATATGTCATGTCCGGATCAAAACCCTCGGGAAATTTTTCCAAGGCTAAACCAAGTGGGGGTTTGAAATGAGGTGGGAGGGAGTTATACACACTGTTGAACCTAGTGCAGTAAGCCTGGACACTTTCCCCATTTTCCCGTTTTAGGTTGTTATATTCTGACAGGATTTGAATAGGGTTCCTTCGGACTTCCCACCTATTTCTGAAGACTTGATGTAGTTTTGGGATATTGTGGATGCTGTTTGGAGTCAAGCTTTTGAACCATGTTTTGGGTTCACCACCAAGACTTTGGGCGAATATTCTCATTCTGACGGTCTCGTCTTGTACCTCCAGGTATTCATAAGCATCACTAATCCTACTTATATGCTGTTGAGGTGTGGTGGTGTCTTCTCCGGTAAAGTGTGGGATTTTGTCTTGATATTTATTTGGGAGAGGAGCCAAAGGTAGTGGCAACACCAAAGGTGCGTACCAGGCTGCCATGATCGGAGCTAATGGATGATGTACAAGATGAGGACTAGTGGTATGAACTGAGGTGGTTTGAACAGTGGCGGTTTGGACAGGTGTGGCGGATGAACTTGGACTAGTGATCTGGTTTTGAGCAGATCTGGGATGATAGGAGCCAAAGTGATGGAGAAGCTGAAAATCGAGGGGGGTGGAAGGTGAGGCTTCTCTACTATGACTGTGTGATTGGTCTAGGGTTTCAAGATTGTCAAAGTTTATCTTACTATGAGACCTGCTTCTGAAAAGAGTTTTTGATGACTCTAATTCAAAAGGTGAATCTAGTAGGATAGTGAGAAGTTTAGGTACTGATCTTGTTTTACGGATGGATCTACCAGTAGCTATATGGTCAGTTTCGGAAGCTTGCCACAGAATCTTCTCTGGGTCATATACTATGATAGGGGGATTTGGGTCTGGATGGGATCTGGTGTTGATTCTTCGTGAAGCCAGATTTTGGATCTAGAGTTTAGAGAGAATGGTATTGGTGAATGTTTTGGATGAGTGGTCTCTCTAAAGTTCTACTAAGGTGAAGGATGGTCAAAATAAAAGGGATGGACTAGTGGAGTCGCCGGGTGGAACTGGGTTGTTTTTGTGAAGATAGCTATGGTCCACCACCGGTAACTAATCTGGAAATGTTTTGGATTTTCTGAGTTTTATGTGCAATCTATGGTTTAAAGTATTCTAAATTTGTTTCAACACTTTTCTAGGGTGGCGATAACTAAAAGAGTTTACTCTAAATGAGTCTATGGACTGCTTGCTTGCTTAAGTATCTAAAGGACCAAAGAGTCTATAAGAGTTTGCTAGACTGTCATGTACTCAGTGTCCCACCATCTCCCGCTATGTTAGTGAGCGATGGGATAGGTCTATCGGATAGTAACCTAGAGTTCGGTAAAATAGTAACGCCTACTGGAGGCTAGTGGAGTCGCCAGGTGGAACTTGATTGTTTTTTGAGATATGTGTGTATGGTCCACCACCAGTACTGACAGAAAAACCAATCTAAGGGAGTGTTTTGGGGTTTTTTGAGTTTTATGTGCCTACAAGGTTTGGAAGAGTTTCCTATGACTGACTCATCATTTTGCTAAGATGGTGAAGGAGCTATTTCTACTCTTCGGACAACACTTAAGTTTTCTAAGTTTGAATAAGACTTCGAGAGTTACTAAGGGGTACTTAGATTGTCACTAACTCAGAAGGTCCCACCGTGATCGCCATTATGTTAGTGAGCGGTGGGATAAGTCAATCAAATAGTATTCTTAAGGTCTCTTAAGGTCTAGGGAATCTAAGTTTGATTAATACTCAGAGTCCCACCGTGATCGCCATTATGTTAGGGTGGCGATGAGGTGGCTCAATGGTAGGTATGCTTAGTTCGAAAGGGGCTTTCCGTGAGTCTTGCAAGATATTCAGATTAAAATAAACTCAGAAAAGTCCCACCGTGATCGCCATTATGTTAGTGAGCGGTGGGATAAGTCAATCAAATAGTATTCTTAAGGTCTCTTAAGGTCTAGGGAATCTAAGTTTGTTTAATACTGAGAGTCCCACCGTGATCGCCATCTATGTTAGGGTCCCGTGATTTGGCTAATTTGCAAGCCAAATGATAGTGTAACATCAAACCAAGTTTTGGAGCCCAAGGACCTAGGCTTCCTGGACTTAGAGAGGGCTCTCTCTATACGCGTAAGGGATATTTGTGTGTTTGCTTATTTGTGTTCTGATTTTAGGCGAGTTATGAAGTAAGTTTTTGATTTTTTGTTTTTTTTAAGTTGTGAGGGATGCAACTGATCAAAGATATGAAACAGATAACAAGATGTAGATTAACTGGGCTATGGGGTCAAAAGGTCAAGAAAGCTATTAGATGACGATACAAGGCTGTTGAAGGGCCGATTTGATTCAAGGTAGAAAGAATCTTTGGGAAAAATGGAGTAAATGGACATCAAGTTTGTGAACAACAAAGAGTTTCAAGCATCATTGGTTCAATAGATAACATAAACATGGTAGGGAAAACCATTAATCATGCAAAATGTAACTATAAACTAATCAATACATAGAAACAAACATTCAAGCCATGCATAGAAGTATAAGACCCTCTAACTTTGGGAAATGGCTATCAGACTTTGGGGAAAACACATAAGAAGGACTAACAACTCAAAACACTATGCTGGAATGCCTAAACACAGTACTTCAAGTTATTGGGCACTTTGAACAACAAGATTTGCATAGTTTTAGGCAAAGGGCTAGATAGGGACAAGGCCTCCTTGGTTCAAACAAAATGATTATCTTAATCAGTCAAAGAGATAGTTTCATGGGTGGAAATATGGATAGTCATAGGTAAGCAGGGCACACCATACATCCTACTCAACATGCATAGAACTATTAATGAAACTAGCAACAATATCCTCAAGTTATTAAAGAGCAGTTAATAATTCTTTAATACAACTAAGGAAGAATAAAACATAAAGCTATGAAGATTCAGGAATTTTGAGGTGCCTCCATGGGCATATCTCAAATTTGTTCTCTACTGATCTATAGCAATCAAGATACATGTATTATGAATGAAAACTAGAAGACAACAACAAAGCAAGAGACACTATACCATTCTACCATGTCATGGAATCCATCAACAATCCTTCATCATCCATCCAAGAACATTCAAGAGGCAATCCAAAAGAATAACACAAGTATTTTCTCCAAAGCTCATATGACCATATATTGCTTCTCTTCTCAAGTTCAGCCTTGTTTTACAATGAAAGCCTTTGGAATATATAGGCTAAAGTGAGGAAAATCTCAAGGTTCAACTTGCATCCTTATTGGCCTAATCAAAATATCTAAACTTGTCCTTGAGGCTTTGCAAAGCCCAAGGCACAAAAATATCTCATAAAATATCTAAAAATTGCTAAAAAAGGGAATTTAATTGACTTTGCATCATTTTCCAAGTGTAAAAATAGCTAAACGCACATTTGGAAAAAGCAGTTTTTAGAGGTTCAAAAATTTCAAAAATACTTCAAATTTATATCAGAAAAAGGTCCCCTGACTTGCCGGAAACATTTTGCAGCCTTCCTGGTGTTGAAACGAGGCTCATGATAGCTCGTTGGAATGCTCTAAGTGTCTAATTTCCAGCGCAGCTGAAATTTCTCCAATCTGATGCCTGGAAGTCCTCCAAATCTGCACCTGTGTGTAAAAAACCAGAAAATTACAGTTTGCTGATAGACCGGGCAGAGTGTGCAAAAAGAGAGCCTTTTTCTCCGTTTTGAGGGGGAAGATGATATCCAAATGCTATGAAAATCGCTAAGGACATGATAATGAAATTATGGCATCTGATGATACCATTCTCCTCCCTTGATGAATCCTCAAAATGAAATGGCGAATTTATGAGTTTTTGATCAAAAACTCAAAAATGCCAAAAAACCAAAAGTTGTCAAAATGGGCCCAAAATTGGTGTGCATGACCCTCAAGGGTCCTTAGCAACATGTTCCGAAGTTGAAGCAAAAATTTCAAGTGCTGATGTGCCTTTCTTCTCTTTCCGTGCCGGGCACTTCCCCTTTTCTTCCTTCAGTTTCTCTTGGGTGGCCTTTAGCTTGCACCGGGCAAACTGATTCAACTTTTGATAGTGTTGTGTCATCTTCCTTTGCAGCTCCAGGTCTCTGTTTTCCTTTTCAAGCTTCATCTCCAAGTGTTTATTGGCTCTTTCTAGCCATGCCTCCTTATTTTCTTCAATTTCTTGCTCAAGTAGTGCAGTGAGGGGAAAAGATTGAAGCTGGGCTTGTTCTTCTTCCTTTTGCTTTTCCAGGGCTCTTTTAAGCCCTATGGTTCTAGGCCTCTTCCGCCTAGGCTGGTCTTCTTCTTCATCTTCATCAAACTCACCGATGAGCTCCTCTATCCTTACTTGTGCTTTAGCAGCCTCATTCTTGTATTTGATTGCTCGTGCCTCATGGACAACCATATGGACACTCATTTGTTTATTTTGGATCTCCAAGAAATGATTGAAGGTCTTTGCCCGATGAAGGTCATTCTCCAATGCTTCAATTTGACCCTCTCGATGGATTAGAAGTTTTTCAAGAATGCGGGCTTCATTATCGCTGTCATCACTTTAGATTGGAATGACAGCCAATGCACCTCCATGTTCTTGACATTCTCCTATCTTACCTTTCTCTTTGCCCTTGAAAGCTAACCTTGCACTCTTCCTTCTTGGCATGCTAGTGGGAGACCTCTTTGGCGATTTTCTTTTGCTAGGGACAACTCTTGTCACTTTTGGAGTGGCAGCCTTAGGCCCTTTCTTTCTTGCTGTGCTGGGCTTTTTCTTTTTAGGAGAGGGAGGCAAAATTGCTTTGCCTTTGTCATCTTCTTGAAACTGCTGCTCTTCTTGAGGCTGCTATGTATCTTCTTCAGGTTACTTCTGCTCTTCAATGTCATGATGCTGATCTGTCTCAAATTCTTGTTGCCCTTTATCATTAACATCATGCTGCTGCTGTGCTTGGAATTCTTGTTCATTTTGTGGCTCAGGCTGCTGCTCAAAATTCTGCCCAAACTGTTGTTCATGACCTTCAATATCAAGTTGCTGCTCTTCCTCTTGTCCCTGCTGTTCATTTTCACTGAGATGCTGCTGTTCAGCACTCTTTTCTTCTTGCTCCTGCTGCTGAACTTCACCACTGTCCTGCTGCTGTTCTTCATCTCTTTCTTCTTGCTGTCCAAACTGCTACCTATGTTTACCAACATCAAGCTGCTGGTGTGTTTCAACTTCATGCTCACTTTGTGGCTCAAGCTGCTGCCCCTGACCATCAAAATCATGTTGCTGGTCTTCATCAGTTTCTTCATGTTTGTCCTCTTCTTTTTCTACCTGTTCATGTCCTTCTTCTTCATGCTGTCCTGACTGTTCTGTAGTAATCTTGAGCCTTCTAGGAGTGGGCCTGCTGGACAAAGGTACAGGGTGATGAATAGGTGGGGTGGGAGATATATGGACCGAAGGAACAGTGGAGAAGTCTGGGTGACTAATGAAAACATCCCATGAAACCTCTTTCTTCTCTAGCTGGTGTAGGATGATAATTTTTATCAGAGAATGATGGAAAGGGGAAGCTATTTGCAGAGATGGAGTCTTCTTCTGGACTGAGGATGCCATCTTCTCGATGCTTTTGTATAAAAAGTAAGGGAGATTTAACTCCCTAGTTCTAGTGAAATGCATCAATAGTCGGACATGATAGGCATAAACTCGAGTAAATCTCCCTTCACAAGTAAAATACTTCATTATGACCTTCATTAGGGGAGCGTAGCTGGCAAGAAGATAAGAGAAAGGAAAAATAGCAGTGCAAGTATCTCTGTGCTCGGGCTTGATGAAAGGCTTGTAGTCATCCAGGTCTAGATGGGTCTGTTTGAACCATTTCTTGCCATGATATGGAATTTTGGTGGCTTTAGACACTGACCTCAGGGAAAAATTGAAATCAAGGTCTGCTACCTGGAAATGTTTTCTTTGGAACCTCAGGGCGCATAGGTGTGTCAAGGGCGAGAAACTTTTGACCTTTTGTACCTTCTGGCAGAACTCTAAACAACCTACCTCATGAAAATTGAAAAGGATGGATGGATGTGCATTGACCTCCTCTATAGAGATTGGCTCATACCTCTTGTGCAACCCACTTCTGCTATCTTGCCTAGGAGGCATCTTGACCTAGATGTGCTTTTGAACCACCAAATTACTCCAAAGCTTTTGAAATGCCTTCTTTAAACCAAACCCTGTCTCAGCCTCCTCTTCCTTCACTGTTTGATAATGCAGCAATGGTTTTGAGGATAGTGTGGAATTCCCTCCTTTGATATAAGACCTTGTCTCTTCAAAACAAAGCCCTTTCTTGCCTTTGTATATTAATCAGCAAATACTCATAATGACATACACAGCCAATCAAAGAAAACACAGTGAAGGTACTTTCCTATGTTGGTAGTAAGAGAACTCTGCTTTTAGATGTTTTGAGGATACAGTATAACCTTGTATCCTAGACAAAGGTAAAAACACAATCCTCTGAGCTTCAAAACACTACTTTTTCCTTGTATGCCCTTTACCAGCAGATCTAACAAAATGAAAATAGTCAACCAGAGTATATCTATACAGTCCAAATCCATTGTTATAGGACTAGGTGACAAGGTTTGAAATGTTTTTGAGGTGGTAGCCAAGGTCTTGCAGCAGTCATAGTACCAAAAAACTTATTTTCAAATAAAACACTGCTCCTTTTGGTGTGTTTCTCCACCAGTGGTTTCAACAATCATAAACATAGTCAAACAACAAGTATTTCTCACAGTTAGAGGCTATTGTGTCCTAGGATCAGGTGACAGAGCCTTCTAGCATTTGGTCAACCATCAACTTTTTTTTCAACAAATACTGTTCTTTATACTCCACACTTCCTTAATTTCAGTTTAATAACACCTACTGTTTTCACCCTTTAAGCACCTTACTTCTTTTCACACCAGTTTTGCAAAAACACCTCTAAATGCAATGGTGGTATTACTGACTCTGCTTTATGGAAATGAAAACCAAACACTGCCCTTTGCCCCTTTGATATACAGAGGATTTTTCAGAAGATCACAAGTGTTTATCTCATGATCATTTTGTTTCAGATAATTGGCAGACTGTTTTCACCTTTAAAAACACCTCATCCTTCCTCTCTGCTTTAAACAATACACATAACTGACATATTTTGACCTTGTTTCATCCCAATTTTGAGGGCAATTTGCAATGGTTACTCATACTAGTGCTAATTCAACCTTTTGATGTTTTACTTCTAACCTCATCACCACATCAACACCTCGTTTTTTCACAAACTCGAACTGTGGTTTATTAAACCTCTTACAGCACTTAGCAATTTTGAAAACCAAGGGGGGGGCACGTAAAAATACCTTTACAGCTCGATGAAGGCCTTGTAGAGAGTTGGAGTAGCTTTTCATGTGATTTGGAGACGTGTTGGAGGGCTGAATTCAGGCGCGGCACCCTTAGGAGGAAGAGCGCCGCGCAAACCTTGGTGTCGGGTCACTGTCGGGCCGACAGGACCCAAGGCTACAGGCGCGCCACGCAGCCTTGTGTCGCAGTGCAAAAAACACGCTTGAGCATGCCACACATATTTACATGCGCGCCGCGCAGTTGCTGAGGCCTGAAAACTCTGTGTAATCGTTCAAAATTCCTCTCTCTGATCTCGTTAACATCAAAGGAAAACCTTGCTTGTGATTTGGAGTTTGAAAAAATGAATGAGCCACAGTCATGGACCCTTTAGAGAGCAACAATCCAACGGTCCTTTCACATTGGATTTGGAGAGGGTTTCATTCAAAAGCGTTGAAAAAACCTTTGTTTTTTAAATCAAATTTTGAAGCCTCATTTTTGAAATCACAACTGATATCTTTCATTTGGACATGTGCACAGGGGTAAAAACTACTTGTTTTATAAGCGAGACCTCTCTTAAACCTTATGAGAAATTGAAATCTTTTGACTGTTTCTAATTCAGAGAAAAAGGGTTCTCCCTTTTAACATTGTAATTTCAAACTTCTTTGGTTTCAAACAAAAACATGAAGGCAATGATCACTCCTTTCTAAGCCTGTTTTCCCTTAATGACGTAACCCTTTTTTTTTAAGAACTTTTCCTTTAAAGCTTTGACTGCTTCTCACTAGAGGGAAAAATCTGCCCTTTGATGTTCTGCATTGTAAGAGGAAAATTTCTCTGAGCTTTATGTGGATTATAGGTGTCCTTTCAACTGATGCTTTTCTTTGATTTGGAGGTGGAACTCAGTCATAATCACCTGGGCTGCATTATCATCTTTGACACATTTTTATAGGGAAAAATACCTTTCTTTTGATAGTGGCATGCTCACATTGCCTTTATCGGGTTTCAGGACTTGAAACACATGTCATGATCTCTCTTGCACCTTCATGACTCTGCATACCTATTTGCAATGTCTTTCTGTTGAAGAAGAAACTTAACTGCCACTTTTGGTCATACCAACTTATGATGAGTAATCTGAAGGTCATCCCCTTATGAGTAGGAAATTCAGTACCTTTGAAACATAATTATCATCATTGGCCTGTGTAATGACCTGTTCTTTAATTATCAGCAACATTGTTTTGTTTGGGCCCAGACTGCTATATTGGAAAGAAAACTTGAAAAGGGACCAGCTTAACTTCTGTCTCAATCTGCTGAAGATTGTTTGGTGAGCATGCTTGACCAAGGTTTCTCTTATACATTATGGCAGGTAAACAAACTTTGAAAAACACTACAGCTTTTACCTCAGCCTTCAGTCATCACTTTACTTCAGAAAATCTGAGCGACTGTCTCACTGTTCATTAAACAAACCTGTGCTTATAGTTAGTTTGCAATTCTTCAAGTCAATATTGGTCATCGCCCTCTGCTTATGGATGAAGGAGGCGCCTTAACCCTCTGCTTATAGATGAAGGAGGTTCTTGGCCATGACAAATTACAAGTCTGTTTGACAGTGTTTTCTTTCTTCTTCTGTGATTTCATGCTGAATGGAAGCTGTAAGAATTTGATGAGTAACTCCTTACCCTGCAGATGTATCTCAGGCTCATATTTACATTGAGAAGCAGCTGTTCTTCTAAATGTGTATTCAAGAATTTTCTCCTGAGATGATGACATGTTTCCTGTCTTTGTAAAATCTAGAAAACACTGTAAAACACCTAAAATCAGCTTGAGACTGTGGTCTATGCATTGCTGAGACTTAGGGGTGTGTAAGTGGCGCGACTTAGGGCTGTGGTCAATTTCATTTGCAGAGTGGGAGGTCTGTCATGATTGGTCTATAGCAGATGGAGGTTTTTGGCCTTTTGATGGTTGCCAAGGGTAAAATGCCTTAAAGCGCCACTTCCTAACTTAGGGGAGGCTTTTGAAACAGACTTGGATTGTCCTTTAGAGATGATGGGCAGACCAGTAGGGCTAAAGCTAGATAGGATAGCGATAATGAGGTTTAACCTTGACATGGGCGGACTGAAAAGTAGGAGGGCGAAAAAAAGTTTTATGAGGGTTTTCTAGATGAAAAATTGACATATGGAGATCAGCTTCGAGAAAACTCAGCTATGGATCTATTCATCACTAGCAAATGAAAAATACTGATGACTAACAGGAAGCTCAGTGGTATAGCAGAATTTGGGTGGAGTTTTGGAGTAGGAGGTGGAAAATACAATTCAGTATGAATTTGTAGCTCTTGGTCTAGCACAATTGCAGCTCTTGGGCCAGTGCAAACTCCTCTCATTGCACACACATGGGAGTTGGGGATTTTCATTGTGAAGCTGGAGCTTGTCGGGTGAAATAAGGATACAATTTGTAGAGTTTTTTGAAGAATTTATGAAGTGCCTTGGGAGGAATTTCATTGGTGTGTAGGCAAGTTGTACTTTCCAACAGTTTGAGGAGGACGTGGTGCTTTCGGGGACAAATTTTAGGGGTCAAGAATAGGCCAAAGCCTTTCTGGGTTTTGGTGGGTTTGTCTTGAGGATATTGGGATTAATTTGGTGGAATTTTCTGAGCACCTAAGGTGAGGTTTTCAGCAACATATTTACAGGAAACAACGCAATTTTTCTGGGGCAGTGCAGAGCATCATTGATATAGCTGATTATGTCATTTAGGCTTGTCATTTGATCACCCGGGCTTTGTCACGCTTGCCTTTGAGGGAAGTCCAGGTGCACTCCTTCCACATTATTGTACTATTGCTCCATAATTATAATAAAATGGCTCAAATGTTTCTTATTTCCAGTATTTTTATGGGTTTGCACTAAAGTTTAAAATTTTCATTGTTGAATTTGTTATTTGCTTCGCATATCACTATTTTTCATATTTTGGGACATTAAAATGAAGAACATTTAAAATCAGTATTACAATTGTTGAGAGAGAAAAAGCTCTATGCAGAGCTCAAAAAATGTGGTTTCTTCCAATCAAAAGTTCAATACTTGGGACATGTCATTTTAAGAGGAGGAATGGAAATGGAATTTGAGAATCCTAAGGCCATCATATAGTGGCCCAATCTTAGAAATTTCACCGAAGTGAGATAATTCATGGGTTTATATGGATACTGCAAGCGATTTATTCATGATTTTTGAAATATTGGGTTTCCAATCACAACTGTGCAGAGGAGAGGATTCAAATTCCAATTCACATCAGAGTTCACAACTAGTTTTGAGTGGCTTAAGAAATTTCTCATGTGCACCTATCTTGCATATAATAAATCTAGAAAAAAACTTCATGGTTTGGATAGATGCATGTAAAGAGAGGATAGGTGGAGTCCTGATGTAGGAAGGACACGTGGTATGTTATTAGTTAAGAAAATTAAATGAGAATTAGAAGAACTGTGTCACTCATGACTTGGAGATTGCAACAATAATACACACATAAAAAATGTGGAGGAACTTCTTACTTTGAAGGAAGTTCGTTTTAATGTTACCATCAAGCGATAATATATTTATTTTACTGACCCAAGATAAATTATAGAAGCTAGATGGCTGGGTTTTATTAGTGAGTTTGAATTCAAAATAAATCACATCAAGGGCCAGGAGAACAAAGTGGAAGATGGACTTAGTAGAATCCTATAATTGGCACACTTGGAATTAATGAGCACTTGTGAATCAAATATGAAATAATATTTGATACAAGATGAAATTTTCAACATGTGAAAGATTTCCTATAGAAAGAGCCAAAAGGGCCATTGAGTAACAATTACATACTCACAGATGATGGAATGTCGAAATGCAAAGACAAGTGGTATATAACTTGTATGGGTAAATTGAAGGAGCTCATCTTGGAATATTTTCATAAAATACATTTCTCAGGACATCCCGGTTATCAGAAAATGATAACGAACATAAAGAAAATATAATATTGTTGAATACATTGCTAGGTGCCTGGGATGTTAGCAAGTTAAGGTGGAATGAAAACAACCAACGATATTACTACAACCAATCCCCATTCCTGAGTGGAAGTGGGAATTCATATATATGGAATTCGTCATAAGATTTCCTACAACATCTAAGAGACATGATGCAATTATGGTGGTGGTGGATAAATTGAGAAATAAAACTCACTTTATAGTTTTCAATTGTACTCACAAAGCAATTAACATAGCTCAAATTTTCATGAAGGAAACACTTATATTGCATGGCATACCCAAGAATATCATTTCGAATCGTGATGCCAAATTTACTTCCAATTTTTGGAAGGCATTGTTTGTTGGTTTTGGAACACAACTAACCTTTAGCATGGCATATCATCCTTAAACTAATGGATAAAAAGAAATAGTAAATAGAGTTCTACAAGACATGCTTAGGATGTATGTTATGCATTAACCAAAGAGGTGGGAATAATTCATTCCACTAGTTTAATTTTCCTATGATAATGGTACCTGTTGATCATGTCATCATTCTGTTAAATTCCGTTAAATTCTGAAGAAAAAAAATCCCCTTTAAACCCCCTCTGTTTGGCCTAAAAAAATCATTTTTGCACCTATCGTTCCCCTTTTCTAAACTCAAAATGGCATTAAAAAGGGAAAAAACCCACACTTGAAAATATATATGGTCTGGCACCTTTCGGCCCTAGCCCCTCAGTATTTTTCTCCACGTAACCTGGGTGTTAGAACAAGCCGCAGCCTGAAAGGCGCTTATCAAATGAATATCGGGCGCTCATAACTGTCGATCTGTACAGATCGGACGGTGTTCGTTCATCTCTGCCGCACCCGTAGCCTACCTACCTACCGTCTGATCAAACCGTAAAATCAACGACCCAGAGTCTATCTATCCTGGTGGTCCCCGCCCCGCGTCCACTGTTCAAAACTGCCCGGTATCTATCGCACCGCCTTTCGTAGGCGGGTGGTATTTCTCAATTCGAAGCGATTCCATACATCGCATGACACATGGCTCCGTCACTATTCCAAAACCACTACCTCATCGTGTGTTATCGTTCGACTGAGGATACAGAGCGATATGAATTATAGCCGTCCGATTTGGGGGTCTCCATCCAACGGTCATCGCACTATGGAGATGCACGGGTGTTAATCCAAGTGTACAGTGCCCCTGGCCCACTGCCCATTGCCTCCAATGCATTCACAGCCGTCGATCTCCTCCTGAGATTGGACGGTCCAGATTTGATCGCCCCCGCCTTAACCCGGTCTTCCTCCACGTCACCGTCCCATGTGTTTATCGCATTTTTCCTCCGCCATTTATATATTCCATTCATATGTCATATTTTAATGTTTTACGTTATAACTTTGGCCAGTCCATACACCATTGTTCCACTGCATTTTTCATCACCACCCCGCATACTTCCGCCATTTCATCATGCCGTGTTGCTACACAGTCATCCCCACTTCATCATCATCCCCATGCATTTGTTTTCTTGACGAGTTTGCCGGTTTTGTAGGTTTACAGCGGCGGAAAACTATCATGATTCATAGTCTCTATTACTGTGATAGAGAGCACATCAAAAGACCATTTTTCAGAGCTGAATTATGAAGAAATGCCTGGGAAGGTATGCCGACGAGACTTCCATTAAAGTAACAGAGTTAAAATCTGTCAAACCCTCCGGAGTCATTCAAAGCACAGATTTTACAATCGGAGACATTAATGTTGCGGCAAAGAGTATCAGTGGGAGATCAGAGGAATTAAACATTCAACATTAAATATTTTAAGCCTTAATCCAAGGTTTAGAAGGCAGAGGGTACAATGCACAAGAAAAAATACCCTCCAGGTTTCATTTCAGCAGAATTTTATTTCAGGAAAGGATAAACTGCCCATGAGGTTTTTATTCCTCTACCGTGTTCCTGAAGAGACTTTCACCCAGTGCATTTATTTCAGAAAGCAGGCCACAGAGTACATGCAACGTTATAGAATTATCAAGCAGTATGGGTGTGCACGTTTCAGCCATCCTGCCTTATGAAGCAAATTAAATATTCATCACCTACTCCCTTTTTGAGCTTTTTTTTTCTCCTATAAAGCTCCCGAAGAACAGATGATTTAGGGTTCCAAATTTTATCAGAAAATTATGCAGTGAAAGGATTTTTGTATACATTTTGTAGAACTCTTGTATGAAGGCTCAGAGCCCATAGGGTTTCGGTGAGGAGGAGTTCCATCTGTTAAAGAGGATTCTAGTCTTTGGTATTTCACAGTCTGTAACTTTCTCTCTTATGTGTTATTTTAATAGATCATTTCATTTCATCCATCTTTCCTGTATCATGTTTTGGAATGCGAGTGACTCACTTATTTTTGGTATGGATTTATCCTAGTTGATACCCATGCTTGGATTAGTCAAGCACTTTAAATATGGCTCATGCATGATATTCTGTTCCACTATTCATCTAAACCGTATTTCTGCTATATTAGTTGCTTTGGGAGGGTGTTTTTAAAACGCTATTGTCATGTATGGATTCTTAGATTGGTAAGCCCATCCATGGTAATATTGTGTATCTGGATATCATCTCAATGACAACTAGTATTTTCTCAATATTTCATTCACTACATACACCTTCTGATAATTTGTTTTGTGAGGTATTTCTGAATTGGCCCTCTTTACAGTAAGCTGTCTCTAAATTGTCTGTTGCTTTTATATTGGAATTTTGCATGTTGCCTCTACAATATTCCTTCTCTGTATCAGTTTCTGAAGGTCTTGGTCCCATTCAGATTAATATTCCTTGTTTTACAAGAGATAGCATGAGAGTTTTTTATTGATAACTCCCTCTGTTATACCATATGCTCCTTGCTATGTAAGATGTCCTAGGCACTGGTCTAGCACAACTCTAGGCTGTCTCTAGGAGTGACAAAATATTTTTGGCGTCGTTGCCAGGGAAAGAAGTTGAGAAAATTTAAATCCCTGGGCCTCGACAAAACCTAATTCACTCTTCAAGTAGGTGAGTATGGAGAGTTGAGAGTTGTAGATCCCTCACCTTGGCGACTCCACATTTGTTATTTGATAAATCTATTTGTAGTCCTAGCTCCTCGTAAGCCACACCTGAGATGAGATACATCCCAGCCAAATACGCCTTCAGTGTCTGACCCTGAAAATATCATACATAGAAGAAATTGGAGGGAAAGAAAATAATTCCACTCTGAAATCCCTGAATTGTCTATAAAAGACTTTCCATCCTCTTCTTCTCAAGAAGTTCAAGTGCTAAATCCCGACTCCACTGTGGGAGATACCGATTATTATTATTCAGATAGTCCACCCTGAGGAGGTGTCAGAAATAAGATTATTTTCACCCTACTCCTGAGGTTGAAGAGGTCAAAGAAGTTACTGAAGTATCTGTTGTTAACAGACCATTATTCCCCTCAACACCTCAAGCTGTTGTTCATTATATTCCTATTGTTATCCATACTCCACTTCCACCTCCTCCTCCTCTTACTCATCAAACTATTGCACTACCTCCACCCCCTCCAATGGAAAATGTTCCAGGCTTCCTGCTAAATAAATATGCTCATCTGGCATTACCTCAAGTGTTGAATGATATGCCCCAAGATTATCTAAATATTTTACCCAGATTAAATGGGGAAAATGAGATTGATGCTCAAAAACACCTTGAGGTCTTCTGTGCTTTTGCAGAGAATTTTAATGTGGAACATTTAGATGTGGTCTTAAGGCTTTTTGTCCAATCTCTTGATGGTGAAGCTCGAAAATGGTTTAAGACATTGGCAGGTCGTTCTATTACCACTTGGGAAATAATGGAAGATACTTTTCTCAGAAAATGGGGAGAGAAGAAAGACGATGGACATTGTCTTACTAAGTTCAATACACTCAAGAAAAGACATAATGAAGGGGTGTCCGAATTTATCAAGAGATTTAATAAATTGTATTTGAGTCTTCCTGCTGATATGAAACCTCATCAAACTGCTGCTAGAGTTTTTTTTGTAGCAGCTTTTGATTCAGAATTTGGTTTCTCTCTCAGAGAAAGAAAGCCTGCTACGCTGGATGATGCTCAATCAAATGCACTAGATTTGGAAGCAAACTTTTCCTCCACCAGTAAATCAAAAGGAAGATCTGAACAAGATACTAGAAGAAGGGGAAAAGAGGAGGTATATACCTCCTACCAAGACAGAGACTCAACTAATGACAGAATGGAAGAAATGAGAAAATTGATTAAGAAAATGGTCAAGCTTGAATTGGAGGCCAAGAACTCAGCCTTCAAGAATTTCCACAATGCTCCCAACAGAGGTTACAATCCTCAGTATAGGAAACCACCCCTGCAAATATTTCCAAGGGAAGCAAAGGAGCAACAGGATCAGGTACCACACCCATTGTACCTGGAAGGTCTAGTAGATGATTCTACTGAAGATACTGCCTATGGACTGGAGGATGCAAACCTTGCCTTTTCAAATAGTGATGGAGAAGAATGCCCTTTGCAAGGAAATGATGGAGCTGAGTGCTCATTGCAAGAAGAAGAAAAGGCCAGAGACACAGAAGAAGCAGAAATTGATCATTATTGTAAACAATTTGCTGATTTCATGCAAGAACAGTTCAATAGAAGATATGATCTCAGATCTTCTAGGAAGAGGACTCGTACTCAAGATCAAGAAGAGGAGTTACCCCAGAAGGAAGCACCTGCTCAGAAGGAGTCTACAATGCAGAAAGTCACAAACAAAGGTAAGGGACCTCTAAAAAACCTTTGCAGTCTAATGATAAAACTCCTTCCTCTTCAAAGGTAGTCATTCCCCCTAATACCAAATCTGAGTCAAAAGAAATTAAACCCTCAGCTAAAAATAAAGATTCAAAAGAAGTTGTAATAGAAAAATCTTCTCCTATTTTCAGCCTACAAAAGGAACTTGAGAAAATCAAAATCCCAGTCCCCTTGACTGAACTATTAAAGCAACCTGCATATCAATCTCAAGTCACCTCGTTTATGATCCCTCTAGAAGCTTCACTCACCCCAAATAGCCTCAACCTTCAAGAAGAAATACCCATGGTTGTTTTTGGTCCACATGTAGAGGAATTAGATGCTTCTACTCCTCCCTTCTATGTGTCTCTAGTGATTCATGACCTGCTATTACATAGTTGTATGTTAGATTCTAGAGCTTTCCATAATCTAATACCTCTGTCAGTCATGGAACAACTAGGATTACAAATCACCCGTCCATACAAGGACCTCTATTCATTTGATTCCAAAAGAGTTAAATGCTTGGGGATGATCAAAGATTTGGTAGTCAATTTGGCTCAAATCCCAGCAAAAAGTGTAGTAATGGACATCGTGGTGGCTGACATCCCAGCTCGCTTTGGCATGTTTTTTTCAAGGTCCTGGGGAACGAAAATTGGTGGGTCAATTAAGTTGGATTTAACATATGCCACTATCCCAATTTTTGGTGGCCAAGAGAGGAGGTTATACAGGGAAACTAGATTTGTCAAGATGGTGACTAAGGATGACAACTCTGTTAATTCACCAGTCTACAGTAATGAAGGAGATTTCTCATGCTTGATGCTGGAAGAAGATCAAGATTATGCTCATGAACCATCCTTTGGTCAGATCAAGATTGAGCAGCCCTCAGAGAGCCATGAAGCAGGAATCTGGACACTTCATTTTGATGGAGCAAATTCAAGAGAAGGTAATGGAGCTGGAGTACTATTGATTTCTCCTTCAGGGAAATGGGTCCCATTGTCCTTCAAACTAGAATATGAAGCTACTAATAATGTGGCTGAATATGAAGCACTTCTATTGGGATTGCAGACAGCCAGGAACATGAATATACAAAGTTTAAAAGTTCTAGGAGATTCTGGTGATTAAACAAGTTAGGAATCAGTGTCAGACCAAACACCCTCGGCTGAGGGCTTACCAGAATGAAGTTTGGGACATGGTGGAAAATTTCTTCTTGGCATTCAATATCTAGTTCATGCCCCGAGAAAAGAATAGGATGGCTGATTCCCTTGCTGTGGCTGCTAGCACATTTCGTCCACCTCAGAACTCTCTTTTAAGATATGAAGTTGAGGTGCGTTATCGACCATCAATTACAGATAACATCAAGCACTGGCAGGTATTTTAGGTTGAAGAAAAAATGAAGAGATTCTTGGAAACATTAGGGGAATTCTCAAATATGGAGATTGATGCTGGTGAAGAAGAAGGAGAACCTGAAGACACTTCAGAAAGAAACTGGGAGGAGAAAATGGCAGGTAATAAAGTGTTGCAATTGAAGGGAAACATTATACCTAGAGGGCTGGTGCCTCTAGAAAGATTATTTGATAAAAATGATGTCCCACTGCAGCCAGGCAAAGTGGTAGAAGAAAATCAGGTAGAAGACCTGAATCTTGGTACTGAATCTGACCCCAAAATTGTAAAATTGTCCAAGAAGATCCCAGGAGAATATAAAAAGCTATATCATAAATTATTTCAATCTTACAAAGATGTGTTTGCATGGTCCTATCAGGACTTGAAAACTTTTGATATCAATATAATGTGGCACAAAATTCCACTAAAGGGAGATGCAATGCCTCATAAGCAGAAGCTCAGACAGATTAACCCCATGCTGTTTCCCTCTATTGAGAAGGAAATTCAGAAGCTGTTAAAGGCCAAAATAATTGTGCCATTAAGGTACTCTGAATGGGTGGCGAACCTGGTCCCTGTTCGAAAGAAGAATGAATAAATAAGGCTATGTGTGGATTTCATAAATTTAAACAGAGCATCCTTAAAGGATAATTATCCACTACCTAAGATGGATCACATCCTGCAAAAAGTGGTTGGAGCTTCTAGGATGTCAATGATGGATGGATTCTCTGGTTATAACCAGGTGGCTATATTTCCAGAAGATCAAAATAAGACTGCTTTCACCATACCATGGGGTACATTTATGTATTCTAGGATGCCTTTTGGATTGATTAATGCAGGGGCCACTTTTCAGAGGGCCATGGACATTGATTTTGTTGGGGAGCAAGATAAATTTCTGGTAGTCTACCTTGATGATATCACTGTATTTTCAAAGAATGATACTGAGCACATTGAGCATCTGTGTAGAACCTTTGAGAAATGTAAGAGGTATGGTCTCTCTCTAAACCCTCAGAAGTATCTATTTGCATTAGAAGAGGGTAAACTTTTGGGACACATTGTGACTAAAGATGGGGTGAAGATAGATCCTAAGAGGGTGGAGGTTATAAATGGTATTGCTCTGCCTAGAAATAAAAAGGAGGTACAAGTATTCCTAGGGCGTATTAATTTCCTGAGGAGGTTTATTCCTAACTATGATGAAATAGTTAGACATACAACTGACATGCTGAAGAAAGATACTGAAGTTAAATGGTCCCAGGAATCACGAGAGGCATTTACCAGAATAAAGAATGCTTTTGCAGAAGCCCCTGTGCTAGCTGGACCAGATTATGCTAAACCTTTCATGGTCTTTTCTTTTGCATCACCTCATACAGTAGCAGGAGTTTTATTGCAGAAAAATGAGGAAGGGTATGAGCAGCCCATTGCCTTCTTCAGTCAGGTGCTCCGTGATGCAGAATTAAAATACAACATATTACAAAAGCAAGCATACACCCTAGTGAAATCCCTCAAAGCATTCCGCATACATATCTTGTAGTCCCATATCACTGCATTTGTGCCAGCAGCTGCTGTAAAGGATATTCTTATTCAGGGGGATAGTGAAGGAAAAAGGGGGAAGTGGATTGCCAAGATACAAGAGTATGAATTAGACATCCGTCCTACTAAGCTGATCAAAGGACAAGGGCTTGCCAAAATCTTATCTAAATCAAACTATCAAGATTTGGGTATAAACTTGTCCACGATAGAAAATGAGGAATCTGAAGAGAAAGAAGAGCAACAGGGAATTGGGGTAGCTACTCCAGGAACACATATAAAGTACCTCACCAGTCAGTGGTACAAAGAGAAGATGAAGTACCTTTTTGATCAGCATGCTAAAGACAAAAATTTGCAGATTGGTGATATAGTGCTCAGGTGGGATATCCGAGGGCTGAAAAAGGAAAACATGGTAAATTCGACCCACTATGGTTCGGTCCTTTCAAAATTGTGCAACAGGGGGGAAATAACACTTTTAGGTTGGAGAATTTACAGGGAGATTTGCTTGATGCCCCTGTGAATGGTCAGTTTCTTAAGCCCTACTTCCAATTCTGATGCAGGCAAGGACAACCTAGCGTATTATACTGTATATTAGTTTTCTGTTTCATCTTTATTTGAATAATGTGGGTATCGTAATGAATCATGAAAAGAAAAATGGAAGTGTTGAAGAGCAGTGTCCGCATAGAAGATTTACCTGTGGTCTGTGAAGTTCTCGACACGTCTAGGGATGAACGTTCCGTCCCCAGGTGGAGCCAATGTTGATCATGTCAGCATTCTGTTAAATTTCGTTAAATTCTAACAAACAATCCCCTTTAAACCCCCTCTATTTGGCCTAAAAAATTGTTTTTTCGCCTATCATTCCCCTTTTCTATGTAGAAATTTGCTGAATAAAGAAGATTTATCCACCGAGATTATCCTGATCACATATCAATTCGAATTCATATGCAACACATAATCTCTTCCACTCAGATCATCACACATGCGGAAATAAAACAAGCGGTATGCGATCAAAAGATCATCAAAACATCACACACATTACACAATATGTATGGGGAAAGCTTATAGCTGAAAACCCCGCAGCTATTGTGTATATTATAATGGAGAAAACATGTAACAAACTCAGTACAATACTCCTCACAAGTACTCAGTACTATCTCATGAAGTTACACACAAACTAGCTTGGTTTTGAACAAGTCACAAGTTCAAAACACATCCACTAATTGCCTGCCACTATTGCGCAATCATGGCCTGTCTAAATAGAGATCCAAGGTTCGAATCTCCTTGGCTTGACAGCGCAATCATCATGGGAAATTGCCTCCAAGTGTGGTGCAAATCTCATGCACAACTGATGTCACAACTGATAGCTGTACTCACCCTTTCATCTACCTCTTCCACTGGTCTCCACTGAACTATCCATGCATTGTAGTGAACTGATGTGTTCTTGAGTTGAATAATGAGTTACTAATTAATGAATTAAATAATATTTAATTCACTCCACTCATTACTAGTTGATTAGCTAGTTAAACTAATCTCAACTAGTTCAACTAAGTTAAACCGAACACAACTCCACCAACTGTCTCATCAACTCTACCAAACTTCTGCCACTGAAGTCCTAACTGAAGTCAACCATGCATGAGCTCATCAAACCCCTAGGAATAGCGTAATTCCTCTGTCAGATGCATGAGCCACTTTTGTAGCTCGAACTGAAGTGCTCCAAGAGAGTAAACTGAAGTTTAGAGTCCAAATATTATTAAGGGTAAATAATATTTGACTTCCCTATTTTTAGGATAGGCAGTCTAAAAATAGACTTCGACCTAAATGTCTAAAAATAGAGTTCCATCTATTTTTACCAACATGACCAATACTCCAAGAATAACATACTGCAACCCCTGGACTATGCTCCATATGTCTAAAAATAGACATAGTCTAAAAATAGACTTTGCGCCAAAAATAGCCTGCGGGCCCACTTAGTGAAGGCGACTTCATTTCACTAAGCTCCATCATCTTGTTTCATTTTAAACACTCCCTCTCAACAAGATATGGATTATCTGCAACCCCTATCCTACCTCTATGGAATTCGAATTTTCTCCTGGTGAGCGCCTTCGTCAAGATGTCAGCATCCTGATCCTTCGTGGGAACATATGAAAGTAACATGATTCTCCGCTGCACACAATCTCTGATATGATGGTACCTGATGTCGATGTGTTTGGATCTATCATGAAATACTGGATTAGCCGAGAGTTTAATGCAACTCTGGTTATCACAATAAATCACTGTAGGCTCCAAATGCAACCCGAACAATCCAACGAGGATCTTCCTCATCCAAATAGCCTCGCATGCAGCCAAGCTTGCTGCCATGTACTCGGCCTCTGCTGAACTGAGTGCCACGGATCTCTGCTTCCTGCTGTACCAGGAAATTGTTGTCGACCCAATGCTAAAAACTCCTCTAGATGTGCTCTTCCGGTCCATTGGGCTCCCTGCCCAATCTGCATCAGTGAAGCCGGAAAGCTTCGCTCCATCCTCCTGTCTATACCATAGACCATATCCTGATGTGCCACTAAGATAACGCAATACATGCTTGTCTGCCTTCCAAAAGAGCTTGGTAGGCTTAACCATAGCTTGTGAAAGATGGTTAACAGCATAGCATATATCGGGTCGTGTATTGACCAGATACATAAGCGACCCCACCAACTGTCGATAGACAGTGGCATCCACTACCTCCGCTGAAGTAGCATCCTCCTTCCTCCAACCACCAGGAAGAGGAGTATCAACAAGCTTGCAGCCATGCATGTTGAACTTCTCTAGTATCTCCCGGGCATACTTACCCTGAGAAACAAACAGTCCATCACTGCGCTGCCAAATTTCCAATCCTAGGAAATAATGAAGGAGGCCCAAGTCCTTCATCTCAACCTCTTTTGCAAGATCATCCTTGCATGAGAGTACTGGGCCAGCCATCACCAAATTAGATTGTCCACACACAACACGATCAGCAGCTTCTTCCACCACAATCTGGTACAGGTTAGGATCCGCCTCACTCTTGGAGAATCCAAGTCCGGTAAAGTAACTTTCTATCCATGTGTACCAAGCACGAGGTGCTTGCTTCAACCCGTACAGTGCTCTCTTGAGTCTGCACACATGCGACTCACCGCTGAAGATCTCGAAACCTTCGGGCTGCTCTATGTACACCTCCTCCTCAATGACTCCGTTGAGGAACATAGTCTTCACATCCATCCGATGGATGTGCCACCCCATCTGCGCTGAGAGAGTTAGGATCGTCCGTATGGAAGAGTACCTTGCGATAGGTGCAAAGGTCTCCTCATAATCGATCCCCTCGATCTGTGAGAAGCCACGGGCAAAAAATCTTGCCTTGTACTTCTCCACACTTCACAACTAAGTTCGCCCACTTTGTAGATCCATCGCGAACCCACCACTGATTTCCCAAGTGGTCTTGGGAAAATCTCCCATGCACTGTTTCTGACGATCGAATCATATTCTTCGATCATAGCATCTACCCATGCGGGTTCCTCCATAGCTTCCTCAAAAGAGGATGGCTCCGTCACAACACATTGACTCACAAGAGCCATGTATCAAGTGTACCGATCTGGTGACTGCCTCTGTTTGCACTGTGCTATAGGTGGTCCTACAACCTTCTCTGCATCTCGAGCCAGTCGCTCAGATTCTGTAGTGCGCTTGCGCCCTCTGATGGTTGGCACTGCATGGGTGGTTTCTTCCACCTCCTAAACTTCCTCTTGTGGCTGATCCACATCCGAAAGCTCCTCCTTAGGAACTAACAGCTCCTCATCTACATGCAAGTGTAGCTCCCTCTCAAGCGAACACTGCATGGATTTCTCCTCCTGAAACTTGATATCCTGTCGCACAACAGTCTTGCGACTGTCTAACAAATACACCCGATAGTTGTGAGGTGTATCAGTGTACCCCACAAATATTCCAACCTCTGCGGTCGGATCCAGCTTCTTTCTGGCATCCTTCGTCACATGCATGTAGACAGGTGAGCCAAAAATTCTCAGATGAGAAATATCAGGCCTATTGCCAGAAAACGCCTCCTCCGGTGTACTCATGCCAAGAACCTTGTGAGGACAATGGTTCTGCACATATACTGCTGTATTGCATACCTCAGCCCACAAGTGAAGGGGTAGGACCTGATCATGCAACATCGCCTGTGTAGCACCCACGATCATTCTGTTCTTATGCTCAGCCACCCCGTTCTGCTGTGGGTTATGGTGTGCGATGAGCTCTCTCCGAATCCCTTCTGCGCTGCAAAAGTCTTTGAATTCAGCCGAGATGAATTCACCACCATTGTCGCTTCTTAGAGCCTTCACATGGCTTCACGATTCCTTCTCTACCGAGTGCCCTTGAATTCACAGAACTTAGAAAATGTCTCGCTCTTCTTCTGCATGAAGAAGATCCAACACTTCCGAGAGAAATCATCAACAAAGATCACGTAGTACTTGTGCTTTGCTGTCGAAGCTACAGAGAAAGGACCACACACGTCTGTGTGAACTCTCTCAAGGATCGTCGTGGCGCGACTATCATTCTCGTGAAAGGTGGCTTTCACATACTTCCCTAAGGTACACCCCTTGCACTGATTTGATTGCGCAAGAGTGCCCTTAGGAAGCCCAGTAGAAATATGCTGCAGTATCTTCAAAGCTCCATGGTGAAGGTGGCCCAATCTCTTGTGCCACAATTCGCCCTCATCATCCCGGCTCACCACTTCTCTCGCCTCGCATGCCATTGCTGCGCAGCCATCTACTTGCAACTGATAGAGGTTCTTGAGTCGAACCCCTATCTTCCGGGTCTCACCAGTAGTCTTACTGCGCAGGAAAGCTTTTCCTTCGCTGAAGACCACATCATACCCCTTGTCTTCCAACATCACCACAGAGATCAAGTTCTTCATCAATCCTGGAACATGCAAAACTTCCTTCAATATGAAAGGTTTCACTGTAAATCCTCTCAAAGGAAATGGTACCGATACTGGGCCAGACCGGTATCTACTATCATCGCCATCTCGATGTGCACTCCAAGATCTTTTTCCGCATCTCGAAAAAATCGAAAAACATATCTCGATCGACGGTCATGTGAAATGACGCACCACCGTCCAATAACCATACTGAATCCCGCCACACTTGGAAACAAGCATGCATTGCTAAAAATCCAGTTCAAATTGAGAAGCCAATGCCTCTCCCGCTGCAGATCCGACAGCCTTCTTATTTTTCTTCTTCTGCGGACAATTTGTGGCATAGTGTCCATGCTGGTGACAGTGAAAACACTTCACCTTGGACATGTCTTACTTCTTTCCTTTCGCACCAGACTGAGAAGCCTTCTTGCTCTTCCCCTTCTTTGCTTTGGCAGCCAAAGTGCAATTTTCTTCATCAGATACCTTTGACAAAGATTCGTCCCTGGTAGTCCTCCTTATCTCCTCTTGCATGAGATCCGCCCAAAGGCGCTCCCATCCCGGCAACTTCTCCCGACCATTGACACTATCTTGATATGAATTCTAGCCTTCGAAAGACCAAGGAGAGCCAGGTCCACCATGTCCTCATCTTCGACAGTCACCCCCACACTTCCCAGCTCATCTATGCATTGAGTGAACTTCGTGAGGTATTTGGCGATACTGTCGCCTTTCTCCATCTTAATGTTTCTGAGATTATCTTTGAGCGCCAGCTTCCTTTGGTCGCTCTTACTCTGGAATAGATCTGTCAATGATTTCCACATTAAATATGGAGAAGCTTTTCCATGCAGGCTGGATACAATATGATCCTTGACGCCCTCCAACAGAATCCTTCGACATTTCGCCATCTTCTTTTACCAAGCCTCGACTTCAGTAGGATCAGTGGGCTTTTGGACATCCATATCTATGAACTCCTGTAGTCCACTATCTTCTAATACCACCTCCATGCGATCCTTCCATGCAAAATAATTCGAACTGCCTTCAAGAGCATATTCTAGTCACAAACCGTTGAAAGACATTTTCAACTTCGGCACCAAGAAAACAAACTGCTGCAAAATTCGAATTCCAAACTCAAAGCTCAACCGCTCTTGATCTGTGAGAACAAATTATTTCTAGCATAGAGATCGATTGCAGGGGCATTTACTGGATGTATCACCTTTCAAAGGAAAGGATGGATCCAGAGGCTACCTGGCCCGCATGCAGACTCTGTCTACCGAAATAAGTTTGTAATCACTGTGATGATCAATCTCTGCTTCAATAGCTCCGATACCATGTAGAAATTTGCTGAATAAAGAAGATTTATCCACCGAGATTATCCTGATCACATATCAATTCGAATTCATATGCAACACATAATCTCTTCCACTCAGATCATCACTCATGCGGAAATAAAACAAGCGGTATGCGATCAAAAGATCATAAAAACATCACACACATTACACAGTATGTATGGGGAAAGCTTATAGCTGAAAACCCCTCAGCTATTGTGTATATTATAATGGAGAAAACATGTAATAGTACATAGCACAATACTCTCACAAGTACTCAGTACTATCTCATAAAGTTACACACAAACTAGCTTGGTTTTGAACAAGTCACAGGTTCAAAACACATCCACTAATTGCCTGCCTCTATTGCGCAATCAAGGCTGGTCTAATGAGAGATCCAAGGTTCGAATCTCCTTGGCTTGATAGCGAAATCATCATGGGAAATTCCTCCAAGTGTGGTACAAATCTCATGCACAACTGATGTCACAACTGATAGCTATCTCAACCCTTTCATCTACCTCTTTCACTGGTCTCCACTGAACTGTCCATGCACTGTAGTGAACTGATGTGTTCTTGAGTTGAATAATGAGTTATTAATTAGTGAATTAAATAATATTTAATTCACTCCACTCATTACTAGTTGATTAGCTAGTTAAACTAATCTCAACTAGTTCAACTAAGTTAAACCGAACACAACTCCACCAACTGTCTCATCAACTCCACCAAACTTCTGCCACTGAAGTCCTAACTGAAGTCAACCATGCATGAGCTCACCAAACCCCTAGGAATAGCGTAATTCCTCTTTCAGATGCATGAGCCACTTCTATAGATTGAACTGAAGTGCTCCAAGAGAGTAAACTGAAGTTTAGAGTCCAAATATTATTAAGGGTAAATAATATTTGACTTTTCTATTTTTAGGATAGGCAGTCTAAAAATAGACTTCGACCTAAATGTCTAAAAATAGAGGTCCATCTATTTTTACCAACATGACCAAAACTCCAATAATAACATACTGCAACCCTTGGACCATGCTCCATATGTCTAAAAATAGACTTTGCGCCAAAAATAGCCTGCGGGCCCACTTAGTGAAGGCGACTTCATTTCACTAAGCTCCATCATCTTGCTGCATTTTCAACATTCTAAAATAAAAATAGCATTAAAAAGGGAAAAAACGCACACTTGAAAATATATATGGTCTGGCACCTTTCGGCCCTAGCCCCTCAGTCTTTTTCTCCACGTAACCTGGGTGTTAGACCAAGCCACAGCTCGAAAGGCGCTTATCAAATGAATATCGGGTGTGTTCATAACTGTCGATCTGCACAGATCGGACGGCGCTCGTTCATCTCTGCCATGCCCGTAGCCTACCTGCCTACCATCTGATCAAACCGTAAAATCAACGGCCCAGAGTCTATCTATCCCGGTGGTCCCCGCCCCACGTCCACTGTTCAAAACTGCCCAGTATCTATCGCACCGCCTTTCGTAGGCGGGCGGTATTTCTCAATTCAGAGTGATTCCATGCATCGTGCAACACGTGGCTCCGTCACTATTCCAAAACCGCTACCTCATCGTGCGTTATCGTTCGACCGAGGATACGGAGCGATATGCATTATAGCCGTTCGATCTGGGGGTCTCCATCCAATGGTCATCGCACTATGGAGATGCACGGGTGTTAATACAAGTGTACAGTGCCCCTGGCCCACTGCCCATCGCCTCCAATGCATTCACAGTCGTCGATCTCCTCCTGAGATCGGACAGTCCAGATTTGATCGCCCTTGCCATAACCCGGTCTTCCTCCACGTCACCATCCCACGTGTTTATCGCATTTTTCCTCCGCCATTTATATATTCCATTCATATGTCATATTTTAATGTTTTACGTTATAACTTTGGCCAGTCCATCCACCATTGTTCCACTACATTTTTCATCGCCATCCTGCATACTTCTGCCATTTCATCATGTCGCGTTGCTACACAGTCATCCCCACTGCATCGCCATCCCCATGCATTTGTTTTCTTGACGAGTTTGCGGGTTTTGTAGGTTTACAGCGGCGGAAAAATATCATGATTCACAGTCTCTATTACTGTGATAGAGAGCACGTCAAAAGACCATTTTTCAGAGCTGAATTATGAAGAAAGGCCTGGGAAGGTATGCCGACAAGACTTCCATTAAAGTAACATAGTTAAAATCTGTCAAACCCTTTGGAGTCATTCAAAACACAGATTTTTCAATCGAAGACATTAATGTTGTGGCAAAGAGTATCAGTGGGAGATCAGAGGAATTCAAAATTCAACATTAAATATTTTAAGCCTTAATCCAGGGTTTAGAAGGCAGAGGGTACAATTCACAAGAAAAAATACCCTCCAAGTTTCATTTCAGCAGAATTTTCTTTCAGGAAAGGACAGACTGCCCATGAGGTTTTTATTCCTCTACCATGTTCCTGAAGAGACTTTCACCCAGTGCATTTATTTTAGAAAGCAGGCCACAAAGTTCATGCAACGTTATAGAATTATCAAGCAGTATGGGCGTGCACGTTTCAGCCATCCTGCCTTATGAAGCAAATTAAATATTCATCACCTACTCCCTTTTCGAGCTTTCTTTTTCTCCTACAAAGCTCCCGAAGAACAGATGATTTAGGGTTCTAGATTTTATCATAAAATTATGTAGTGAAAGGCTTTTTGTATACATTTTGTAGAACTCTTGTATGAAGGCTCAGAGCCCATAGGGTTTCGGTGAGGAGGAGTTCCATCTGTTAAAGAGGATTCTGGTCTTTGGTATTTCACAGTGTGTAACTTTCTCTCTTATGTGTTATTTTAATAGATCATTTCATTTCATCCATCTTTCCTGTATCATGTTTTGCAATGCGAGTGGCTCACTAATTTTTGGTATGGATTTATCCTAGTTGATACCCATGCTTGGATTAGTCAAGCACTTTAAATATGGCTCATGCATGATATTCTGTTCCACTATTCATCTAAACTGTATTTCTGCTATATTAGTTGCTTTGGGAGGGTGTTTTTAAAACGCTATTGTCATGTATGGATTCTTAGATTGGTAAGCCCATCCATGGTAATATTGTGTATCTGGATATCAGCTCAATGACAACTAGTATTTTCTCAATATTTCATTCACTACATACACCTTCTGATAATTTATTTCTGTGAGGTATTTCTGAATTGGTCCTCTTTACAGTAAGCTATCTCTAAATTGTCTGTTGCTTTTATATTGGAATTTTGCATGTTGCCTCTGCAATATTCCTTCTCTGTATCAGTTTCTGAAGGTCTTGGTCCCATTCAGATTAATATTCCTTGTTTTACAAGAGATAGCATGAGAGCTTTTTATTGATAACTCCCTCTGTTATACCATATGCTCCTTGCTATGTAAGATGTCCTAGGCACTGGTCTATCACAACTCTAGGAGTAACAATAGTACCAAGAGTCACAAAATATGATCCCTTTAGAGGCTTTGTATGCCAAAAAATGCAACACTCCTCTTAGCTAGGATGACCCAGTGAACAAAGTGGTCCTTGGGATGAATCTATTAAAGGACATGGAACATGAAGTACTCCATATCAAGGAAAACTTGAAGGCAACCCAATATAGGAAAAGGATTTATGTAGATCAAAAAATAATTCAAAATTAGTTTCAAGCAGGAGAGCATGTGTATCTATGAATTATACCAAGGAGGAGATCACTGAAAGTAAGATCTTGTGCCAAATTAACACCCAAATTTCATGGAACATTTTAGATTTTGAAAAGAGTGGGGATAGTGGCTTATATATTGGCCTTACCACCCTCTATGAAATCACATGATGTTTTTCACATTTAATTTCTTAAGAACTATGTACATGACACTAATATTATTTTTTATTAGTTTGTAATATAAGTGGAACCCAAGGGAGAGTTCCAACTAGAACCACTATGCATTCTAGATTGGAGGAAAATTACACTCTAGAATAAAGTAATAGAGCAGGTCAAGGTGCAGTGGAAAAACTTTGGGCCAGATGAAGCCACCTGGGAAATGAGAGATCAAATGAGGGTATCTTAAACATTTTTATTTATTTATTGTGTAAATAAATGTAATATATGTGAATACAAAGCTCAATGGCTATTTTGTGTCCTGTTTATAGAACATTAAAGATAATGTTCCTTTAAGGGGGTGGGGTATGTAACAACACTTTTTCTATAACACCCCATGTGTATAAAACATAACTTTGTGAATTATAGATGTATGTAAATTTATGTGGAAATAAATTTATGATTGGCTTGAATTTTTGGAGAGGGGAGTGGTAGAAGTGTGCAGAGAAGGAAAAAAGAATTTGGTGCAAAATTTTACTATGTAGAGAGCACCTAGAGCACCAGGAATCACGAAGCAAGAGAGTTACATGTGATATCACTAGATATTAGCTCTGTTAGAAGCTACTAGTGTGGAAACTAGAAGGAGAAAAGATGAACGCGAATTGAATCTAGTGTTCAGAGAATTGGGAACGTGTTCCCTGTGATTGTGTGAAAGCCACTGGATGGTGTGTCTAAGCTTTATTGAGCAATGAGGAGCTCGATGGAGAACTGGATCATTTCGTTGCTTGCCTTGGGGATGTGAAACCACCTGGATAGTGGAATTTGGACCCTTGTAGTGATTTCCATGATAGGTGGATGATAAACCTCCAAAAAGTAGTGGTTCCACCTCTTAGAATTGAGGTAGAACTCACTTGATCTTGGGTGAATCCATGTGTTTTAATTATGAATAAAGTGATTAGCTATGGTGCTTTCCTTGGGCTACTAGAACACCTAGACAATTGACTCCTTATGGTTGTGTCATTAAGCCTTAGGTTTGAATGTCCTTGGATACATATCCCCTTATACTTTGGATCTGGATCGAGGGTGGTAAAATTCAAGAAAGAATTGTAGTGTGGCTAGCCTCTGGTTGGGTGGAGACTTGAAGTCCCTCCTTCAATTTATAGTCATTTTTAAACTTATAGATAAGTGTACTGTGATCGTGAGAAATTCCTTATGGATTTTTACGAATGCTATTAAATTTTTAGTAATGCAATATATTGTGTGTTATAAATATGAATGATTTCTTGAGCTCTGAAGCTCATTAATATGCCCATAATAGAATGATGTCGTGTAAATTCATGGTTTATTGTATTCCTAGACTTTGTTGTTTAATGTCATGATCATGAAGAATTTGTGGAAATCTATTTATGGTCACGTTGATGTACTATGATGGTATGTAAATGATTGCATATTTCAATATATTCTAATTTGGGTTACTTTACTTAATTTTAGAGGCCGAGACCTCAGGTGTTGGGCCTGAACTCATAGGGGTAGATTTTCATTAAGACTATGAGTAATTGGGCACAACCAAGGAAATTATCCCCCCTTTCTTAGACATTAACACAAAATCACTAGTTTCTATAGCATATGGTATTGTCGTAAGCACTAGCAAGCGTTGGAGTTTAAAATCAAATGAATTTTGGCAGGCCAACACCAAGTGAGTGCTGGTGGAACCACACCCCAGTAGAACCATGCTGTGTGTGAAAAAACACTGACCATTAAATAATAGTAGTAGTGGTTAATTTTAAGTAATGGGTGGGGGCCTATACACTCGGTACACACCATTGATAATGAACAAGAAGACTAAGGATGGGTCTAGGTGTAACCTTGAGGGTGGAAGTTTCCCTTCTGCCCATCGGTCACCACTTTCCGTCGAATTGCTTACATGATACAACACCTATGAGTGTGCTTGTGGGGGTTGGAAAACTCTGTTATAGTTCCAAGGTGGAACCTCAAAATTCCTTTACCACTCATCGCCCATCACTACCTTTGCCTTATTTGACACTAGACACCGCAAGTGGTGGTGACCATGGCAGTATGATGTGGACCCAATAACATGACACACACAGTTGGCCTATATGGGTTGCGTGGAAGCCACATGTGGTGCCACATGGTTAAGGCACTGACATGGAATTTTCTATAGGCCAAAATTTAGACGAGCATAAATTTAGATGTAAGAAACAGGCAAAGGTGAAAATGGTATTGCTAGAAATATCTTGATGAGATAAATATGATGGTGATATCAGAATTTAATTCGATAGACTTGAAAAAATGAAGGTTTTTTCTAGACCCATCTTCATAATAGACCTTGGGGATCGGGTTAAACAACAAGCAACACCCCTTTTAGCCCAATACAGTTCAAGTGGATGGGAGAAAGTGTCAAATTCATCCTTATCTTCATTGGTTGATTGACAATATTTAATTTCTGATAGACATTATCTTAATCCTTATCATATTCTTATACTACTAGAATTCTACAAACATTTTCCACAAGGTTATTAATTCACAAGATACCACTAGAATGCAAAGTTATTTTTATCATGAATATTTCTAAAATCTTCCATCATATTTTAGGATAGGCTAATGCTTCTTGTTGTGAAACTCCCCCTCACTTACCTTAATATTTTTATCCAATGATAAGAACTTAAAACAAATATCATTCGTAAATCCAATTATTATCTTTAAAACAACTTATTCACACTTTTTAACTTAATAAATAACATAAGTGCATATAAAAGAGATCTAGATTAGGGCATTGCTATTTTTTCAAGTTGATCAATTTTTTTATGACCATTCTTCCCCTCTTTAAAAAGTGACATCCTAGGAACCAAGTTACCCAATAATCACCATTAATTATAACCTAACCTACTCATATTTGAAACAATCATCATGAATCCATCAATTTAAATTAATTCAGTTTAAGTGCATGTAAGTTATTACTTTGGTTTAATGATTACATTGCCTCACTACTAGGAAAAGGAGGATTTCCAATTATTACTCAAAAATTCTCAAAAGGTTTTTAAGATACGGTATTCAAGTAACTTTTAGTTAGAGAGAGATCCAACCACTGGGGTCAAATACTACATTTTACTTCTTATCCCACTAACTAAGTAATTCTTTGAATTATCTCTTATCTAGCCTGTACAAATCAAGAGCTATCAAGACCTAGGTATTTTCCCTTGAAGAATGAGTACTTTTTAAATGAACATGTGAAAAAAAATCCAAATGAATATGCCAAAAAATCCAAGTAGACATATAGGCATAGTCTAACTTATAAACGAAATGACTTTTTTCACCACATGTTTTCTCGTTAACAAAATGCATTTTTGAATGCATAAATGAATTCAACACCCGGAAAGCCTCTTGGGCACTCAAATTTCACAGATTAAACAACTTAAACTCAAGTTTTTAAAAATATCTATTGGATTTTGATTAAAATTAACCAGAGAAAATGTCGTGAAAAAAGGCGATTTTGTCCAATTTTCACTGGGTTTGATCCTATGACCTCTTAGGAGGAAACACATGCTCTTAACCATTACGCCCACTCAATATGTATATAAATAAATGATTTTTATTTTAAAATAATTATATAATAACTAAATGAATCTATATTAAAAAATTTAAGTGTCTAACTAATTGTATTTTATATTAAATAAAAATTTGTGGTAGATATAAGACTTTTTTGATCCATAATATAGATAAACGTCTTTCAGATTAATCACATCATTAGGATTTGGTCGACGTTTTGAACTATCTAATGCTGTTCATCCTCAGGACAAGGTGAAAAAACTAATAGATCAACACGAGTAAATAGTATGGATGCATCATTGCCCAGAGATAACTGTTAAAAACTAGCCGTTATTGAATTAGTTAATTAGTTATTAAGAAAATAATATTACAAATTTTTAGTTGCTAGGAAATATTTATTAAATGGTTTAATGAATAATAATACCAATGAATTTATTTAGAAATATTTTAATTAAATGGATTTAAAATAAAAGGATTAAAAAATTTTGTTATTATAATCCATTTAGTTAAGAAGGAGTTATTAGGAGAATATATATTATAAATATATAAATTAAGGGAAAGAATAAAGTTAAAACTAAGAACAAAGAATTATAAATACTAAGGAAATAGGTTTAAGGAGGGAAAAAGAAAATAAAATAAAAGATAGGGATTAATATTAAAGAAAGGATGAAAAAAGGAAAATATAGAAATAACCTACAAATACTTAATGCAACAAGAATCCCGACGGGAGGGGGAAGAATCACATAGAGAGAGCCGGAGTCCAACTCTTACTCAATTTCCAACCATCATCTCTGTTGAGATTCCTAGCATGCCTCTCAATATCAATAGTCTCTCTAAGCTTCCTATAGTGGAAGTGATCAACCTTAGCAATGACTTTGGATTCCTCAATACAGACATGGTGACAATATTTTTCCGCATGTTTAGCAAGAGCTTATGTACGGGAACGATTGGGCCTAATTAAGAAGAGATCTGGATTTTTTTTCACGTAAGCTATTCTTTCTCCATTTAGATCTGGTGAATGGTGTCTCTGGTTCTCTTTGGAATTTGATACATGGTGAATTGACTGCCAAGGCGCTTCATGTGAAGGAGATCTCAAAGAGGAAGAACACTGCCAATTTTGACAAACTGTTATGTGGGGTTTCTCGTTCTTATCATAGTAGGAGTTCCTCGAATCAAGGAACGACCATGATCAATGAGACACAAATTTCTGCCCTCAACTCATGGGTCTGTAGGCATGCTTATGAATCAGCTACAAAATCAGATTTTTCTCAACCCTCTTTAGAATCAACTAGCTTCTTCTCGACCCTCTTTAGATGTGTTGGTGAATCAAGAACCTGAAATTTTTACTACTCCATCAGAATCTATGTTCCTCTTTGAAAACTATGATTTGTGGACCTCGTCTTCAGCTTCAATCACGTTAGATATGGATCAATGCTCAAACCGTGATTCTCTAGTTTTCTCTTAGCAATTGGGAGCAGGAGCATCATCCTCTTTGCGTCCCTCTTCCTCACGGGTGATTCACGTTGGGTCTGGACCGAAGTCTCTCGATTATCCTCGTTTTTCCTCATTGAATTTTTGTGGGTTATCTCCCTCGAAATCTGATGTGAGTATGGGGCACGGTGGCCTATCTCCCCTCGTTACTGTGAGAATCCCCCATCATGCTCGAGCAATGACACTACGATCCCTCCCATATTCGATGGATTAGGTTATTCCTCTATCCATTTGGGTGAGGATTTGTCAATGAAAGATAGGTGTCTTAATTCTGATTTTGATTATAATAATTATAATATGAAAATTAATAATAATATAAATAACAATAAAAATAAGAATTTGATTATTATTAATAATATTAATAATAAAAATGGTAATAATAATATAAATAAAATTAAACACAATAAATCAATTATTAATAATATCAATCGTTAACAACATTAGTAATAGTAATAATTATGATATTAATATAAATAATAATAATAATACTATTAATAACAATAATATTAACAACAAAAACAATAGTAATAATTCATTTTTGGGTTTGAATAATGTCATTAACCTTTCTAGTAAGAATTTGAGTCCCCTGTTTTTAGTCTCCTTAATAAAGGGCATATTTTTTCCCTTGCCTCGAAGAATATTCCCATAGATGACAATATTTGTAACATCGAGTATGGCATTAGGGATCTTCCGGATAATGTCAAGGAGACTATTAGGCAAGATTGTGCTATTGTTCTTAGGAAGGCTAAGCCTCCCAAAAGAAACCTTAGCAAGCTTTAGTTTCTTTCCCTTAAAACCCTTAGGGACAACCCTGTCAATGTCATCCTTAAGGTTGATAAGGGTCGTGCCATAGTCATTATGGATAAATATGACTATGTTAGCAAAATGATAGATCGTCTTTTGAATATTGGAAATTACGTTAAACTTAAAATGAATCCTATTAAATCCATTTTTAAGGAGGTTTACCTCACCATTAAGTCAAATTCTTCCCTTTTTCCTCTCTCTAGAAAGCTCCTTGAGAGAAATCCCCTCACCCCCAAGATTTATGGCCTTCCTAAGATTCATAAATCTGGGGCCCCATTAAGGCCTATTGTTAACACAATAGGTGGGCCCACTTATCTTCTTGCTAAATTCTTAGCCAAGAAGCTTAAAACCTTTTTGGGTCTCACATATTCCTATGTTAAGGACTCGACTTCCTTTATCCAAGAATGGAAGGATATCAGGTTGGAACCTGGGGAATTGTTAGTAAGTTTTGACGTTGTGTCCTTATTTACCAAAATCCCCATCCATGAGGCCATTGATGTCATTAGTAGGATCTCGGACCAGGACACTACTAAATTAGTTGGCCTTTGCCTCAACTCGACTTTCTTGAGTTTCCAAGGTGAGTTCTATGAGCAAACATGCGGTGTTTCTATGGGTTCCCCTCTTTCCCCTATAGTTGCTAAGTTATTTATGGAAGATTTTGAAACTAAGGCCTTAGCCTTAGCTCAATTTTGCCCTAAAAAGTGGAAGATGTTTATGGATGATACTTGTGTCATATGGCCCCATGGTCACGAGAAGTTAGATATGTTCCTGTGCCACTTGAATTCCTAGTCAAATTCCATCAAATTCACGATGGAAGTAGAGGTGGATGTTTGCCTTCCCTTCGTGGACATCCTTCTCTCTATAATGGATGATGGTTCCATTTATAACCAAGTTTTTTGCAAGAAAACTCACATGGAAAAATATCTTCATGATGGTTCGCATCATTTTCTTGCCCAGAAATTTTTTGTTTTTTACACTCTTTCTACCCATTCTATGAGAATCTCTGATGATAGCCACCTGGAGTCAGGGAAATACCATCTTCTTGTTGTCTTTGAAAATAATGGGTATATTAGATCTTAGGGCCTTAAGGCCTTTCAAAAAGCATATAAAGGGTTAAGAGGAAAATCTACTCAGGTGGATCCTATCTCAAAGGTTCATCTCCCATTTATCCAAGGGACCACAGACATAATTTCCCATGTCCTTAGAAGGAATAATGTCTCCTCTTCGTTCAAACCTCTCTATACTATTATAAATTCTCTCAGATCTGTAAAGGACTCGGTCGACCCTAAGGACATGAAAGGTGTTTACATGGTTCCTTGCTCATGTGGTATTTCCTATATTGGAGAAACAAGTTGGTTCATTAAAAAATAATATAGGAGCATGTTGTAGACACTAGGCACAATCATTCTTGCACATCAGCTCTTGTTGAACATGCAGATAAATCTTGTCACCATTTCTACATTGAGGACTCCAAAGGCATTGCTAAGATTGATCACTTCCAAAATAGGAATTTTAGAGAGGCTATTGAGATTGAGAGGCATGCTATGAATCTCAACAGGGATGATGGTTGGAAATTGAGTAAGAGTTGGACTTTGACTCTCTATATGTGATTCCTCCCCCTCTCGTTGGGATTATTTTTACATTAGGTCTTTGTAGTTTATTTCTATATTTTTCTTTTTTCATCCTTTCCTTAATATTAACCCTTGTCTTTGATTTTTATTTTCTTTTTACATCTGTAAACTTATTTCCTTAATATTTATAATTCTTTGTTCTAAGTTTTAACTTTATTATTTCTCTTAATTTATATATTTTTAATATATATTCTCCTAATAACGCCTTTAACCTTTATGGATTGTAATAATAATATTTTTAATCCTTTTATTATAAATCCCTTTAATTGAAATATTTATAAATAAATTCTTTGATATTATTATTCATTAAACCATTTATTTTTAATATTATTTTCTTAATAACAAATTAACTAATTCAATAACCACTATCTTCGGGAAATGATGCATCCATACTATTTATTCATGATGATCAATTAGCTTTTTCACCTTGTCATGAGGATGAACCACATTAGCCGGTTTGAAACGTCAAATAGATCGTAATGATGCGATTAATCCGAAAGGTATTTATCTAAAAATTTATGGTTTGAATCATTTTTTATTTAATTATTAATGATTTTATCCCATCATGTTTGTTTATGAATAAAATTATTAAATTCGACTAATAAAATTTTAAGCATGGTAACTAACAATATTTTTTTTTTTTAATTTTTAAACTTGTTAATTAATAATATTTATTATACAAACAATTTAATATTATAAAATAGTTAATTTTCATTTTAATTAATTAATAGTTAATAAAATTTAAAAAAATTGCAAATTGATATAATATTTATTATAAAAGTAATTTAAATATTATAAAATAATTCAGCTACATTTTAATTAATTAATAGTTAATAAGATTTGAGAAAAATTGAAAATTGATGTATGAAACCTAAAAAATAATTGCTTACTAAGGAGCAAAGACTTGCATAAATTTTGGTGGATAGTAACCACTAAAAAGTCTATACATTTAAATTTTTAGTGTATTTATTTGCATCTTGTTCCTATTCATTTTTTATGCAAATTTTTTCTTAAGTTATGGTGGGTAGTAATTGATGGTAAATGATGATGATGGGTACCTTCCGTTAAGACCCGTTAAGACCAATGCGGTCTATCGAACCTTAAGAGAGGAGAAATAATCTAAGTTTCATTCTTCAAAATCTTGTTTCTATGGCTAAAGAGGAGGGAAATAAGTGCTCCAAGATTGCTATAGGTGGGTTGGCTTAATAGGTCAAGAAGATTGGAAGTATGGAAGATGGTAGGGAATTGAGAGCGAATGTGAGTAAGAGTCGGACAGTCTAAAAGGAAGTGCTTTTCATCTTCCACCTACTTAGAATTACAAATCTGAAAGATTCTATCGTTCCAAGGGGTCTTAGGAATAGAGCATCGACTGATCTCACTCCGACGCTCATGGGAATTAGTTCTTATCTTAACGATGTTCATTTTTTCTTATTGCTGGACAACACAGAGAGATAATTGTGATTATCAAGGGTGGGGTTGATCATGTCCTTATAGTATCTTAGCTTCCTTTTACCCTCCAACTCCTAATCCTCCCACAAATTGTCCTTAAACTTGGAGGTAATAGTATTTTTGATAATATCTTTTCTTCCCATACTGAGCTCCTCCTTAATTCCCCAATGGTTGAGCCAGGACTGGGCATCCTTATGCCACCCACGGTTGAGGTGAAGGTGAGGTTTTTTATTATAGTTAGAAGCAATTTTAGGGAACCTTTTTTATTCCATGTTGTCGAGCTTCTTCTTATACATCGGATATCTAAACATAGTCATACTTTCAATGGGGGACAAACCAAATTAGATCAAGAGGATAGGATAGGGAGTATTTCCCTTGATCTTAAGGTTGTAGGTTATGAATTGCTTTTGAATCATCTCAATATTCCTCCACGACTCTCTCGATATACTACAACCCCAAAATTCACATCCGTATAAGACAACAGGGGTTACAAGGATCTCAAAGAGGAACCTTTATCTACTCCAAATTTAAAGATCGACCGACTTACAATTGTTTTGAAACTCATAATAAGCTTTCCAACCCCCAATAATCCTTTTATCGATGTTATAATTCCAGTTGAGATGATGAGGGAATTCAATGCCCAAATACTTATAAGAAGAAACCTACTCTAAGCACTGGTTATTATACACGAAACTACCATGGGTGATATTTTTGGATTTAATGATCATAACTTTATTCTTGTCGGTATTAACTGTCATACCCATCTTGGAGCAATAGTCGGGAAGAATTTGGAGCTACTTGTCAAGGTCATCATGGCTTTTTGTAAGAATAATGATATCAACGGCATAGAGGAGAAGAGTAATGAGAACACCAATAAGCTCGGTGCCCTTGATATTTTAAATATTGCTTAAAAAATTATTGTAGAAAAATGTGAGACACTTATCCACTGACATTGTGTTATGCAAAGGCCACAATAATAATCATTACGACATAAGACCTGAACCAGTCATATTGTAGATAAATAATTTTGTATTAATAAAAAATAATAAATTCAATCATAATGTTAAACTATGAAGAAGCTGGAATATTTTGGGTAAAAAACAAAGTAATACCTGGTCAAAGGAAAAATTGAATGCCTAATACCATGCTTGTATAATAACAAGTGTTGCATGGCAACATAGTCTCTACCACACAAGTTTAGAAGAAATGTATGGAAAAATATATTACTTAACCATTAGCCTAAACCAAGTGATTACAAAAGAATTTAATTCAATTTTATGTATGGATGAATTCAATCTTTATGACTTTATCTTAATGATTTTGTGTAGTTTATTTATGAAGAACTAAAAGAGCGTGAACCATGAGTAATATAAGATTATTATGATAGCCCAGTGAAGTATGCAATCAAAATATTTGCACCTAGATGCATGTATGACTAGTATTATGCAAAAATTATTACTCTATTGTGTCATTCAAAGGTTTTTTTTCTTACATTCCACTTATATTTCTTGCAAATTAAAAACTAAAAAATCAATTATATTTCTTGTGAATTAAGAACTTCAATATCAACTATGCTACTATGTTACCTATTCCTCCACTATATGTAGTTTCTATTACATTACATGTATTTGAGTTAGGTCTATCAAATGCTAAAAGAGTTTGTATTTATTTTATTAATTAAACAAAAGATTGATTACAAATATGAGCATGTTTTACAAATAATTATTTTCCTTTTTAATAAATTATTACTTACAGTTTGTAGATTCTTGAAAGCATACCAAATTAATAAAATTAAGATGATGGTGAAGGTGGGTGATTTTAGATAACAATTACACACTTGGAGATCACTACGCTTAGATAAGCATCTAGGAAACAATTGGACAATAGCATATAATAATTGTCCATAAAACCTTTGTAGAGTCTATATGCTACTATTAGAAATCAAAAGTTCGTTTTATAGACCAATTTTTAAAAAAATATTATTTTTTTCAATGGAGGAGGTTGGTTAAAACATTTTATGAGTGTATTACTTAAAAATAATAAGATGTGTAATTCTTTCCATATTTAAATCTCTCAAATTATTAATCATTTTTCAAAGTTTGCAAAGTTTATCTATTAAAAAAAAATTATGCTCTAAGAAATATAATCGCTCTAAATTGAGTTTAAATGGGTTATGTAAATTTTTGAAATTTTTTTCTTTGGAAACCTTCTTCATAAAATTTCTTATCCTTCTAATTTTTTATTTCCATAAACTAAATAGCATAAAAGTTTTCTCCTTCATAAATTAAATATCTCTTTATATGTTAAATATATATTCATAAACCAATTATTTCAAAATTTTATTTTATTTAACCTCATTCAAATTCTCCACATCCTTTTCACTTAAACATTTTGCATAAAATATGTCATTCTTCTAATTTTTTATTTCCATAAACTAAATAGTATATTTTTTTTCTTTTCTATTAAATATCTCTTTATAAGTTAAATATCTCTTTATATACCAATGAATTCAAATTTTATTTCAGTGAACCTTGTTCAAAATATGCTTAAATTATTCATAAATTAATTGAAATTGTCAATTCTAGTTGCATAGGTCTTATAGCGCCACTATTCATATACTAGCAATTGCACCAAATGTTGTAAAGGAAACACCATAAGTCGATAGCATATGAAAAAAACATAAATTAAGAGTGATGTGATATGTTATAGTGCCTTATAAACACATATAACATAACATATTGCAATACACTTTTATAATACATTGATTCATTTATCTGAATTAAGTTAGTTGAGATTGTTAGTAATTTACTCTAAAATTATTAACATCTACCTTGAATTTGGAAACATGTAGAAAAAAGAGAAACACAGGTGATGTTGTTTGGAAATATTCCCATCATATGCATTTGGTGAAAAAGAGAAATGGCCTCCCGACCAAGACCATGGATTCCATAGGCAACAATTATTGCACTTCATGATACCACATTTTTTCTAGACAGTTGATCAACTGACATGCAACCACGAAACTACAATAGTTGGCATATGTGTCAATTAGGATTGTTATTGTAACACGATATCCAATTTTAATTATAGAACCATGAATCAAATTACATTGTTTCTAAGATGATAAATGAGCACATTCCAAGAGCACACTTACCAAATTGATTGAGTTAGGTTTCACATCAAACCCATTTTGGTTATACCCACCAATCATTGTACCCCAGGAAATTATATTTTTCTTAGACGTCTAATGGAAAATTTTTCATGCAATCTCTATAACCCCAAATTTAGCATATTATGATAGCATTCAACACTCAAAAATCTGACTCGAAGTATCTTCTAATTATGAAATTGTGGATCCACTTGCAACCCCTAAATGGGAACATGTCATGAGAATGGTTACCATAGTGCAATAGTCTGAAGTCACATTTTTTTTAGGAAAAAGAAAAATTGAACGATGTATTAAAAAATAAAACATGTTTACATCTTTAGCAATAGAGATATTTTAATGATACCATCACAAAGTTGATGAAGGTATAGGGCCACATCCTAATACAATTCATATAAATAGATAACAAGTACAAAACAAAAACAACAGGACCCATATCAACAAAACCAACAGAAGATGTTGAAAATCACACATCTACAACCCATATCAACTAAACCAGCAGAAGATGTTGAAAAGCACACATCTACACATCTGACATTATGGAGTGATGGGAGAATTGAGAAAAAAAACACCCACCGATTCAATTTGTGTAATAAGAATAATCCTACCTATCTGAAAATAATTAATATTTAATAAATTTATTGAATACATTTAAAGTTGCTTACAATAGGTTCACTTTGAATAATAAGCACAATCCTACAAACCCAAATATAATTAATGTTAAGCTGCTCTGGATGGAAGCCAATTCAGAAAAACCATATTCGAACCACTGTTAAATTTATCCTTTTTTTGAATCATGTATGTTATATAACTCAATAAGGCTGGGGGACCAGTGTTACTGCTAAATTGAACTCTACATGGCTGACCGGGAATAATGAAGAAGAATGTTGGAGTATTAATCCATTTGGTTAGCTTCCTGTGCCTATAAACTCCTTGTGATTAGGTGGTAGGATTTTCTTAGAAGACCTGTATAACAAACTTGGACAAGATGGATATGGCCTGACTGATGGTGGTATCTACTCTGGCTAATAAAGGAAATATTTGAGACATATTTTAGGATTGAAAATTGACCAAACCACATTGGTCTTATACAAGGCAGTGGCTTGATGATTGATTCTCTTATAGTGAGCTTTACCTCTGTAAGAAGATGGTGAGATGGCTTTACCATGTCCTCTGGATCACTACTCTTTTCTATTTGTTAAAATTGATATATAAAGCTACAGAAAGTTCTAAAAAGGATTTCAATAGGATAGATTTCCATGGTTTCTTACATGACTAAGAAGTTACACAAATTTTTGTTTAGAGCCTTTTACAATACATTATCTCTTATAATGTAGGAGCCAAGTAGCCCAGTTGGATATGATTGCCTTCTTCGGACGGAGGAACAAATTCATTGCTGTGAGGGCCTGTGCTTTGAACTTTGTATTACTGTCTTAATATAAGATAAAGAAATTTTTTGGAGGAAAAAACTAAACATTTTCATTAAAAAAATGTTTTTCATTCGCTTACATCCTTTTTTCTTTTCGCTGAAAAAATATTACCTATACCCTGCATTTCAGCATAAAAGCAGAGCTGAAAAAGAAAACACTGCTGCTCCCCAGAGGGAAAATTTACTAAACCAACTGACATTACTCGTAAATAGGGCAGATAAAGAAAACATACTTCTCCACTTGTGAAAATTCTTATTACATTATAAACTTTTTGACCTTTCTGATAATGGAATTTTGTGTTGAAGAACTAATTCACCTCTAAAGTGTGACAAGCAGAACCTATAAATATAATTTCATATACGGTGGAAGTAGCAGAGCCACAAATAATGGAATTTTGTGTTGACGAACTAATTCACCTCTAAAACGTGACAAGCAGAACTTGTAAATATAATTTCATATGCACTGGAAGTATTAGAGCCGCAGACGATGGAAGTAGAAATTGCAGCCCCAGTCCCCTCGCTGGCAAGTTTGAAGAATTAATGTCTTCCCAATACTCATGCTTACTTTCACATGGATTGGTGGGCTATATATGTCATTCCTTTTGAAGCTTTTTTTTCCCAAGAATTTTGTAACAGCAAAACCACTTTTTCACATGAAGATTTGTTGGGTGTGAAGGCTTCACTCTGAGCTATTAGAAATTTTCTTTTCAGTGTTTTGCTTCATTCTAAAATGACACATATTTTAAAAACACGTGTGAATCAGGTCGCAAAAATAAAGAAACCAAAAATATATTCTCGATAAACAAGTTGGATTTGTCTGTAAATTAATTAACTCCCCCTAAAATTTTCCTTCTTACAATTAGATCAGTGTAATGAACACAAAAACAACCTTCTTCGTCAATCCATCAAATAATTTTTTCAGAAATTATATAGTCATGGGTATTAGCAGCCAGTATTTTTTTGGCACAGTCAAAATATTCTTTCCTTTTTTTTGGGTACAGCCATAAAGACAAAGACTTGCAAACTAAAAGTATTCACGGTTTCAGTACATCTCGCCACTCGTGATATTATGGGAGAAATATTTTCAAAACAAAATTTTGATTGTTAACTATTTTTATTTGTGTTAAAGGTCACTGCCAAAATCCAATGATCATTTATTAGTAGCGCTTATTCAAGAAAACAAGTCAGTGATCATAATGTCTACAACCTCCACAGTCCAAAAATTTTAAAAAAGCTTAGACTCAAAAATTCGTTGTATTGCCTTTACCACACTTACCATTGTCATTAAATGAGGTGTAAAGTTTTCTAGTTGGATTCTCATCCCGGAGTCTGTTTGTGGTGTTGTTGAGCTCCCTGTAAGTGAATATATTACGCCAGAACTACTGCTTCCATTATTCTATATTTTCTCGGTATTTCTCTCTTACCAGAAATAGGACGGCAGCCGCCAACGAGAGGAGGACCAGAGTGGCAACTGTAACGATGACAATTAATCCCAAACGTGGTCAGATGGTAACTGAAGGGAGAAATTTTCCTCGCAGACCATAACATTGGTTGGCTGACGATCAAATTCTTCAGAGAGCTAACTTGAGCAGGGTACATCCACACCCAAGCAAGTTGAATGGTTTTTGTTACAGAGTCCCTAACATCTCACCGAAAAACTCAGGAGGTATCCTATCATATCCGACACAACTTCTTCGATATCTCCGGTTTAGTAGCAGATGGGAAGTCCTCTATTTGGCATGGCATATATTCCTTGGAGTGTAGAAATGGGGATAAATCCATTGACGCATCTGCAACACCATCAACATTATTTTTTTCCATGCTCAATTACTCAATCACAACAACATTAGGATCAACGTTCAGAAGAATAAGTTTGTTGGGGTAACACATCTTATTAATACGATCACAACGCAAGGAGAAACTAGAGTTATATCAAAAAACACATATGGCTATGTGTTGCAGTGGAGAATGGACATGAAATCCCCAGCACAAGTCCATGCGCACATGATCAAAAGTGGATTCAGAGCCGACGTTTTCTTTGGAACCAAAATTGTTACCATGTACTCGAACTGTGGAAGAATTGAGAATGCTTGCCAACTGTTGCTGAGTGCCTTTTTGAATTAAAGCCACAAAATGCTGGAACATATGTATTTTTATGAAACATTTATTCTGCATTTGGCAGGTGGGATGCTGTAGCAAAGATGAGAATCTTGATGAAAAACAGGGGAATAAAAAAGGACCAAGGACATAGCTCGATCGAGGTCAAGAACATGGTGCATGAATTTCTTGTTGGAGATAAATTCCACCCACAAATTTGGGAGATCCATGAGACTTTGTGGGGGTTGGAAAGGGAGATGAAAGGAGCTGAGTATGTCCCTGACACAAAATTTGTGTTTCACGATATAGAGGAGGAACAGAAGGAGTATGATCTTGCCTTTCATAGTGAGAAGTTGGCCATTTCTTTTGGCCTAATTAACACACCTTCTGGAACAACTATTAGAATTATTAAAAACCTTCGAATATGTGGAGACTTCCACACTGCCACCAAGTTCATCTCTAAGATTACAGTATGAGAAATTTTCATGAGAGATGCAAACCATTTTCATCACTTCAAACATGGATTTTGTTCTTGTAATGACTATTGGTGAAGAATTAATGTCTTCCCAATACTCATGCTTACTTTCACATGGATTGTTGGGCTATATATGTCATTCCTTTTGAAGCTTTTTTTTTCCAAGAATTTTGTAACAGCAAAACCACTTTTTCACATGAATATTTTTTGGGTGTGAAGGCTTCACTCTGAGCTATTAGAAATTGTCTTTTCAATGTTTTGCTTCATTCTAAAATGACACATATTTTAAAAACACATGTGAATCAGGTCGCAAAAATAAAGAAACCAAAAATATATTCTCGATAAACAAGTTGGATTTTTCTGTAAGTTACTTAACTCCCCCTAAAATTTTCCATCTTACAATTAGATCAGTGTAATGAACACAAAAACAACCTTCTTAGTCAATCCATCAAATAAGTTTTTCAGCAATTATATAGTCATGGGTATTAGCAGCCAGTATTTTTTTGGCACAGTCAGAATATTCTTTCCTTTTTTTTGGTACAGCCATAAAGATAAAGACTTGCAAAATAAAAGTATTCACGATTTTAGTAAATCTCGCCACTCGTGATATTATGGGTGAAATATTTTCAAAACAAAATTTTGATTGTTAACTATTTTTATTTGTGTTGAAGGTCACTGCCAGAAGCCAATGATCATTTATTAGTAGTGCCTATTCAAGAAAACAAGTCAGTGATCATAATGTCTACGACCTCCACAGTCCAACAATTTTAAAAAAGCTCAGACTCGAAAATTCGTTGTATTGCCTTTACCACACTTACCATTGTCATTAAATGAGGTGTAAAGTTTTCTAGTTGGATTCTCATCCCGGAGTCTGTTTGTGGTGCTGTTGAGCTCCCTGTAAGTGAATCTATTACGCCAGAACTCCTGCTTCCATTATTCTATCTTTTCTCTGTATTTCGCTCTTACCAGAAACAGGACGGCAGCCGCCAGCGAGAGGAGGACCAGAGTGGCAACTGTAACAATGACAATTAATCCCAAACGTGGTCGGATGGTAACTGAAGGGAGAAATTTTCCTCGCAGACCGTAACATTGGTTGGTTGATGATCAAATTCTTCAGAGAGCTAACTTGAGCAGGTTACATCCACACCCAAGCAAGTTGAATGGTTTTTGTTACAGAGTCCCTAACATCTCACCGAAAAAATCAGGAGGTATCCTATCATATCCGGCACAACTTCTTCGATATCTCTGATTTAGTAGCAGGTGGGAAGTCCTAGATTTGGCATGGAATATAATCCTTAGAGTGTAGAAATGGGGATAAATCCCTTGACGCATTTGCAACACCATCAACATTATTTTTTTCCATGCTCAATTACTCAATCACAACAACATTAGGATCAACGTTCAGAAGAATAAATTTGTTGGGGTAACACATCTTATTAATACGATCACAACGCAAGGAGAAACTAGAGTTATATGAGAAAACACATATGGCTCTGTGTTGCAGTGAATAATAGACATGAAACCCCCAGCACAAGTCCATGCGCACATGATCAAAAGTAGATTCAGAGCCGACGTTTTCTTTGGAACCAAAATTGTTACCATGTACACGAACTGTGGAAGAATTGAGGATTCTTGCCAACTGTTACTGAGAGCCTTTTTGAATTAAAGCCACAAAATGTTGGAACATATGTATTGTTATGAAACATTTATTCTGCATATGGCAGGTGGGATGTTGTAGCAAAGATGAGAAGCTTTATGAAAAACAGGGGAATAAAAAAGGAACAAGGACGCAACTCGATCAAGGTCAAGAACATGGTGCATGAATTTATTGTTGGAGATAAATTCCACCCACAAATATCGGAGATCCATGAGACTTTGTGGGGGTTGAAAAGGGAGATGAAAGGAGCTGAGTATGTCCCTGACACAAAATTTGTGTTGCACGATATAGAGGAGGAACAGAAGGAGTATGATCTTGCCTTTCATAGTGAGAAGTTGACCATTGCTTTTGGCCTCATTAACACACCATCTGGAACAACTATTAGAATTATTAAAAACCTTTGAATATGTGGAGACTTCCACACTGCCACCAAGTTCATCTCTAAGATTACAGTATGAGAAATTGTCATGAGAGATGCAAACCATTTTCATCACTTCAAACATGGATTGTGTTCTTGTAATGACTATTGGTGAAGAGAAAGCAACATCATGAATGTTGATTTCTTTCTTCAACCAAACATAGATCTCTATCATAATTAAAAAAAAAAAAAAACTTTGAACAACAATTAGCACAATCTAAAATGCTTCTTTTTAGTTTACCAAAACTTCAGAAGTTTTACCAAAACTTAAAAAAAAAATTAATTTCAAAATTTCAGTTTCAAGAAATGGATCTATGGATTCATGTGAATTTAATAAGGGACAATCACCGACAATTGGTCAGACCAAAAATAAGGTTGCAAACTCATCATTATTATTAAATGAAAAGCTTGGATGAATTTTTACACAAAAATGCCCAGATGAAACCTAGTGTAAATATTCAAGGAAAACACACCCAACCATGCTTGTGAAAATTTTATCTTCTCGCCCAAAAACATCTCGATCCAATAATTTGAACAAGGAGCTCGGTGAATCACTGATTTGGCTACTTCCTTTTCCTCTACTGACAGTGTGCTCCTTGCCAATTACGCTGAATTCACTTGTGGTCATACCATGAGTATACGAAAAATGGAGAAACGCTAACAACGTAGGTGGTTATTCTAAATGGAGAAAGCCTAACAGCTTAGGTGGTTACAAGAACCGCCAAGGGAATCATCCCCACTTTGATCAGGAATGATCATCATTGATTATTATCATAGGGTTGATGGTGAACAACTATCAGCTGAATCATACACAATTTTTAACAAATATTTTATTTAATAAATACTTTATCAATCTGATGGCAGACAATTTTCTAATCGTCTAACATGTAATCTAAGAGTGCAAAAAAGGTACACTTGGCAGCTAGGAAAGTTGTTTTCAAATAAAAACGTCTTACGATGTAAATATCTCATTCTTCTATTTTTTTTACTTCCTTAAATTAAATGGTATAATTTTTTTCCTTTTTATAAAATCTCTCTTTATAACTTAAATATCTATTTATATACCAATGACTTCAATTTTTATTTCAGTGAACCTCATTCAAAATATGCTTAAATTATTCATTAATTAATTGAAATGGTTGATTATAGTTGTATAGGTTTTATAACACTACTACTAAATATTAGTATCAAGTTCACTAAAAGAACGGTCAACTTGAAAATCTAGCAAATCATTTGTTGTTTAAACAACCATTGAAGAAAAAATTATTAATATAGTAGATTGATTCTATCACTTTAGTTTTTTTTTTTTAATATGATAGTAAAAATTTCATGCACAAAATTATAATTTTTTCTTATAATTAAAATATGTTTTTCTTGAACTATTTAGAATATAAACTTTTGATGGAAACTAATGGTTGTTAAAATTACCATAAACATATATCAATCAATATATTAAATATATATATATATAGAGAGAGAGAGAGAGAGAGAGATTTCTTAAAATGGTAAGTTGAATTATATAACATGCATAATATATATTCAAAAACACATTTTAAACAATAAAAATTTATAATTTAATAAAAAATTTCAACATCACATTAAAAAAAAAAAATTTAAAATATACAAAATAAAATATAACACATATATCGATAATAAAATATACAAAACTTAAAAATCTAAACTACACCATAAAAATATGATGATAACATCCATATTTAAGAAACACTATTATATTATCTTATCCACACCAATACAAGTCTCCTGCGATATCAACTACTCCACTATTATCATTTTTTAAAATATTCTGCTCCATTATCACATTTTATTTTAAAACAAAAACAACACCTCCAATCCAATCCATTGTACACCATACACATAATTATCTTCTTAGTATTCTCTGTATACTCTGAATCTCAAAAAGAATTACAAGATTGCCTACCTGACTAAACACAATGAGCGATCATCATATACATATACCATACCTTGTAGGTAAGAAATTTTAAATTATTAAAAATGAATAATTCATTTTAACTTATTAATATAAAAAATAAAATAAATTATTTTTTCCAAATTGAAATGTAATCTTTAAAAAGTTTGACTTCAATGCTTAGAAAGATTTCTAAATAATCCTTAAAAAGATTTCTAAAATATTTGGAAACAATCAAATTTCACTGGAATCATAAATAATTTAATTCTAAAATTTTGATTTTTAACATCGATAAAAATTTCACTAAATTTTATTTCTACACGTTTTGTTCGTTTTAAAATGATGCAAAATACCAATCCAACTACTACAAAAATCAGTTAAACTGATTTCTAAATTTTAGAGCCTCCTAAACTGAATTACAAAGCCGTGTATACCTTCTCTTCATTATCAAGAAGCAAGTTGATATCATTAAGATGAACCAAAAAAATTCAATTCAAATGTGGCCATCATCAAATACCACCCGAGCTCAAACGAAGGCATCTATGGGTCAGACCATGGGGATCTGTATTTGCTTTGGGATCATTGAATGTGACACTTTCCTTTGCAAACCGGACTAGTTGTATTCTGAAATGCCTAGTCATTTTCAGTGACTTTCTCAGTAAAGTAATTTAATAACAAAAAAATCATCTAGTATCAGATTGTTAATTTATTACATGAGACTTCTCACATAATTTTCATCCTTTATTGGCTCTGCACTTAGGAAAATAAGAATTAGTAAGTTTTCTATAAAGTAATGAATCAATTTATTTAAGTTCCTCTTCTAGTTTTTTCTTATGGTTATGCGATTTTGTTAATTTGTTATTTTTTAGATTTGATTAATGGTTGAGCAGAACTAGGTAGAAAGAATAATTAGAGTAATGATAGTCAATACAAAGAGTTAGTTAATAAAAAGTTATTTTGAATTATTAATTTTTTTTACTTTATTTAAATTATGTTACGTTGTTATGTTAGATTGGTATTTACCCTTAGTCATTTATATTAAATAAAAATTTTCATAATTCTAAAATTTATTATTAAACAATTTTATATAATTATCTATAAATTTATGTATTTATTTACTTTAAATATGTATCATTATTTGAGCTTATATAATCATTATGTTATTATTTAGTTATTAGTTTTTAGAATCATGTGAACTTTTCTTTCCTAATTTTGTTAAAATAGTTTTATTCGTATATAATTACTAATTTTTAGGATCTTCTAAACTTTTCTTTACTAACTTTGTTAAATTTGTTTTATTTACATATATATTTTATAATTATGATAATTAGTTAATATTTTTTAGAATTTTGAGAGCATTTTTTTCCTAAATTTAGTATTTATTATTTATTTATATATAATTACTAGTTTTTAGGATCTAAAAATATTTATATTCGCATTTAAAATTAGTCAATACAAAGAGGTAATTAATAAAAAATAATTTGAATTATTGATTTGTTTTACTTTGATTACAAGATGCCAATTAATAATTACAATTTTTTTCCTTCCTTGTGTATATCTTTATTTAATCTAACTTTAATCAAAAGTAATATCAACTAATTTTATTTAAATAAATATTAATATATTTTTAATTAAGAAAAATTCTTTATTTGATCTCAACACAACCATATTTTCATTATGTTATGTTTAGCTCCAAAAGATAGCTCAATTGGTTGAGATGGCCTTTCTAATTGGGAGTTCATTGGGTCAAATCTCCTTGACCCCCTTGGGGCTGATGAGATAAGATGATTAGTTATGTTATGTTCATATTTATAATTAATTAATATAAAGAGTTAACTTTATGTATTTATTTACTTTAATAAGTATCATTATTTGAGCTTATATTGTCATTATATTGCTTTTTTTATAATCACATTTTTTTTAATTTATCTTTCTCTGATTTAACTTTAATCAAAAGTAGTATCCACTAATTTTATTTAAATAAATAATATATATATGTGATCCTTTAACACGTATATTTATAAATAGTAAAGATATATTAACTCAACACAACCATATTAACGTTATGTTATGTGACCAAATTTCATGGGTGACATGGGACACATGTAAAAAAGATAAAATAATACACCCAAAATTTTAAGCCAATCACATGTTAACACATAATTTATTTTAATTAAAAAAGCACTTTAATGATTTCTAAAGTTCAACATTAGAAGTTGTCATAATCAAAGCTAAACTATTAATGGTCAATGAACAAATCGATTACTATAGCTAACAAGTGTTGCAGAGTGGCATAGTCCCTGCCATTTAAGTGGATGTTATTGTAACAATCCCGGTCATAAATTTAATAAAGAAAAAATAAGACCAAGGTCATGAGACATGTGTTCAAGATGAATGTTGGGAAAAACATCCTAGTGGGTGTTCATTTTGGTTTATTATGTCTAAGGAAAATGACAAAGACATTGACAAAAGCAAAGAGGCATTAATTGACATTTTATTTATGAAAATAAAGGAAAATAGGAGAAAAGGGAAATGAAAGGTCATATGTTTGCATGAGAGGGAAATTGAAATAAAAATAAAGGGAATGAAGAAAATAAAGGCCTCAATAATAAAAAGGCTTCTTAGGATCAGTTCACAGACTTTTGTCAATTCAGTGTTGGATCTCTCTCTATTATCTCATAATATTCCACACTTAGAGCATTCTTGGAGCACTCTAGCATTAGAGAAGGGAAGGAAAAGGAAGCAAAGGAAAGAAAGGGACATGCAAGGAAAATTTGGATCAAGAAGCTTCAACAGGAATACTTGTAGGTAACGGGTTACATGTGTGATTTCCTGGATGGTTTTTCAATGCATGGTACATGCATGTGTGTATTTGGTTCTCTTGCTATCATGGGCAAGGGTTTTTCCATGTGTGACAATGGTTTCAACATGTCCTTGCCATTTATGGAGAGCCATGAGCTGTGATGGGATTCTTTTATTTGGTTGAGATTTGGATTGTCGGATGGTTTTGGAATCAGGTGAGGTGGTCTTAAGAAAATTCCCATAGGGCCTAGAAATTCCTTGACTGGTTTTAGCGTGATTGCGGTAATTTCTGAGGGTGGAGAAACAAAATTTACTCAAGGTATTGGTGAAGAAATTATGAGGCATCCAAGATTGTTTTGGGCCTAGTAATCCCTTTAACCAGTTTTGGAGGGTTGCGGTAAATCCTAAGGGTGGAGGTGGTTTAATCTTTGGGAAGCCCTTGTTGTTTTTGTCTTGAGTTCCACATTCATGCTTAGAGTATGGCACAGGGTTGATTGGTTGAAATAAGGATTTGGTTCAACTCAATCTATGGTCGGGTGGTGCATTGAAGTCCCTCACTTGAATGGACTTTTCATATTTTAATAAGAGCTCTTTCCTCTTGTATTCCATGAATACTTGTACAAGTGTTATTATGTGGCTTTGATGTTTTTTCTATCATGGTTATTATTCTAGTTAAATGTTCGTTATAAGCATTGTTCCATAACATGTTCTAGTTATGGATCTTGATATGTTTGATTTGTTGATGAATGGTTAATGAATGCATGAAATAAAAAATATTATTGTCACTATTATGAGAGGGAATTGGATCTTCTTGATGACTCTCACATAAGTTTTAGAATCTTGTGATTAGATGCATTCATGACATGTATTTTACATGTTTTCCATATGTTTGACGAAATGAATATCATGGTTAGGCCTAGTTAGGTCAAGTTCTTTATTAAATTTTGATTGAATATCTTTTTCCTAATGTTATTTATCATTCTAGAAAGTATCACTGAGTTCTAGGAAGTGTTCTGGGGACTAGCCTAAAATGGTGGCTCAGAATCCTAGACTGCACCCTCTAAACTAGAAGTTGTGGGCCATGATTGCACGCTTACAAGCTTATGCATGCAGTTGGAGGCATATAACCACATGGAGGCCTTTTCATGCATGAGGTTGTGGGCCCAAGTTACTTAAAAATAAAGTTAGCTCGGGGTTTGGCCACCTGGGGTGGTTTTTTAGCTCCTGGGTGTCCTTAAAGCCCTGTAGGATGTCAAATTATGCCAAAAAAAACATTTCACGACAATATAAATTGACGTAAACACATTCATTATTTTCGCATAATTTCACACATTTCTTCATTTGGTCTGATTTTGCAAAGGATTTTTTTGGGTTTAAGGACTTTTTGGCATAACATTCAAAGGACATTTCTTGGAGGTACGTGATACATTTTTTGGATATTTTTTGGGCTTCATTATTTTTTAAGGTATTTTGTTTTTAGAGGTTTTGGGCTTAATTTTCATTGTTTTTTTTTTTAAGGTATTTTGTTTTTAGAAATTTTGGGCTTAAGTTTCATTGTTTTTTTTTTTTTAAGGTATTTTGTTTTTAAAAGTTTTGGGCTTAATTTTCATTGCTTTTAGAGGTTTTGGGCTTAATTTTCAAAGCACATTTTTTTTTATGTATTTTTTTTTTAAAGGTTTTTGGGCTTAATTTCCAAAAGACATTTTTTGGACTTAATTTCGAAAGGAATATTTTTAGGCTTAATATTTAAGGGACATTTTTTGGAGGTATTTTTTTAAGTGGTATTTTTTTAGAGGATTTTTGGAGTTATTTTTTAAAGTGATATTTTTTTACAGGCTTTTTGAAGGTATTTTTTAAAGTGGCATTTTTTAAGAAGATGGACTTAATTTTCAATGGACATTTTTTGGAGGTATTTTTTGAAGTGACTTTTTTTAGTGTACGTGTTTTGGGTTGAAGTAAATCTTTGATAATGATTTTTTAAAATGAGTTTTTGTCTAAATTTTTAAATGAAATTTTTTTGCAGGACTTGGAAGGAAATATTTTGAGCTTTGTTTCATTTTTATAAGACATTTTTTTCTCGAATTTTTTAAAGTGTTTTGGATTGAAGTATGTACTTTTTGCAAAAATTTTAAAATGAGTTTTTTTTTAAATTAAACCTTTTGTGATGTTTTTTTTAATTGAGGTTTTGTCTAAATTTTTGAAGGAAAATTTTTTAACTTCATACTCTATTATCGTGGGAAATCTAAGGAATTGCATGAGAAAATATGATCGAACAAGAGACCCTAAGGAACGTAGAAAAGAGGGGAGAGAATCTCGCAAAAGAAAAAGAGAATCACTCTCAAATATTGAAAGGGAAAATCAACCTCAACTAGAATTTGAAGCAAGTATGTAAATGTAAATATTATGAATTTGATATTTAAAATTTTGCTAGTGTAAAATGTGAAGCTTAATTTTTATTTGATAAACTAATTTGAAAAATATTTTGCAATGTAAACAGAGAGAGATATTCCTCAAAACATTGATGATGAGATACAAAATTTTGAAAGTGCAAGAGATATTGAACCAATGATTGACGATGGTGAAAATGTTGAAAGAAATTCAAGTGAAGAAAATGAATCACAATATATGTGTGTGTGTGTGTGTGTGTTGAACACATGCACATATTATTGAAATTATACATATTTATTAATTCAGTTATTTATTGAATATGTAAACTTATTATGTACTATTAATTCGAATATGTACAGATGAAATCAATGTCGATGATGAGATGTTAGAAAATGTTGACACTCACACATATGGAGATAAAAGAGTTGACCATGTTATACGATAAAATCTACACCACAGAAATCTACAATCCATCATGTTATACGATATCGTGTTAAACACATTTTTGATACGTACTTCATAAAGGAAAATGTGGCAGTTCAAGCCCAATTGTTGAAAGGTCTCCTATCAGTAAGGAAATTAAAAGAAGCTACGACTTTATTGGGTATTTGAAAATCAACAAAAGATTAAAAAATGAAGGAAAATGTGATACAAAATATAAATAGTTCAATAAATTCAATTAGAAGATCTAGACAGAAAAACATTTCAGTTGTACGTAGAGCAATACATATGGCAGTGGTTTCATCAAGTACTAAAGAGAATCGCTTGGTAAAATCTATGGCACGAGCATTAGGAACCTCAGGAAAAACTTTACACAAACATCAGAAATTTCGGTTGCAAATAGATGTAAATGATGAACTCGCTTATTGGAGACTATTTGTAGGCAACCATATAAATATAGACTTGGAGAAAATGTTAAAAAAATAATATATGAATATTGGAAGAGAAATTCACGTGTTTCGCCAAATGCAAGGGATGTGATGCGAAGAAGAATAGCACGAAATTAGTATGAAACACATCCAAAACATTTCTTGGACACCACTTAGATAGAGTTGTTCAACAAGTTCAAAGAAGAGAATCATGAAATTGATGTCTCAACCAATGCTTTTGTTCAACAAAAACCATGGTATGTAAAACCTATCACCGTACGCAACACTTGTTGTTGTCATTATCATGTGGAATTTCAATTATATTATGACACATTCCTTAATTTTGATAGAACATTTTGGAAAGATTCACCTCCTCCTTCCACTATCCTTGAATTCATATCTCAAATTCTATGTGGAAGAGAAAGCGATGAATTATTTTACGAAAATAAATGTGTTGGTGGTAAAAAATGCGATGATTGTGGAAATTTGACTAAATTTCAAAACAAATATTGTACTGATATAAATGATCAATCATTTTCCAACATTAAAGTGAAATGGAAGAGATATGAATATATCCATACATCGATTCAAGGTTCAAATAGTGCTAAAAGAATTGAATTACAAGAAGAATAAATTTTTGAGTTAGATTTTTTGAGAAAGTTTGAGGCATAAATTTATAAATACACCAAGCATTCCTATAAAGCTCGATGGAAGGACTTGCAATTCAAAAAATCTCGTGAATTTTTTCCACCAGGGACCATTTTGTCAGTAATTGATTTTGCAAAAAACTACACATTTGTTCCACAAAAAAGAAATTCAGAGTGAATACTATCATTCTGACCAAGTCTCCATGCTCGTCCATATTCTATATAGACATTCTGAACAAAAGGTTGATCATATAGAAAGCACCAATGAAAATCGACATGTTATTAAAGAATATCACTTTTATATCAGTGATGATCGTACACATGATACATATTTTGTACAACACTGTTTTAGAAATATTTATGACTCCTTGAAAATTCGTGGATTAAAATTAAATGAACATTGGATATGGTCATATGGATGTGGAGGTCAATTCAAATCTTCGTGATCATTATTTTAGTTGTGTTGTCTTCATAAGAAAACCTGCATTAAACATTGTTGGAATTTCTTCGAGACTGGTCATGGAAAAGGAGAACATGATGGTGCAGGGGCATGCATAAAATGAGCACTTTGAAGATATCAAATGGACCCCTCTACAAACTGACTTGTGGATGCTAAAGAAGTTGTTCGATGGTGCATCGCTTCACTATGCCATGAGACTAACTGATCAAGGGAAGTGCGAAGGTACATTCAATTTAATTTTTGTTGAATATCCAATTTTAAACAGTGTACATTTATCACAATGATTATCTTTGATGGTATTTTGATATCATATTTACATTCTTCTTTGAATTTTCCATATAGTTTTTTTGGCATATTGGGGTCGAAGATGTAGATAGATCGATTGGAAATGACGTTGAAACAATAAAAGGGACTCAAAATTGCATTCAATGAAAACAACTTTGTCCACAAATGTGTTTTCATTGGATAAAATAAAATACTCTTGTTTTTGTCAAGCTTTCATAGACAACACAGAATCCAATAATGTTTGTGAAAACAAAATGTATGTAAAATATTGGAAACATACTAAGCTAAATACAAAGGGGAAAATGTCCATTGCAATGTTTGAAGAAATGCAATCAGAGAAGACTGCAATATCATCTGATGGCGATTGAGTTTTTGATCTTGTTAGAGAAGGTAACATTGAATTGCTTTCAAATGATAGAGATCTAGAAATAGATACTAAAATTATTTTAAAGTTAATTTTTCATGTTAATTATGATCTAAATTTAAACACATAAGTTTTTTTTATTATGCAGGAGATGTTTTTGTTATAATTGCACCTACTGTCAACGATGAAAATGTGAAGTATTATTTGATGTGTTGCACTGAACGAACGATGAAATTATTAGAAAACTATAATGATCACGGGCTTCCATATGATAGAGGATCTATTATACTGAAAGATTATTTTTTCAGACAAACTAATCAAAGTGGGGATTTTGTTTACTTTGAAGACTATGAACCATATGTCATAAGTTTTCAATATATTCACTTGGTGTGTGTATCACGCATAAAGTTGATAGAGGTTCAATCAAAGAAAAAAATGAAAATTAAGAAATGGAAAATGTCAAAATCTGATCATGAATGGATCATTGAAGATGGAATTCCATTGGATTTTTTTTTTTATTGAACTTCCCAACAATTTATTATCTTTGGATTCATGTTTTAGAACTTCCAAAACTCAATTAAAAATTGAACTGCCTTGTTATGTTATATGTGCAATTGTTTGCACATGTACATTGTTTTGGTACATGCACACTAGCATCAACTGAAAGTAGCTTTTATATGTGCATTGATGAAAAATGTTGCATGTATTGGATATATATGTTCTAGAATTAAATTAACTGAAAATAGATTTTCTATGTGCATTGATGAAATTTTTTGCAAGTATTGGATATATATGTTCTAGAATTCAATTAACTAAAAATATCTTTTCTATGTTAATTGATGAAAAATGTTGCACGTACTGGATATATACATGTTCTAGGAAGTTAACTGAAAGTAGATTTTCTATGTACATTGATGAGAAATGTTGCATGTATTGGATATATATATGTTCTAGAATGCAATTAACTGAAAGTAGTTTTACTATGTGCATTAATGAAAAATATTTCACGTGGTGAATATATATGTGTGTGTGTGTGTGTGTGTGTGTGTGTGTTATAGAATGTAATTAACTGAAAGTAGCTTTTCTATGTGCATTGATGAAAAATGTTGCAAGTACTCGATATATATGTTCTAGAATGCAATTAACTGAAAGTAGATTTTCTATGTGCATTGATGAAAAATGTTGCACATACTAGATATATATTCCTGTGAAATTAACTAGAAAGTATCTTTTCTATGTGCATTGTTGAAAAATTTTGCACGTCTTTGGATATATATACATTATAGAATACAATTTTAAATTTTATGATTGTTTGACACATCTAACAAGACCTAGAATCTTATGATTGCTTATATATATATATATATATATATATATATATATATATATATATATATATATATATATATATATATATATATATATATGTATGTATGTATGTATTGTACTTCAATCATATTAACATATATATTCAAACCTGTATTTAAATCATTTCTACATGTATATATATTCATGTGAACTTTTTTTTGTTTGGAAAATGGCAACTTGAATTTTAAAAACAAAACATTATATCATAATCACATGCCAAATGCATTTCAACCATCCAAAACTTGAGTTTTAAAAACAAAACATTATATCACAACATTACTTCACATGCCAATTGTAGTTCAACTATCCAATAAAAACAAAACATTATATCGTCCAATGACATGCCAAATGTAGTTCAACTATCCAATAAAAACAAAACCTTAAATATCACAATCACATGCCAAATGTAGTTCAACCATCCAAAACTTGAGTTTTAAAAACAAAAAAAATTATATCACAACATTAATTCACATGCCAAATGTAGTTCAACTATCCAATAAAAACAAAACATTATGTCATGCCAAATGTAGTTCAACTATCCAATAAAAACAAAACATTATATCATGCAATCACATTCCAAATGTAGTTCAACCATTCAAAACTTGAGTCTTAAAAACAAAACAAATTATATAACACAACATTACTTCACATGCCAAATTTAGTTCAACCATCCAAAACTTAAGTTTTAAAATAAAACAAATTATAACACAACATTACTTCACATGCCAAATGTAGTTCAACCATCCAAAACTTGAGTTTAAAAAAAAAAAAAAAAAATTATAGATCACAATATTACTTAACATGCCAAATGTATTTCAACTATCCAATAAAAACAAAACATTATATCACATTCACATGTACCAAATGTAGTTCACATAAACTATGTCCAAAATTTGTAGATATCACAAGTATCAAGTATCAAGTTATATATGACTGCATCTAAATAAGACTACATATAAAAAAGTAAATTTAAGACTAGATCTATTGAAAATATAATGTTGCATGTGTGCATGTGCATCATCCATCAAATAGTGCATGTGCATCATCCATCAAATACAGATGGATGTAGTGTCTCTCCCAGAAAATTCACGATCCTCGAGCTATCCTGCGAACCATGGGGAACCTATACACAATGAGTATAAACATTAAAATTTAATGTTTTAAAATTGAGTGAGAATATATAGAACTTCAAGTAAAAAAACGAAATGTAAAAAAAAATCATGCAATACCTCATGAGGTTCCCTCTCCATTTGTTGCTCGTCTACTAAAACTTCCCCCACTAGAACATCTTCAACAATAAACTATACAATATATCAATATATATATATATATATATATATATGAAAAAATTTCAAATGAAAATGCATATATAAAATTATTTTCAATAATATTAAAAAAAAAATTATACAACTTGTTCAAAAGGTTGAAATGGTGTGGATGTCCATATCTCCATCATAAACTCCATCACTAGAGTCCATGGAGAAAAGAAATCCTCTATAGGAACCTAAAATTCAAAAAATTTAAAAGTATAAAATAACTCAAGATCTAGATCTCAATTTATAATAAAACTTTTGAACTTCAATTTAAACTTATAACTTAAAAACATATATTTAAGTGAAAAATTGATACTTGTGATGGTGGGTTTGGCACATCTCCTAAGAGAGGCTCCAAAAGAAAATCTCCAAAAACCTAAAATTCAAAAAATTTAAAATAACTCAAGTTCTCTAGATCTCAATTTATAATAAAACTTTTAAACTTCAATTTATAACTTATAACTTAAAAACATATATATATTTAAGTGAAAAAATTAATACTTGTGTTGGTGGATTTGGCACATCTCCTAAGAGTGGCTCGGAAAGAAAATCTCCAAAAGCATAAAATTAAAAATTTTTAAAATAACTCAAGATCTAGATATACCTCATTTTTTAATTGAACTTTTTGAGGTGGAATATATAACTTAAAACATATTTAAAAGTAATAAATTGATCATACTTGTGATGGTGGATTTGGTACATCTCCCAAGGAAGAATAAGGTACCACCATCCCAAAAACATCGGACGAAATCGGAATCTATTAAAACATTTTATTATATATATACATATACATGTGTGCACAATTATTTATTTTAAAAATATCTCATCATGTTTAAATATATATAATAATAGATAAAATATAATTGTACATCATCATGTGTTCACTAAAAAACACTAACATTTGCCAACATATCTTCATGGTGATAGCCATCTTGATTGTATGATTGATGGTGAGACCCATCTTGATTGTTTGAATTGGAGGCTCCGACCGTGATGTTAACATTTTCTTCATTCATCAAGCGTGACAACTACAAATGATGGTGTTAACATATAATGATACATTTTTTTTAGCTTAATGTATACAAATAAATATATGTGTATATGTATTTATTAAAAATTGCACAAGTGTTAAAATTTATTGAACCCTAACCATTGACGCATACCGTTCACATGCCCTCTTCCTCATGAACAATTAGGTCCTGCCAACCATTTCGCAAAGATGAGATCTTCAACACTCATGTTGTCAATCTCTTCATCTGTATAATACAAAAAAATAGCGCGTGCATTCTCACGTGTTATTTGTCGATTTAAACAAACATCAACTCCACCCAATCCACTGTGAACATTGTCAATGATGGCATACCTTGCTCCACGACTAATTTGAGAAGTGGCATCCATCTCTGTCCGCAAATTTTCGACACGAAGAGGTTGACTAACCAATGGTGGCTCAGGGTGAGGAAACTCAACATCATGCCTAGAGCCCCTACGGTCACACAATCCACTTTTCCTAGGACCAAAAAATTCAGAGGGAATGTCATTCTAATTGGGTTTCAATTGCAAAAGGAATTATGCATAAAATAATTTTTCAAAATAAAGCATAACCTCGTTGTTCCATGGAAGTCTTTCATAAGCCACAAGATGTCTATCATACAAATAGCGAGCTATATGAGGGTGGTTGAAATGTTGCACCTTAAGCATCTTTCTTTTCGGCCCTTCTTTGAAATTAAACATAGACTTGGCCATTTCTGTTGTAACTCTTTGTTTAACAACCTCCCATTTATCGAGACCCATCATTGTTTCCTTTCTTTTTCTCATCACTTCTACAAAAGTATCAGTGGTTGGCCCAAGCTTTAGGTACACATCTACTAGTTCGCTTAATGAGTGTGTTATTATTTTCAAGCTTTGTTGACTCTTAGCAGGTAGAGTCAAAGCCACGAGATCTCCCTTCAATTTTGCATGAATATGTTGACACCTTTGTAAGGTGCATTGCTGCATGTTTTTTTCCCAAGGTATATCAGAAATGTCGGACGGATAAGTCGTGGTTGGTGTACAACCTTCTTCTTGAATGATGCATTCAGCCTTACGTCTTTTTTTTGCAACATTTGGAGCAGCATTTTCAACCTATGCATCAATATATAAAATTTTTTATATTACAAAAACACATGTAAACAAATTTGTACAAATTGAAAATAATATTCAAATTGATGGCCACCTCGATATGGTTGGCTAGCATCTTGACCACCCTGAGACTGTTGAGAACCAGAACGACCCTCCTGAGAACTAGAACGACCATCTGTTGATTAGCCTTTGGGGGAATACATATCACCACCTTCACTCAATCCGCCAACACTTATTGATGTCCCTCCAAGGTAATGTGAACCACCACCAACCTAACGAGATGAAAGAGAAGCTTCATAAAAAAATATGAATTTATAATCAATTCAAAAATACATTCATACATATAAATACATGTACATATTCATTGATTAAATTTCATGAACCATACCATGATTGCGTGAACCATGGGCATGCTCCATCGATGAAGTAGACACCCTTATCCTCCTACCTCCTAAAAAATAAAAAAGTGAAACTTATTAACAACTAATTTAACTCACAAAATTGATAAAAGATCAATTCCATATGTACACACATGTATGTATATGTATGGAGATTTAAGATTATATTTAAATACCATGAACATCCCTCGATCCCTGTTCCCCCTCTCTCGTAGAGATATGGGATTCTATTGATCTTTGTTGTTAATTCTCCATGATATATATATATCTATAGTGGACATTTACAATTATTTTTTAAATTACTATTTAAAATAAATTCAAAATAAAATTCAAAAAATTAATGTAATTTAGTATACACAAATGATGTAAAACACAACTTTCAAAGCACTAATTGATGTGTGAAACTCAATTTAAGAAAAAAAATTATAAAAATGTTAAGTTCACCAAATTGCGCTTTACATGGTGGCAGCACCCTTGGTATATAATTGAAAACATGGTGGGAGAACACTTGGTATAAAATTGAAAAAAACACATGGTCATCAAAAAAGAAGTGTGAAACCCCATTTAATATTTTTTTTTGTTGAAGTCCTCACATTTTAATTTTATAAAAATGTGAAGTTCACCACTTGTTGCAAACGTGAATTTCACCAAGTTGCGCTTTACATGGTGTGGTGGGAGCACACTTGGTATATAATTGAAAAAAACACATCGTTATTAAAAAAGACGCATTTATAAGTACAAAACACACACATATCTAGATATGTTACAATTTCCATCAATAAATTTTGAAGGAGAGCGTCTCAAAACTAATTCATCTTTAAGAGATGAAACTTGAATTTTTGAAGAAGAGCGTCTTAAAACTAATTCATCTTTGAGAGATGAATCTTGCATTGGCATTGCCACATATAATTCTAATTCATCTATTAATTCATCATTGATAAATGAATCCTGAATTGGCATTGCCCCATGCAATAGATCAATGGACATCTTATTAACATTTGTACAATGTCTTATACTAAAAATTTGAAATTGGCTAGCAATATTTTTTGCTTTTCCATGCAGCCGTTTTAGCCTCTCCTTCTTAAATTGGTACACGCCTTACATCTGGTTGCACACAAGTTTTAAATTGGTGAAAACTACAATTCCATTTGATCCAAACTCCCTAGTTGTTCCCAAGCCTTCTATCAATGCAATATAATATGCCTTGTTTTTTTTTGTTCTTCCCGGTATATAAAAACATTTTCCTTTGGACGACCTTGCTAGTCGCAATATTGGAAAGCACATATGTAATCACTGCTTTCTCTGGATTGGGATAGCAAGAAACATATATGCATAATGTCCATTTTTCAACCATATTTAGTGGGTTTTTTATCCCTGAAAAAGACAAATTCAATAAAATATATCAAATTAACATTTATTGCAAATGCATGGGATAAATGACATGTGCATGGTTTATCTTAAAGTTTGACTTAAATTTTATGGTAGAATTCACATCTAGAAATGAGATGCATTAAATATTGCATTTCCTAGAGTTTAAGGGAGATTTATGACACATATACATGGTTCATGCATGGTTTTCCTTAAATGTTTCCTTCAAATTTATGGCAGAAATCACATCTATAAATGACATGTCTTAAGAAAGGATGAGATCCAGAGGATACATGGCCCTTTACATGCCTTAAGAAAGGATGAGATCTAGAGGCCACCTGGCCCTTTACAGACTCCTTTAGAACTTGTAGAAGTTAAGAATCAACAAACAAACTAAAATATTATGGAGGTTCAGCCACTTTAGGTTCAGTTTTTTGGCCTTAAATTTTTCCTTGAATTAATGGGGAAAGCCTTAATTTTGGGGATCCTATCCTATGGAAGTTCATCTACTTTAGGTTCAGTTTTTAGGCCTTAAATTTTTCCTTGAATTAATGGGAGAAAGCCTTTAGTTTGTGGGAGAAATGACACTTACATGGTTTGCAAAATTATTTTATGCACTTGCTAAAACAATTAGTGGTAGTGGTTGATGAAGTTATGTCAAAAGTCACACCTTTATGAGTTTGTGGGAGAAATGATAAATTGCCTTATAATTTATGGGAGAAATGAAATAGAAATGACACATGCCTTAAAGTTTTCCTAGAAGTTTGTGGGAGAAGGGAGAAATGACACATGTACAAGGTTTTTCTTTAAGTGGTAATGGTTTATGGATATTAAATTGAAGAACTTCTATTTCTATCCCAGAGATTGACTGTAGGGGCATTTACTGGATATGTCACCTTTGAGAAAAGATGAGATCCAAAGGCTACCTGGCCCTTTACAAACTCTGCCTTTAGAACTTATAGAAGTTAACACTCAACAGACAGACTAAAATCCTATGGAAGTTCAAAATACTATGGAATTTCAGCCACTTAAGGTTCAAGTTTTAGGCCTTAAATTTTTCCTGGGAGAAATGGCATGTGCATGGTTTGCCTTAAATTTTTCCTTAAGTTTATGGGAGAAATCACATCTAGAAATGGCATGCCTTAAAGTTTTCCTTGCGTAGATTTTAAGAGAGAAATGACATGTACATGGATTTCCTTAAATTTTGCCTTATAATATATGGGAGAAATGACATTGCCTTATATTTTATGGGAGAAATGACATAAAAATGACATAGAAATGAGACATGCCTTAAATTTTGCCTAACATTTTATGGGAGAAATGACACATGTATGGGAGAAATGATACATGTACACTTTTTTCCTTAAAGTGGTAGTGGTTTATGGATATTAAAATGAAAAACTTCTATTTAGGTCTTTTCTAGAGATTCATTGTCGAGGGATTGACTGTAGGGGCATTTACTGGATATGTCACATTTGAGAAAATATGAGATCGAGAGGCTACCTGGCCCTTTACAGACTCTGCCTTTAGAACTTGTAGAAGTTAACACTCAACAGATAGACTAAAATCCTATGGAATTTCAAAATCCTATGAGAGTTCAGCCACTTTAGGTTCAATTTTTAGGCCTTAAAGTTTGTCTTGAATTAATGAGAGAAAGCCTTTAGTTTGTGGGAGAAATGACATTTACATGGTTTGCAAAATTATTTTATGCACTTACTAAAACAACTAGTGGTAGTGGTTGATGAAGTTATGTCAAAAGTCACACCTTTATGAGTTTGTAGAAGAAATCACAAATTTTCTTATAGTTTATGGGAGAAATGAAATAGAAATGACACATGCCTTAATTTTTTCCTAAAATTTTATGAGAGAATGGATAAATAACACATGTATAAGGTTTTCCTTAAAGTGGTATTGGTTTATGGATATTAAAATGAATAACTTCTATTTATGTTCTAGAGATTGACTGTAGGGGCATTTACTGGATATGTCACATTTGGGAAAAGATGAGATCCAGAGGATACATGGCCCTTTACAGACTCTACCTTTAGAACTTGTAGAAGTTAACACTCAACAGATAGACTAAAATCCTATGGAAGTTCAAAATCCTATGAGAGTTCAACCACTTTAGGTTCAATTTTTAGGTCTTAAAGTTTGCCTTGAATTAATGAGAGAAAGCCTTTATTTTGTTGGAGAAATGGCATTTACATGGTTCGCAAAATTATTTTATGCACTTCCTAAAACAACTAGTGGTAGTGGTTGATGAATTTATGTCAAAAGTCACACCTTTATGAGTTTGTGGGAGAAATGACAAATTCCCTTGTAGTTTATGGGTGAAATGAAATAGAAATGACACATGCCTTAAATTTTTTCTAGAATTTTATGGGAGAAGGGAGAAATGACACATGTACAAGGTTTGCCTGAAAGTGGTAGTGGTTTATGGATATTAAAGTGAAGAACTTCTATTTTTGTTCCAGAGATTGACTGTAGGGGAATTTACTAGATATGTCACCTTTGAGAAAAGATGAGATCCATAGGCTACCTGGCCCTTTGCAGACTCTGCCTTTAGAACTTGTAGAAGTTAACACTCAACAGACATACTAAAATCCTATGGAAGTTCAAAATCCTATGAGAGTTCATCCACTTTAGGTTCTGTTTTTAGGCCTTAAAGTTTGCCTTGAATTAATGGGAGAGATCCTTTAGACTATGGGAGAAATGGCATGTGCATGGTTTGCCTTAATGTTTATGGGAGAAATCACATCTAGAAATTGCATGCCTTAAATTTTGCCCAAGTTTCTAGATTTTAAGATAGAAATGACGTAGAAAGAGAAATCAAATCTAGAAATGACATGCCTTAAAGTTTTCCCAAGTGCGTAGAGTTTAAGATAGAAATGACATAGAAATGACACATGCCTTAAATTTTGCCTAAAAGTTTATGGGAGAAATGACACATGTATAGGAGAAATAATGCATGTACATGGTTTGTCTTATAGTGGTAGTGGTTTGCACTTAAACGTTTTCCTTAAAGTGGTAGTGGTCTTCACTTACTTAAACAACTAGTGGTAGTGGTTGATTAAGTTATGTCAAAAGTCACACCTTGATGGGTTTGTGGGAGAAATGACATGTAAATGGTTTGTAAAATTATTTTATGCACTTACTAAAACAACTAGTGGTAGTGGTTGATGAGGTTATGTCAAAAGTCACACCTTTATGAGTTTGTGGAATAAATGACAAATTGCCTTATAGTTTATGGGAGAAATGAAATAGAAATGACACATGCCTTAAAGTTTACCTAAACATTTATGGGAGAAGGGAGAAATTACACATGTATAAGGTTTGCCTTAAAGTGGTAGTGGTTTATGGATATTCAAATGAAGAACTTCTATTTCTTTTCTAGAGATTGACTATAGGGGCATTTACTGGATATGTCACATTTGAGAAAAGATGAGATCTAGAGGCTACCTGGCCCTTTACAGACTCTGCTTTTAGAACGTGTAGAAGTTAACACTCAACAGATAGACTAAAATCCTATGGAAGTTCAAAATCCTATGAGAGTTCAGCCACTTTAGGTTCAATTTTTAGGCCTTAAAGTTTGCCTTGAATTAATTAGAGAAAGCCTTTAGTTTGTTGGAGAAATGACATTTACATGGTTTGCAAAATTATTTTATGCACTTACTAAAACAACTAGTGGTAGTGGTTGATGAAGTTATGTCAAAAGTCACACCTTTATGAGTTTGTGGGAGAAATCACAAATTGCCTTATATTTTATGGGAGAAATGAAATAGAAATGACACATGCCTTAAATTTTGTCTAAAAGTTTATGGGAGAAGGGAGAAATGACACATGTACAAGTTTTTCCTTAAAGTGGTAGTGGTTTATGGATATTAAAATGAAGAACTTCTATTTCTGTTCTAGAGATTGACTGTAGGGGCATTTACTGGATATGTCACCTTTGATAAAAGATGAGATCTAAAGGATACCTGGCCCTTTACAGACTCTATCTTTAGAACTTGTAGAAGTTAACATTCAACAGATAGACTAAAATCCTATGGAAGTTCAAAATCCTATGAGAGTTCATCCACTTTATGTTCAGTTTTTAGGCCTTAAATTTTTCCTTGAATTAATGGGAGAAATATTTTAGTTTGTGGGAAAAATGGCATGTGCATGGTTTGCCTTAAAGTTTATGGGAGAAATCACATCTAGAAATGACATGCCTTAAATTTTTCTAAAGTTTCTAGAGTTTAAGATAGAAATGACATAGAAAGAGAAATCACATCTAGAAATGACATGCCTTAAAGTTTTCCCAAGTGCCTAGAGTTCAAGATAGAAATGACATAGAAATGAAACATGCCTTAAATTTTGCCTAAACTTTTATGGGATAAATGACACGTGTATAGGAGAAATGACACATGTACATGGTTTGCCTTAAAGTGGTAGTGGTTTGCACTTACTTAAATGTTTGACTTAAAGTGGTAATGGTTTGCACTTACTTCAACAACTAGTGGTAGTGGTTGATTAAGTTATGTCAAAAGTCACACCTTGATGGGTTTGTGGGAGAAATGACATGTACATGGTTTGTAAAATTATTTTATGCACTTACTAAAACAACTAGTGGTAGTGCTTGATGAAGTTATGTCAAAAGTCACACCTTGATGAGCTTGTGGGAGAATGACATGTACATGGTTTTCCTTAAAGTTTAGTTTTCCTTGAATTTTATGGGAGAAATCACATCTAGAAACCTTCACTTTGACATCTGTAAATAGGCTAAGAACATTAAAACAGAATTTTCAACTTGCATTAATTATGTCCTTAATAAGAAGTATGTTTTAGCACCTAACAGATTGTTTAATAATTTATAATAATGTCATTTTGGCTTGTACTATCATTCATCCTTCATATGTACAAGAATGTTACAGCTTGAACATCAACCTACACTATCATAATATCACTGTACATAATATAGATTATTAATATCCATTACATCATGAAACACTCCACTTTTAACATTTTACAAGATTAGAAGCATCATGGAAGGTGTAAATTTAGGTACATTAATGAAATACATTGGGTTGATTTAAATATTACTAGAATTTTGAGTTTTTGAATTCTCTATGTGAATTTATTTGAGGTGTTTAATTATGTTCCTTCTGTGGGAATTTATGTTCATTCTGTTGATGAATTCATGTGTGAATTTCTGTTCATTCTGTTGTTGAATTCTGTGTGAATTTCTGTTCATTCTGTTGCTGAATTCTGTGTGAATTTTTGTTCATTCTGTTGTTGAATTCTGTGCGAGTTTCTTTGAGGTGCTTTGCTCTTCTATTTTATAGTTTTTTGAATACCAAGAATAGTTCGAGGTAGATAAAAAAAGAAAACTTATATTACTTCTAAGACTAATAAGTATTAATTCATATGCTATAATGGCATCTAGATGTTGAGCAAGACTTGTCATGTTCCAAATAACTACTTTCAAATTACAAAAATGGAGACTTACAACAAGTATATTTTATTTTTCTTTCAAATTATACGAATGGAGACTATTCGCTAGAGCTCTTAGAAGCAGCTGAGAGGTACCGAAGGGACCTTAACAGTGATAAAAATTCAAAGAATGAATGCATATCAAGTATAGATTATGAAATATTTTCCTTGTAAATCGAAAGGGATACACATAGATAATCGGACAACCAGAAGTAACGAGATGTGTGCAGACAGATCAAAGACCTTGATGTATTACTAACACATAATTATACGGCCGAGAGGTACCGAAGGGACCTTAACAGTGATAATAATTCAAATAATGAATGCATATCAGGTATTGATCATGAAATAGCTTCCTTGTACATCGAAAGGAATACACATACATAACTAGACAACCAGAAGTAAAGAGATGCGTACAGACAGATCAGAGACTTCGATGTAGTACTAACACATAATTATAAGGTCGGGAGGTACCTAAGGGACCCTAACAGTGATAACAATTCAAAGAATGAATGCATATCATGTATTGATCATGAAATATCTTCCACGTACATCGAAATGAATACACATACATAACCAGACAACCAGAAGTAAAGAGATGCGTGCAGACAAATCAGAGACCTCGATGCAGTACTATACAAAGACTGAGACTCCCTAGTTGAAGGAGGATGAGCATTGAGTGATCCAATAAAACAACAAAAATATTTATATTTTAGAAAAATCTTCTCAAGTCCTGGAATTGATTGTCCCTTTTTCCTTCCCATGAGCTCTTAGAAGCTAAACTCAAAATTTGTGGTACGTGTTTTGTAATTTCCCATTTACTATCAACTAAAAGTAGCTTTTCTATGTGCATTGATGAAAAATGTTACCTGTATTGGATATATATGTTCTAGAATGAAATTAACTCAAATAAAATGTGTTTTGGAAATACACTGCACAAAATACTTGAATTAATTTGAGTATCATAATTGAGATGTACATAGAAATATTTCTAATGTAATTATAAAAAATTAAATATGTACAGTACATGTGTGGAGGGAAAATACAGACTATAAGAGACTAAGGATATTTGTACAAGAGGGTTTTTCCTGAATTATAAAAGAATAGATTTGTGTAAGAAAATAAAAATATAATTATACTTTGAACTGAGTTAAGAAAGTCAAAGTAGTGATTCTAAAAATCCTGGAATTTTAGGATGTAAATATATATAAGAATCAAAGGAAAATGGAATGAAATAAATGAAATTATATACCTTTGTTATCAAATCTGGATTTGGATATAAATTATCAATTTCTGCAACAGAGGCTTGAAAAGAAAGAAATTCTAGATCTTTGTTATAGTTTCCAAGAGTGACATGAAGGATCAAAATAAGGGAAACAGAAAATCAACGAAAAAAATAAAGAAATTAAAATTCCAAAATTGGAAATACATAAGGGTGAAATTGAAATCGAATTTCATTAATAATGAGGTAAAGTAAGTCTTCTCTAGTATTATTATTAGAATTCAAAATTTCATACAGAATATCATAATTTCCATTAATGATCAGTACGAGGGTACTGGATTGAGAAATATCAAGTTGTACAAATTACAATGATTTTGGGGAACCATAAATTTTATGTCGAGGGACAAGAATTTGATTATATTTGCCTCATTGAAAATTAGTTAAACTATGTGATTCTAATCAGGAGAGGAAATAAGTAATGAAATTCCCAATTTGCATACAAGGAAGGCCATTGGAGAATTAAAATTGTAAATCTAAAACTAATTGACTCTGGAAAAAAAATAGATATAAAACTCAAAAGTCAATTCGATGAAACCACCTGACCATTAAAAAAAACTTTCGACGGCCATTAAGGTGAGCTGAAATCGATGGGAGTAAAAACAATATAACCCATTTCCTCTCAAACCAAATCGAAATGGTTGGAATAGTGTACCGAGGAAGAATTAACCATTTATATAGAAAAGTACATAACGTAAATAATTCTTAAACTCCAAATTACAAATAAAATCAATTCCAACAAATTGAATCTCAAAGAAATGTGGAATTTCACTAAGAATTTCACCAGGAAATTGATATCAAAGAAATTATCAATCAAAGCTAAAACGAAATGATAAATTTGGTATTTAGTCAACATATTGGGTAAAATCCAGTTGACGAAAACGTATATCAAAGTGATCCAACTCTTTGTTCTTTTGAGGAGAAGAAACCGGTGGGTTTGGATGAATGCATTCGGTGAAGAAAATACCATGCAAACATAAATGGTGGGTAAAAAAAATTGAAGACATATCTGTAGAGTAAAAGTTGAATAATTACTTTTGTTGTCGGAAGGTGAGTTCGTAAGCATGAAATATTTATATTGTAGAAGAATCTTCTCAAGTCCTGGAATTGATTGTCCCTTTTTCCTTCAAATGTGATTTTGTCTTTGTTTTGTATATTTTCTTTATCTACCAAGGTGAAAAGTATTTGGGGCCATCACAGTTTTGAATTTTATGCTCTACATTGGAGTTACAGTATTTGGTCATGACTATGGTGTAGAATTTAGTAATATCATCATATTTAAATTTTAACGACTAATTTTATTTTTTTAACTTGCTAAAATCAGAGGTTATGACAACGCATACCTGGAAATTCGCAGACGACAAGAGGAAGAAGCCGCAACAAGAAGATGAGTTAGGAGATCGCTGAAGATGTTGTAGAAGATGCTAATCAAATTCCCTGCAAACAAAAAAATTAAAATTAAAAAAAAAAAAATCAACAAAAACAATCACAAAAAAAATAGAGCAACACCTCACCTCGTCGCCGCGGTGCAACACCAAGCCCCAGCAAATATATGACGTGAGACAGAAAAATGCGAGACAACAAATAGACAACTGTAATAAGCCCATCGTGGAAGACGCAGATCATATTCCCTATGAACAAAAAAAATTAAAATTAAAATCAAACAAAAAAAAAATCAACAAAAAAAATTACAAAAAAAACAGAGCAACACCTCACCTCGTCACCGCAATGGAACACCAAGCTCCTGCAAATAGATGATGCAAGACAGATAGACACGGCGCGACACCAAGCCCTTGAAAATAAATGACACGAGACAGACAGACGTGATACAGAAAACAAACAACGATAATAAGCCTGAAACCTGTTAACGTTTGCGGGCTGGTATATTTCTAAGAACAAGTTTGGCCAAACTATTTTAAAAGTTCGGCCGGACTAATAGTTCCGCTGGACTATTAGTTCAACCAAACTTTGGTTGTTGGTTTTCCCATCTCCTGCCGAAAATTTGCTTTCCCATGTCGTCAATACGCCGTCAATGTAAATGACAGAATTAATTCGGCCGAAATAATTTTGAAAGTTCGGCCGAACTCTAAAACAGTTCGTCCAAAATGTTAAAAATGTTCAGCCAAACTGTTGGGAAAATGACTCTTTTCCTCCCCCGATTCTCACAAAAGTGTAACCCACTTTCGCATTTTTACCCGTTGGTAAGTCCCATTTGTCAGCCCCACTTCCTTAATTGGATCAAGGAGGCCAGGTCATGTCATATTAGCTCTTTGTCTTATGTTTACCCTGACAGACTGGTGAAATAAGGTGGTGAATATGGGAGGGGTGGTTATAGTTATGCATTTATAAAAATTGTAAATTGATATATGAAGTAGAAAATTTAATTTCCTACTAAGATATATGGACTTACATAATTTTTTGGTGGGTAGTAACCACTACTAAGTTGGCACATTTACACTTTTACTCCTACATGTTAAAGCATCGAAGAAAACATAAATAATGGTTGGTGGTAACTTTCCGTAGGTATATTTATTTCCATATTATTTCTATTCATTTTTTATGGAAATACTTGCTTAAATTATGGTGGACCTTAAATAATAGTAAATATGTTATTTACTTGAGTATGAACTATTTACAAGGATTTTAATTATGAGGCTTAAAAGTGAAAAATCATTGCACAAATATTTAAAAATCATGGCCTAAATATTACAACTACATCTAGAAAGTATGACAAAAAAATTTGAGGCAGTCATGGCACTAAAGATATACCTTCAAAATTATGGTCCAATCAAGTGCTTGAAAAATATTTTTTTCAATAATATTGAAAAATAAAGATTTTTTTTTTCAAGTTAAACATTATAATTTGGATTGGTTAATGCTAAACTAATAGTGGTCAACAGCATGGCAAAGACTAATAATTTTGCTAACACAATATTATAGTAAGTTTAAAATAGTTATATGAATCAAGTATTTAGAAGCAACATGTAAATTCCAAAGAGTTATAAATTATAATAAAATGTAGTCGACCTTTTAAAATATTTAATAATAAATATCATGTTAATTAAAATATATTAATTATTTTTTTAACTATGAAATATTAGGAAGTGAACCTTTTAGAATGCAAGTAAATGAAGTAAAATAAAATGTTGATTCTTTTTATATAAAAATTAATAAATAAAGATAGACTATGATAGGCACTCCTTGATGTGAGTGATATATTGGACATGATGAAGATGTAGTCCAACCAAACTTATAAAAAATAAATAAATAAAAAGTACTAAAAATAATTTTTAGTAGGGTTTAATTTACAAAAGATCTAATTTTTCATACTTTTTCTAAAAAAAGATTTGTCAATTTGTATTTTTTCTAAAAATTATTAGCCTAGTTTATATAGAGTAAAATTATTTATTTTTACAAAAAAGAGATTCTTCAATTTCCATTTTTTCTAAAAATAATCAGCAAAAATTGTATAGGATAAAATTATTTTACCTTAGAAATCATTAGAAATTTGAATAATTTTTTAAAAATATCATCAAAATTTTTATAGTTTGCATATTATGGATCAATAAGATTTTCCAAAGTTTCTAAACTTGAGATAAATTCTCATTCTTAAAAATTCCCTACTAGAAGTAGTAGGCATAGTCTAACTTATAGAAGAAATAGACTTTTTCACGGTAAAACAACTTCATAAAGAATGTGATTTTTTGTTATTTAAAATGCATTTTTGAATGCATAAATGGATTCAAGACTATGAAAAACCTCTGGGCACTAGACATCTACAAATTAAACAACTTAAACTCTATCTTTTAAAAATATCTAGTTGTTGTAGCACTCATCACAGGTTCAATTCCCTTCCCCGATAGGGGTGATGTATGTAGACATATTATGAAGATGGATTAAAAAGTGAAAAAAGAGAAAAATGAAACGCACTACCAAAACTTAAGATGTATGTATATATACAGTTGTTCTAGATGGCATGGTTTTCCTTTAATAACAATGATGAGTCAACTTACATTCTCAAATAATAACTAGTATATAATATTATTTTTATATAATCCGTAAAAAATATAAACATACCAAAATAGTTCATAAACCAATGGTTGTTGATAATGGAAAATCACATGTTCATCTTACATTTTGTTGTTATTGTGATAATCCAAAGCATGCATGAGTACCTAATTTATTCTCTTAACTTATTTACCATGTGTCCTTTTTTCTACTAACTTGAGACTTGACATGATTTTATCCGGGAAACAAATTCTTTTAGAAAATTGTTAGCAATTCTTTTAGAAAATTGTTAGAATATATGCTAGGCCATGGGACGGAGATGACGGTTTCCAGAAGGCCTAAAAGGGATTGAAAGCCTTGACGTCGCCTTTTTCCGTTTTTCACGTGTTCGGTCTATGCTTGCAATCTCAAAATACTTATTAATTAATGTGGTTGGGGAACAAGACTTTACATCCCAAGACGATAAAGGATGTTTCTCGCAGGCTCGTTCCCCATCTTCCACAATTTCCGGCTGGATATTTGGTTCTGCCTCTTTTGGGATCCTTATGGTTTTCTAGATATTTGTTTATGTACTCTTTGCATGTATATAGCGACTTCCGTGTTCTTATTGATGGAATGATTATTAATAAAATACATTAACTCAAATTATTGGAAGAGAATTACAGATATATAAGAATAAATACCTCCTTTTATCTTCTCACTCTTAGGAATATTTCAGGAATATAAATTGATTACAATTTCTTGTAATTTCTTTTACGTCATAGTATTTTATTATTATTTTTTAATGGTGAGAAAACTTCTAGTTGTCAAATCAAGAGTGAGAACATTCATCTTTTATTTCTATTCAAAAAAACTACATTACTAATAGTCCATAAAAAAATATACTTTCACTCCTACCAATTACCTCTATTAAAACTTTATTAATCAAAAAAATATATATATCATTTTTTATTCTATTTTCTTAATTTCTTTACTTCATTCAAAATATGCTCATCTCATATTCTACCTTTTTTATATCATCAAGTAAGTTGTAGTTTCAATCCTGCCCAACCTTGTTTTAACTTTACTACTTTATGATTATCATATCAAATTAGTTCCAGAAGCTTAAGTTGGCTTGTTCGATGTTATCGTATATTTTGTCAATATCCAATAACTAATAAAAAAACCTATACCCTAACTTGATACACACACCCATAGCTAAAAACAATCAAAGAGTAATCCAGTTACTTCAATGCATGGTGTTTTAATAATATCGCTATCGGAGCATTATAGAGTTTTCAAAACACTAATGAAAATATCTGATGCCAAGAGATCAAAACTCTCTCCAACATAAGTATCTAGGTTTATTATTTTTGTATTATGTTTTAGTGAAATTGGGGCTTTGAATGCATACAAATTTTGATAATGCATAGATTTCCTTGAATACTTTCTCTAACACATTTATGCAATAATGGCGAGAAGAATTATTATTATTTTGGTAATCATAGTTTCCTTATAATTATTAAATTTATGTTTATTATTGTTGTAGTTATCTTGATGCATTGATAAGATTTGAAACAATGGATATGATTTGAAGCAAAGTAGATATTAGACATGCTACCATGGATTAAGTGCAAGAAATGCAAACCCTTAAATTTAGGTTATAGTGTTTCTTATGTGGTTCAAATTGCTCTAATTTCTTACAAAATGTAAATATATGGTTAAAGGCTAAATTAGGACTTGGTCTATGGGTTTGAGTTGTTTTAAATAGTAGAGCTCATTCACATATGAGATAGGAGAGATGGGGTGAGAGCTTAGTGTTTACAATGGAAGGAAGCCAAAATTTATGATAAAGGCTTAAGTTAGTGACCACACATATTTTCAAAATAAATAATCTCAGCACGTGTATAAGAATTTGGTATATATGATAGCATAAGGACTCATAGGCCTTAAGGGTGGTAATTACATTTTGACACCATATGTAATGGCCCATACATAGAACATATACAATTATAAAAATACTTATAGAAATTCAAGGCCATTAAACATCAAACATGATGAAGATGTTAATTAATTAATATATAATATACAAAAGTAATGAGTCATGAGGTCCTTGCAAAATAAATTGTAGAAATTATACAACATGCATGTATATCTTAGATTCACCCGACTAACAATGTACTAAAGTTAAATACTGAATCACTTTTACAAATATTTTGCAGAATTAAAAACACAATCGCTAATCACATGAACATGAAAAAAGATCAATATGTAGAAATTTTAATACAAATTATGTATTACCTGGATTCTCCTGATCTAACAATTATATGCCACTGTTAAATACAGAATCTCTTCTACAAAAAAAATCTTGTAGAATTTAAAACACGATCGCCAATTGCAATATCTAGATAAAAGTACTTTCGGATAAATCACATCATTAGGATTAGGTCAACGTTTTGAACCTTGTCTTGAGGATGAACCACATTAGTTGGTTCGAAACGTCGACATAATCCTAATGATGTGATTTATCTGAAAGTACTTTTATCTACATTATGGATCACAAAAGTCTTAGATCTAATATAATTGCATATCAAGAAGAAAGATCAATCACACATAACACATATGTTTTTACTAGGAAATCATAAAGCTAAAAACCCCAATATCATACATTATGTATATATCATGGATCATGAAACAATCTCATACAAAATTCTAATCCAAGAGCTCTTAGTACAATATACAATTGGCTCACACTGTCATACATAAATTGGCAAATACATGCACCAATTTACTGCCTCCAGACATCCTGCCTCCACTGTGCAATCCCTGCTGATAGAAATCCATGAATGAATGGAATATTGCTTGCCTTTACTGCACAATCCTCATGGGAGCATCCAATGTGTGTGTGGTTGCATGAGTGCACCCACTAATGTCACAAATGATAGTCAAATTGTCCATTTCACCTACATCTCAACTGGGTCTCCACTAGATCTAACATGCATGTAGTTAACAATAGTAAATCTTTAGTTGCATGTGAGACCAATGATTGTGAATTAATTAAATAATTAATTCACTAATCTCTCACTAGTGTATCTTCAGTTACAACTAGCACAACTGAGTTTAACTCACTTAATTGAGTTAAACTACTTTACAACTCACATAACTACACATCCAACTCTGTTACAACTTCAAATCACTCTGTTACAACAAAGGCCACTTGCATGTCCCACCAACCAACCTTTGAACTCGAATTTCATATAATTAACTGATTTTCCACTTCAGTTAACTATTTCCAAGTGCTCATTGAGAATAGATTATGTTTATTTTCCAACTATTATTAAGGGATAATAATAGTCGACATGCATTTATAAACAAGCATGTGATCTATAAATAGAACTCACACAGACATCTAAAAACAAAACATAATCTATAAATAGAATTTTCTCACCATCTATAAATAGACATCATCTATAAATAGAATTTTCTCATGCATTCTAAAAATAGAATTCCACTTTAAAATAGCTTGAGGCTCCATCCTAGTGTAGGTGCATAATTTTCACTAGGATCTTCTTGTTGACTCTCAACACTCCCTCTCAACAAGAAAGGGATTATCCTTCACCTCGATCCTGTCTCTATGGTATTCCAATTTTCTCCTGGTGAGCTCCTTTGTCAGAATATATGCATCCTAATCTTCCGTAGGAATGTACTGAAGCAACATGGTCTTCCGTTGCACACAATCTATGATATGATGATACCAGATATCTATATGCTTAGGTCTATCATGAAACACAGGATTAATTAAGAGTTTAATGCAACTTTGATTATCACAATGAATCACTGTCGGATCTAAATGGGAACCAAGCAAACCAACCAAGATCTTTCTCATCCAGATAGCCTCACATGCATCTTGACTCGCTGCCACGTATTATTCTTTTGCTAAATTGAGTGCCATGAATCTCTGCTTCCTGTTGTGCCAACAAACAATTGTAGATTTGATACTAAATATCCCCCCTAATGTGTTATTTTTGTCCATTGGGCTACCCGCCCAATCTGCATCCGTGAAGCCATGTAACTTCACCTCATCTGTCTGTATGTACCAGAAGCCATACTCAGATGTGCACCTCAAGTATCTTAGGACATGCTTGCCCACCTTTCAAAATATCTTGGTAGGCTTAACCATCGCTTGAATTAGTTGGTTAACCGCATAGCATATGTCTAGTCTCGTATTCACTAAATAAACTAGCGAACCTACTAATTTTCGATAGAAAGTAGCATCCAATACCTCTCTAGATGTAGCATCCTCTTTCCTCCAGTTTCCTGGAAGAGGAGTATCCATGGGTTTGTAGCCCTCCATGTGAAACTTACCCAGTATCTCCCATGCATAATTTCCTTGAGACAAAAAAATTTCACCATCTCGCTACCATATTTCCAATCCAAATAAATAATGAAGGTGGCTCATATTCTTCATCTCGAACTCCTTTGCAAGGTCTTTCCTGCATGAGTGTATCAGCTTCTCATCACTAGTCAATATTAAATCATCAACATAAAGAACAATGATTAAAATCTTACCCTCCACCACAATTTGGTATAAGTTTGCATCTCCTTACTCTTGGTGAAGCCAAGTCCGGTGAAATAGCTGTCTATCCGAGCGTACCAAGCATGAGGTACTTGCTTTAGTCGATACAATGCTCTTTTGAGACGACACACATGCGACTTGCTACAGAAGATCTCAAATCCTTCAGGTTGCTCTATGTACACCTCTTCCTTAATGATCCCATTGAGAAACACAGTCTTCACATACATCTGATTAATGCGCCAACCCATTTGCGCTAAGAAAGCAAGGATAATCCTTATGAAAGAATACCGTGCGATAGGTTCAAAGGTTTCTTCATAATCTATCCCCTCGATTTGTAAGAAGTCCCGGGCCACAAATTTGGCCTTGTATTTCTCAACACTCCCATCAGCAGCTTGCTTTACCTTGTAGATCCATCTTGAACCTACCAATGATTTATCAACTGATCTTGGAACAATTTCCTAATCATTGTTTCTGACAATGGAGTCATACTCCTCCACCATTGCATCTACCCATGTGGGCTCTTGCACTGCTTCCTGAAAGGAAGATGGCTCAGTCATAATACATTTTCTCATGAGAGCCATGTATCCAATAAATTGGTCCGGAGATTGTCTTTGTTTGCACTGTGAAGTAGGGGCTCCTACATTCTACACGGCATCAAGTCTCTACCTATCAGCTTCTGTGGTATGCCTTCTTCCTGTTCTGATGTTTGGCTTTGTGTGAGTGGACTCCTCCACTCCATGAACCTCCTCCTGTAGCTGATCCACATATAGAGACTCATCTTTGGGAACCAACAGTTCCTCCTCCGCATGGAATTCTAGCTCCCTCTCAAGTGACAACCGCATGGCTTTCCCCTCATTGAATTTTATATTTTGTCGCATAACAGTCATCTTACTATTAGGAAAATACAAAAGAAAATTATGGGGTGTTTATGTGTACCCCACAAATATCCCAACTTCAGTAGTCGGCTCCAGCTTCTTCCTGGCATTCTTGGTCAGATGCACATAAACAAATGAGCAAAAAATCTTAAAGTGTGAAACATCCAGTTTCTTACCAGTGAAATCTTCTTCAGGTGTTCTCATGCCAAGTACTCTATGAGGACAATGGTTTTGCACATAAACCACAGTGTTTCATGCTTCCACCCACAAATGCATTGGTAGGCCTTGATCATGCAACATTACTCATGCTGCATCCATGATCGTTTTGTTCTTCCTCTCCGCGACCCCATTTTTCTATGGGTTATGAGGCGATATGAGTTCTCTTCGAATTCCTTCTTTGCTATATAATTCTTTGAATTCATTAGATATGTATTCTCCACCATTATCGCTCCTCAGAGCCTTCACTTGCTTCCCCGACTCTTTCTCCACCAATGCTTCAAACTCACAGAACTTTGAGAATGTTCGATCCTTCTTCTGCATGATGAAAATTCAGCATTTACAAGAAAACTCATCAACAAAAATAACATAATACCTATTTTTTTTTGTTGAAGCAACTAAGAATGGTCCACACATGTCTATGTGAACTCTCTCTAGGATCACCGAAGCACAATTCTCCTTTTCATGAAAGGTGGACTTTACAGACTTCCCCATGGTGCAACCCTTGTACCGATCTAACTGAGCAAGTGCTCCCATTGGAAGTCCAGTAGATATTTGCTGCATGACTTTCAAGGCTCCATGATGAAGATGGCCCAATCACCTGTGCCATAATTTGCCCTCATCCCAGCTCACCACTTTTTCTGCCTTTCCCATCATGGCAGCGCAGCCATCTACCTCCAGCTTGTAGAGATTCTTAACTCTAATCGCTATCCTATTGGCTTGACCCATTGTTTTATGTCGTCGGAAAGATTTTCCATCACTAAAAACAACATCATAGCCTTTGTCCTCCAACATTGCGACTGAGACCAAGTTTTTCTTCAGACCTAGAACATGCATAACATATTTCAATTGAAATGGTTTACCTGACTCCCTCTTAAAGGTAATGGTACCAATTCAAGTCGCACTGTATCGTCCATCGTCGCCTATCTCTATATGCATTTGGAGATATTTATCCTCTAAGTCGCTGAAAGGTTCCTTATCTCCCGTCATGTGGAAGGAAGCGCCACTATCCAGAAATCACACCAATCCCAATGCACTTGACACCATGCATGCAATCAAAGAGAATTCAAGTTCAAATTGCGAGGCAAGGGCCTCACTAGCTACTGCTCCAGCAACCTTTTTGTTCTTCTTCTTCTACAGATAGTTAGTAGCGAGATGTCCATGCTCGTCACAGTGAAAGCACTTCACTTTGGACAAATCCAGCTTCTTTCCATTAGACTCATATTTTGAATGGAATTTCTTCCCCTTCCCCTTCCTTGCCTTGGCAGCCAAAGAGAATCCTCCTCATCATCATGCTTTGATGAAGAGTCATCTCTAGTGTTCCGCCTGAACTCCTCCTGCACTAGATCCGACCATAGTCATTCCCAATCTAGCAGTTTTTCCCATCCGTTGACAGAGTCTTCATAACTGTGCCAACTCTTAGGAAGTCCCAAGAGAGTCAAGCTCACCAAATCATCATCAACAACAACGATTCCCACACTCCCCAGTTCATCCCGACATTGGACAAAATTTATGTGATACTTCGGAATATTGTCTCCCTTTTCCATCTTGATCTTCCTGAGTTTATCTTTTAGTGCCAATTTCCTATGGTCATTGCTACTTTGGAAAAGATCCGTCAAAGCCTTCCACATAGCATATGGTGTGGCTTTCCCATGAAGGCTTGAAACAATGTGGTCTCATACACCTTCCAACAGAATCCTTTTTGCCTTTGTTACTTTCTTTTGCCATGCATCAAGTAATGCAACATCCGTCGAAGTGGTCTTAGCAACATCACTATCTATGAATTCCTTCAAGCCATTATCTTCGAGCACCACCTCCATCCTGTCCTTCTAGGAAAGGTAGTTTGAGTTGCCCTCGAGTGCATACTCTAGCCGCAAGCCATTGAAAGCCATTTCGATGTTTACTTAATTGTAGCACCAAGAAAATATTTCTGCAAATTCGAATTGATTCCACCAACAAACTCAACTCCTTCAAAATTGCAATATTTTGTGCTATGATACCATGTAGAAATTTTAATAAAAATTATGTATTGCATGGATTCTCCTAATCTAACAATTATATGCCACTGTTAAATACAGAATCGCTTCAAAAAAAAAAAATCTTGCGGAATTTAAAACACGAACGCCAATTGAATTATCAAGAAGAAAGATCAATCACACATAACACATATGTTTTTACCGGGAAATCATAAAGCTAAAAACCCCACTATCATATATTATGTATATATCATGGATCATGAAACAATCTCATGCAAAACTATAATCCAAGAGATCTCAATACAGTATACAATCATCTCACACTGTCATACATAAATTGGCAAATACATGCGCCAACTTACTGCCTCAAGGAAGCCTATCTCCACTGCGCAATACCTGCTGATAGCGATCCCTGAATGAATGGAATCCTACTTGCCTTTACTGTGCAATCCTCATGGTCACATCCAATTTTTGTGTGGTTGCATGAGTACACCCACTAATTTCACAACTCATAGTCAAATTATCCCATTCACCTACATCTCAATTGGGTCTCCACTGGATTTGACATGCATGTAGTTAATAGTAGTAAATATTCATTTTCATGTGAGACCACTGATTGTGAATTAAATAAATAATTAATTTATTGATCTCTCACCAGTGCATGTTCAGTTACAGCTAGCACAACTAAGTTTAACTCACTTAACTGAGTTAAACTACTTTACAACTCACGTAACTACACATCCAATTCTATTACAACTTCGAATCACTTAGTTACAACTAAGTCCACTTGCATGTCCCACCAACCAACCTTTGAACTCGAATTTACTATAGCTAACTGATTTTCCACTTTATTTAACTCTTTCCAAGTGCTCATTGAGAATATATTAATTCTTATTGTCCAACTATTATTAAGGGATAATAATAGTCGACATGCGATCTATAAATAGAACTCGCACATACATCTAAAAATAGAACATCATCTATAAATAGAATTTTATCACCATCTATAAATAGACATCATATATAAATAGAATTTTCTCATGCATTCTTAAAATAGACTCCCCCCTAAAAATAGCCTAAGGCTCCATCCTAGTGTAGGTGCATAATTTTCACTAGGATCCTCTTGTTGAATCTCAACACAATCACACACAACACAGATAATTTCCTCGAGAAATATTACAGATAAAAACCCCACTATATTCTATTGTATATTCAGCATGGATCATGAAATAATTACATACAAAACTCCCCTCACAAGAACCCTCCAGTACTCAGCTAATTGTCTCACACTGTCATATGCAAAACTGACCAACACATAGCCAATTCTAACCCTCCAGACAGTTTTCCTTGCTTGCGTAATCCTTGATGGAATAGATCCCTAAAAGATAGGAATTCTTGCCTTCCTTGACTACACAAGTATCATGGTCACTCAAATGGTGTTGGTTGCATGTGTGCAACCTAATAATCCTACAACTAATAGTCAACCTCCCTTTCACCTAGAACTCAACTGGGTCTCCACTGGATTTGACAAGCATACAACTAATAGTAAATCCCCAGTTGCATGTGAGATCACTAATTGTGAATTAATTAATATTTAATTCACTGACCTCTCACTAGTGTATCTTCAGTTACAACTAGCACAACTGAGTTTAACTCACTTAATTGAGTTAAACTATTTACAACTTGCATTAACTAATGCACTACTACACTTCGAACTCTGTTACAACTAGAATTACTCTACATGCCTCACCAACTACCTCTAACTATAAATACACTAGCTAACTGAATTTATCACTTTCAGTTAACTGTTTCAAGTCAAAATTGAGAATAGATTACAATTTAATGTCCATCTTAATTAAGGGATAACCAAAACAGACATGCACCCAAAAATAGCACTATGGGCCCCACCCTAGTTTGGGTGCTTAATGTAACTAGGAGTGGGTGCTGAAATTTTCTTGTTGAATCTCAACACTCCTCAACAAGAAAGGGATTATCCTTCACCCCGATCCTGTCTCTATGGTATTCGAATTTTCTCCTGGTGAGCGCCTTCGTCAGAATATCTGCATCTTGATATTTCGTAGGAATATACTGAAGAAACAATATCCTTCTCTACACACAATCTCTGAGATGATGGTATCAGATATCTATATGATTGGAACTATCATGAAACATAGGATTAATCAAGAGTTTAATGCAACTTTGATTATCACAATGAATCACTGTCAGATCCATCTGAGAACCAAACAAACCAACCAAAATCTTTCTCATCCAGATAGCCTCACATTCAGCTTGAGTTGCTGCCATGTATTCCTCTTCCAATGAAATGAGTGCCACAGATTGTTGTTTCCCACTGTACTAGGAAACTGTTGTCAATCCAATGCTAAAGATCCCTCCTAATGTGCTCTTTTTGTCCGATGGACTACCCACCCAATCTGCATCCGTGAAGCCATGCAACTTCACTCCCTCTATCTATCTATATTGTTATCACTCCACCAGATTCCCAAGGTTGAGGAAGGAATCCCAACAGAGGTAACCAAAAAACAAGCTTTTGACTTGATATCTAGCCCTATCAAGTCGGAGAGGGCTCTCTCCAAAAGGGTCATAGCCAGGAGGGTTGGAGCAATTAGGGTTTTAGGCTAGGTATGATGTGCAGTGGTTGTTTTGATTTGGTTTGGTTGGGGAAATCAGTGGATAAAGGAATTAGGTCAAGGAAAGCTAGGTCAGGGCAATAGATTTAGGGTTGCAGGGATGAATGGGACAAGGTAGGTATGATGTTAGTAACTTGAAGATAATGGTTATGGGATGGTTTAGAAAATCTAAGGAGGCTAAGGGAATCATAAGAGATGTATTTCTCTCAGAAAAAAGATAATGAACAAAATATGATCAGTTACCCAAAACAGAGCATGTGCAAGCATGTATTCTGAATTTGAAACTTGTAAGAGATCATAACATAGACATGACAGTGACATGAACAATACATTCAAACATATGTGACTGAATAAGAAACTATGAAAGACATTAAATATCACAGGTATCCCATAAATGTAGCTGCAACTCCTCTTTATTAGCTTGGCGAAAACTGAGTACAAGTTCCCTTGATCAACTAGAAAAATTAAAATGATTCCAACATCCCACTACTATTACATTGAATTTTTGCAATTTATAGACCAATTTACAAAATATAAGGCAAATCTCATATCCAGAATTATTTGAAACAACAAAGCTTATTCCTAAACTCTAAGAACATAAAATTGTTTATTTGTTAAAAATAACTTCAACTGCTTGCCCAAGACTTTGAATTCATAATTTGGAAGAATTTGGAGAAACCTCCCTTGCAGATCTGCACCTTGAGAACGAGGATAAATGTTAATAATTTGTTTTATTAGCTTACTGTTGAGTTGAATCGATCCTTTTTTCTTGTGTTGCGTTGTTGCTGATGTGCTGATGTAGTGGGGCAGTTTAGGACGTGGACCCTAATTTGCTGATATGTTGGAAAATGAGCTAAGAGTTGTGTTGAACGCCTTTTGCTACCTGACTCAACCTTTCTGTCTTGTTTTCGCCCGAAATCCTTTTGCTGTGTTAAAACCTTTTTTATGAACAAAACAACGTGAAAAACCCAAAATACCAAACTTGAAACCTTATAAATATCAATTCTGAAGCGTATCACATCCGCGTACTTCGCAACATTTACAGTTTCGTTTATAAAGAATACAACTGGAAATGTGATGCGAAGGGGAGGTGACATGGAGGGTAGGTGACGTGGAGGGTCGGTGGGACCAGAACGCAACGCATATCGCAATTCATAGATTTTATTTTTAAGTGTGGAGGATGTAAATACTAAAAAGTGTGAAGTGTGACGCGTGGGGGAGGAGATGAATGATGTGGCAGGGAAGAAATGGGACCGGATTGTAGGCGCACATCGCAATTCTTAAGTTTTAGTTATAAGCTGCGGGGTTAACTCTTATAATTTGTGAAGTGCAGGGAAAAGGGACCCACTGGAAATCGGTGGAGTATTATGAATCGGTGAAAGGTTTTAAGCAGTAAGTGTTATGAAGTTTATATTATATATGAATGTATTACGACGGCTATAAAGCGGGGGATGGGGCGGAGCTGTGGAGGTGGGGCCAACTTACAGCATCGCAAATTGAAATAAATAGATGCGGGTGCTCATAAAGGTAAAACAAATGCGACATGATATCGAAAATTTGTGATCGCATTATTTAATCGCAAAATGTGATGAGGGCCCCACTTTAATCGAGATTGGGGAATGAAAAGCGATGAGATGGTAAATATGGAAGAGTAAAGCCGAAAGGCAGAAAAAAGGTAAGGTAACACATATTTCAATGGAAAATGAAATGGAAGGGAAGCATGGCGGGGAATGGGTCCCACTTCATATCACATTGGCGATTTATAAGTTTAGTGTTAAGAACATCGCAGTTAATTGTTATGATTTGTAATGGCTGATATGCGATGGAGGTAAGGGGTCCTACCAATGGTTTAAGCAGCCTTTTGTTATATATATGATATGCAATATATATAACGGTAAGTTTATATAACACGGCTTTTAGATGGGTGGCAGAGCTTATAACATAAAGTCCGAAACTTTATAATAAATGGTTTTATAAAGTAGTAAGCCCTAAAAGGTTATATATGTGGGTTTTGGGGGTTAAATGGGATTTTAAATGGATTTCAAAGAACTAAACTATGGGTTTTTAAATATAGTTTAGGATATATAGTAAATGAAGTTTGGGTTTTAGTAATAATTTGGATAATTTAGCGAATGAGATGAAATGTTTGGATATTGGGAAAAAGGTGAAAATAGTAAAAAACGAAGCGAGGTCAATGATAATGATGGAGATGAGGTGAAAACAAAGCAAAATAAGGTGGGGAGGGTGGGATGCAAATACCAGTGCTAACATCAGCTCCATCTGGGGAAGATAGCTTCGAAGGAGGTGTCTAGAACTGCAAATCTTTGGGAACTTGTTTGATCAGTGCCTTATCCATTGGGAAATGGAGTCCAATCTGTAAACTGAAACTAAAACTAAAACTGAAAACATACTGAAAAATTCAACCCACACTAATAGATCATCAAAGCCTTAGGGCCTTCACCTCGGGCTTCAAACCTTGATGAATTTTGTCAACACTTGATGAAAATACAATCAAATGAAACTAAAATGATAACAACCTACTCTAACTGATCCTTTCATCACCTAATCAAGTGAAATGGAACAACCAATGCAACCATGTAAGCATTATGGATGCTAGTTGAATCCTCCGCAAGTGCTTGCTTATGAGCAAGAAGAGAGAACTACTGAAAGGAAACTCCCATGAAAAATTGAAATCAGATTGAATCTTAATGAAATTGCAAAGCATGATCCCACCGGCTAACCTCAATAATTTTGCAAAAGGATCTTCATAAGAATACATATTAATTTCCAGCCCATTTAATACATTACTTCTCTACTCTAGGTAGTCTTCGTACCTTGAATATGAACTTTAATATTTACCCTTAATTTCCTGATATGGCTGCAAATGTTCAGATGAGATTTGTAATGAGACTCTTGATAAACAAGATAATGAAGCCAACTGACGGATCAATTTTATATAAACACTCTTTTCAGGATCATAGTTAGCTAATGGAGAAGGAATTTTACTGCAAATATCATCCAACACATCAACTATTGGGTCATGAAAAACTTGAAAATACTTCTGCAACATGTTTTCCATTGGTTCTAATGAGACTGCATAACTTTCTACAGGTTGCTCATCCTTTGCTTTAGAGACATTATGAAAAGTTTCCTTTAAAAATTGAAATGCTTCAAAAAATAATGGTATAAAATCATCTTGCATCGTTTGATCACATGTTTCAATTTCCAAGCCTTCATCTGCAACCTGACATTCAATGGCATTCGGGGCTGCAAATCTGGATCTAAGGAAGGTTCTATGTCGCAAATGATTTCCACAACCAGTTCAGGATAATATTTATCATTTATAGTGTTGACCATTTTCTTATCCACCTGCTCATAGTTTTCTCTTATTTTTACAAATGAGGAGAAACACAAGGGTAAGGAGCTCTTTCATTATCCTCTTGATTTTCAAGATCAAATCTTAATGACTGATGATTTCTAATTGCATGAAAGTTATCTCTGATGAATTGAAATGAAGTAAAATAAAAAGGCAAAGATCCTACACCTACTTCCAAATTTTCTACACTTTCCTCATCACTGCCATAGCTGATATGCATCGATTGATCCTTGTCTTCGAGCTACTGAACTGAACTTCCTTCTCCCATAAACCAGCTATTGATTGTTCTGCAATATTAGCTTCTGTTTGGAGAACATAATTTTCTTCATACTAATCATACTTAGGTAAATCATCAAAAGGAAGAATTTCATCAAGCATGCATATCGGATCTACAAATATCTCCTCTGCAAGCTGATCTATAAAACTAATTTCTTTATTGTCTCTTAATGCATACATAAAATCATTATCAGATCTATGATAACTAGGATAAGAAGGAAAAAATTTCAGATCAACAACTTGTTTTTTCTTCAATCAGTGCGACATGGTCCTCTTGAACAACAGTTTCATCTCTCATGTTGATAATTTGCATCATTTCCTCTACTGTACTAACTAAAATGTCGAGCTTCACTTCTGAAGATGTTAAGCATTCTTTCTCTATTTTTTCCCTTTCTTTTGCTTCCAAATTTAACCTTTTGATCAACAAATTAGCTTCTACGACTATTGCACTGTCCTGCATTTTTTCAAGTGTTGTAATGTCCCTTTCTCTCAATCGAAATTCCATTTCCGGATCAAAGGCATCTGGGTAGTGTAAGAGGGTTGAACAAGAGGTGGTTTTATATCAATAAGGATCGAATGGTATACTTGATTGAATCTAGTTGAAATTTTTTACAATGTTTCTCTTGGTTGCCTTTTAAAATTATCATATTCTTCTAAAATCAGAAAAGGATTCCTCTTGATCACCCATTTATCAAGAAATACTTTGACAAACTGATGGAAATAAAAAATACTTGCAACTGGAAAGTTTTTGAACCATTCCTTGGCTTCGCCTTGCAAAGATAGAGCGAAGATCCTAATACTAACATCATCTTCATCAATCAAAAAGGTTGAGAAAACTTTCAAAACTCGGAATGTGTTTCTCAGCAGTGATGTTACCATATTTTCCATCAAACCTAGGAAGATATTTGTAATAATTTTCAAGGAAATCATGGAGTATGGCTGGTAGGATGAGTGGTTTATATCTATCTGGAATTTTACAAGGTGTAGGAGTATGTACATAAGCTATAGGACCAGTCTTGATCTCTTTAGGTTCATCAGCTTGAAAAGGATATGCACAATTTTTAGGTAAGAGGTCTTGATCTTGATTAAAATCAAGGGGAAACTCAGTATTTACACTCTTCAAATAGGAGAAATCGAATATTTGATCACATTTTTCATACAAAAAACTATGAAAAAATTTTAGGATAGTTTCAGGAAAAGAAAAGAAGTAATTTACAAGAAATCCTATTACATCTCGAATACAATTCCATTCTAAATACCTGACCTTTGTGTGAGATTTTTCCATTTTCCTACTGGCAAGGTCGATCCTCCAGTGGAGTCTTTACATCAAGTTGGAGTCTCTAGGTGAATGTTTCAACCTTCATATGCATCTGACCGTTGTCCACCATCAACAATCAGATCTGATCTTTGTCGTTATTTCCCAGGGAATATTTTTTCTTTCGTTCCCCGGAAACGGCACCAGTATGTTATCAATCCACTGGATTCCCAAGGCTGAGGAAGGAATCCCAATAGAGGTAACCAAAAACTAAGCTTTTGACTTGATAGCTAGCCATATCAAGCCGAAGAGGGCTCTCTCCAAAAGGGTCACAGCTAGGAGGGCTGGAGAAATTAGGGTTTTAGGCTAGGCATGATGTGCAGTGGTTGTTTTGATTTGTTTTGGTTGGGGAAATCAATGGATAAAGGAATTAAGTACAGGAAAGCTAGGTCAGGGCAATAGATTTAGGGTTGCAGGGATGAATGGGGAAAGGTAGGTATGATGTCAATCACTTGAAGATAATGGTTATGGAATGGTTTAGAAAATGTAAGGAGGCTGAGGGAAGCATAAGAGATGTATTTCTCTTAGACAGAAGATAATGAACAAAATATGATCAGTTACCCAAAACAGAGCATGCGAAAGCATGTATTATGAATTTCAAACTTGTAAAAGATCATAATATAGACATGAAATTGACATAAATAATACATTCAAACATATGTGATTGAAGAAGAAACAATGAAAGAAATTAAATACCACAGGTATCCCATAAATGTAGTTGCAACTCCTCTTTATTATCTTTGCCAAAACTGAGTATAAGTTTCCTTGATCAACTAGAAAAATGAAACTGATTCCAACAGCCCACTACTATTACATTGAATTTCTACAATTTATAGACCAATTTACAAAATCTGAGGAAAATCTAATATCCAGAATTATTTGAAACAACAAAGCTTATTCTTAACCTCTAGGAACATAAAACTATTTATTTTTTAAAAATAAATTGAACTGCTTGCCCAATTCTTCTAATTCATGATTTGGAAGAAATTGGAGAAACCTCCCTTGCAGATCTGCACCTTGAGAATAGGGATAAATGTTAATAATCTGTTTTATTAGCTAATTGTTGAGTTGAATTGATCCTTTTTTCCTGTGTTGTGTTGTTGCTGATGAGCTGATGTAGTGGGGCAGTTTAGGACGTGGACCGAAATTCGCTGATATGCTAGCAAATGAGCTGAGAGTTGTGTTGAATTCCTTTTGCTGCCTGATTCAACCTTTCTGTCTTGTTTTCGCCCGAAGTCCTTTTGCCATGTTAAAACCTTTTTTATGAAAAAATAGCGTGAAAAACCCAAAATACCGAACTTGAAACCTTATAAATCTCAATTCTGAAGTGCATCACATCCGTGCACTTCACAAACTTTATTGTTTAATTTATAAAGAATACAACCGGCAATGCGATGCGAAAGGGAGGTGACGTGGAGGTTAGGTGACGTGGAGGGTCGGTGAGACCGGATTGCAACACATATCACAATTCGTAGATTTTAATTTTATGTGCGGAGGATATAAATACTAAAAAGTGCAAAGTGCAATGCATAGGGGAGGAGATGAACGATGTGGCAGGGAAGAAATGGGACCAGATCACAGGAACACATTGCAATTCTTAAGTTTTAGTTACAAGTTGTGAGGTTAACTCTTAAAATTTGCGAAGTGCAGGGAAGAGGGACCCACTCGAAATTGGCGGATTGTTATGAATCAACGAAAGATTTTAAGCGGTAACTGTTATGAATTTTATATGATATATGAATGTATTACAACAGCTGTAAAGCGGGAGGGTGGAGCTACGAAGGTGGGGCCAACTTACTGCATCACAAGTTGAAATAAATAAATGTGGGTGCTCACAAAGGTAAAAAAATGCGACGCAATATTGCAAATCAACGATCACATTATTTAATGTTTAGCTCCAACGCAAAACACGTAAAAACTGTGAAATGTGATGAGGGCCCCACTTTAATTGTGATCAGGGAATGAAAAGTGATGAAATGGTAAAGATGGAAGGGTAAAGAGGAAAGGAGGAAAAAAGGTAAGGTAATGCATATTTAAATGAAAATTAAATGGAAGGGAAGCATGGTAGGTAATGGGTCCCACTTCATATCGCATCAGTGATTTATAAGTTTAGTGTTAAGAACATCGAAGTTAATTGTTATGATTTGCGATGGTTGATATGTGATGAAAGTAAGGGGTCCTATCAATGGTTTAAGAGGCATTTTGTTATATATATGATATGCAATATATATAACGGTAAGTTTATATAACATGACTGTTAGATGGGTGGCGAAGCTTAAAACATGGAGTCCGAAACTTTATAATAAATGGGTTTATAAATTAATAAGCCTCAAAAGGTTATATATGTGGGTTTTGGGGGTTAAATGGGATTTTAAATGGATTTCAAAGCGCTAAAATATGGGTTTTTAAATATATTTTAGGCTATATAGTAAATGAAGTTTGGGTTTTAGTAATAATTTGGATAATTTAGCAAATGAGATGAAATGTTTGGATATTCGGGAAAAAGGTGAAAATAGTAAAAACTGAAGCAAGGTCAATGATAATGACAGAGATGAGGTGAAAACATAGAAAAATAAGTTGGGGTGGCTGGGATGCAAATACCAGTGCTAACATGTACCATAGACCATACTCTGATGTTCCCCTCAGGTATCTTAGGACATGCTTCCTCGCCTTCCAAAAGATCTTGATAGGCTTAACCATAGCTTGACTCATTTGGTTAACTGTGTAGAAAATGTTCGATATCGTGTTCACTAAATACATTAGTGAACCCACTAACTTCCTATAGACAGTGGCATCCACTACCTATCCAGAAGTAGCATCCTCTTTCCTCCAATTTCTTGGAAGAGGAGTATCCATGGGTTTGCAGCTCTCCATGTTAAACTTACCCAGTATCTCCTTTGCATACTTTCCTTGAGACACAAAAATTTCACCATACCGCTACCATATTTCCAATCCAAGGAAATAATGAAGGAGTCACATGTCCTTCATTTTGAACTCCCTTGCGAGATCCTCCTTTCATGATTGTATAAACTGCTCATCTCCAGTCAAAATTAGATCATCAACATACATAACAATGATCAATAGCTTACCCTCAACCACAATTTGGTACAGGTTTGCATATGCTTCACTTTTGGTGAAGCCTAGTCCAGTAAAATAGCTGTCTATCCGAATGTACCAAACATGGGGTGCTTGCTTCATCCCATACAGTGCTCTTTTGAGTTGACACACATGTGACTCACTGTTGAAGATTTAGAAACCTTCAAGCTACTCTATGTACACCTCTTCCTCAATGATCCCATTTAGAAACAAATTTTTCACATCCATCTAATGAATGCGCCAACCCATCTACGTTGAGAGTGCAAGGATGGATCTTATGGAAGATTACCTTGCAAAAGGTCCAAAAGCCTCATCATAATCTATCCCCTCAATCAGTGAGAATCCTCAGGCCACAAATATGGCCTTCTATTTCTCCACACTCCCTTCAGCAACTTTCTTTACCTTGTAGATCCATCTCGATCCAACCACTTATTTGTCAACCGGTCTTGGGACTATCTCCCATGCATTTTTCTTGAAAATGGAGTCATACTCCTCCACCATTTCATCAACCCAAGTTGGTTGCTACAATGCTTCCTGAAAGGAAGATGGTTCAGTCATAATACATTTGCTCATAAGAGCCATGTATCCAGTAAATCGGCCAGGAGACTGTCTTTGTCTGTTGTGTGAAGTAGGGGCTCCTACATTCTTTACAGCATCAAGTCTCAATCTATCAGCTTCCGTGGTGCACCTTCTGCCATTTCTTATGGATGGATCTACATGAGTGTTTTCCTCCACTCCATGAACCTCCTCATGTGGCTGATCCACATCTTGAGACTCATCCTTGGGAACAAACAGTTCCTCCTCTGCATGTAAGTCTAGCTCCCTCTCAAGGGACAACCACATGGATTTCTCCTCATAAAATTTTATATCTCGTCGCACAACAGTCATTCTTTTGTTTGTCAAATACACACGATAATTATGGGGTGTTTCAGTGTACCCCACAAAAATCCCAACCTCAGTTGTTGGTTCCAGCTTCTTCCTAGAGTCCTTAGTCACATGCACATAAATAGATGAGCCAAAAATCTTAAAGTGTGAAACATCAGGTTTCTTACTAGTGCCTCTTCAGGTGTAATCATGCCAAGTACTCTATGAGGACAACGGTTTTGCACATGTACCAGTGTGTTGCATGCTTCCACCCACAGATGCATCGATAGGCCTTGATCATGCAACATCGCTCGTGTTGCACCCACAATAGTTTTTTTCTTTCTCTCCATGACCCCATTTTGTTGTGGGTTATGAGGCACTATGAGTTCTCTTCGAATTCCTTCTTTTCTACAGAATTTCTTGAATTCGTTAGAGATGTATTCTCCACCATTATCACTCCTAAGATCCTTCACTTGCTTCCCTGACTCTTTCTCCACCAGTGCCTTGAACTCACAAAACTTAGAGAATGTTTGATCTTTCTTCTGCATGAAGAAGATCCAATACTTACGAGAAAATTCATCAACAAAGATTACATAGTATTTATGTTTTATGTCGAAGCAATAGAGAAAGGACCACACATGTCTGTGTGAACTCTCTCAAGGATCCCTGAAGCTCAGTTTTCTTCTCATGAAAGGTGGCCTTTATATATTTTCCCATAATACATCCCTTGCTTGTTTTTTACTGCGCAAGTGTACCCCTGGGAAGACCAGTAGAAATCTGTTGCATGACTTTCAAGGCTCCATGGTGAAGATGGCCCAATCTCCTGTGCCATAATTCACTCTCATCTCAGCTCACCACTTGATCTTCCTTACCCATAATTGTTGTGCATCCCTCTACCTATAGCTTGTAGAGATTCTTAACTCGAATCCCTATCCTCTTGTCTTGTCCTGTTGTTTTATGTCACAACTTTTCTTTCACTAAAAACAGCATCATAGCCTCTATCCTCCAACATTGCGATTGAGTCCAATTTTTTCTTTAGACCTGGTATATGCATTACATCTTTTAATTGAAAGGGTTTACCTAAATGCCTCTGAAAGGTAATGGTACCAAACTCGGTAGCACTGTAACATCCGTCATCGCCCATTTCAATATGTATATGGAGATTCTTCTCCTCCAAGTCACTGAAAAGTTCCTTTTCTCCCGTCATGTGAAAGGAAGTTCCACTATCCAAATACCACATAGATCCCAATGCACTAGACACCATGCATGCGATCAATGATAAGTCAAGCTCAAATTGTGAGCCAAGAGCCTCACCAGCTGCATATCCTCCAGCCTTATTGTTCTTCTTCTTTTGTGGATAGTTAATAGAAAAATTCCCATGCTCGTGACAGTGAAAACACTTCACCTTGGACATGCCTTGCTTCTTGCCATTCTTGGACTCATATTTAGAATGGAATTTCTTCCCCTTCCCCTTCCTCACCTTGGCAGCCAAAGAACAATCCTATTCATCCTCATTCTTAGATGAAGATCCATCTCTGGTTTCATTTGAACTCCTCCTACACCAAATCCAACCACAGTCATTCCTAATCTGGAAATTTTTCCCTTCGATTAACAGAATATTCATAACTGTGCCAACCCTTGGGAATTCATAGGAGAGCCAAGCTCACCAAATCATCATCATAAATTGTTATTCCAATGCTCCCCAGTTCATCTCGACATTGGACAAACTTTGTTAGATATTTTGGAATGGTGTCTCCCTTTTCCATCTTGATCTTCCTGAGTTTATCTTTGAGCGTCAATTTCCTATGGTCGTTTTTTCTTTGGAATAGATCCGTCAAAGCCTTACACATTGCATATGGTGTGGCTTTCTCATGGAGGCTTGAGACAATGTGGTCTTCTACTCCCTCCAACATGATCCTCCTCGCCTTTGCCACTTTCTTTTTCCATGCATCAAGATTTGCAGCATCTGCCACAACAAGTTTAGGAACATCATTGTCAATGTATTCCTTCAAGCCATTGTCTTCGAGTATTGCCTCCATCCTATCCTTCCAAGAAATATAGTTCGAGCTACCCTCGAGTGCATACTCTGACCTCAAGCTATTGAAATCCATTTTGATCTTGAATCAGCTGTAGCACCAAGAAATTTTTTCTGCAAATTCGAATTATATCTAGTTACAAACTGAGCTCCTTCTTCACTCAGTTGAAATTTCCTGTGCTCTGATACCAGGTAGAAATTATACATCATGCATGTATATCTTGGATTCACCCGATCTAACAAAATAATAAAGTTAAATACTGAATCGCTTCTACAAATTTTGCAGAATTAAAAACACAATCGCTAATCACATGAACATGAAGAAAGATCAATCACACACAACACAAATAATTTCCTGGGGAAAGCTTACAGCTAAAAACCCCACTACCTTCTCTTGTATATTCAACATGGATCATGAAATAATTACATAAAAAACTCTTCTCACTATAGCCCTCCCGTACTCGGCTAATTGTCTCACGCTGTCATATGAAAAACTGACCAACACATAGCCAATTCTCAGCCTCCAGACATCCTGCCTTGCTTGTGCAATCCCTGATGGAATAGATCCCTAAAAGGTAGGAATTCTTTCCTTCCTTGACTGCGCAAGTATCATGGGCACTCCAATGGGTTTTTGGTTGCATGTGTGCAACCCAATAATCCTACAATTGATAGTAAACTTCCCTTTCACCTAGAACTCAACTGGGTCTCCACTGGATCTGACATGCATGCAACTAATAATAGTAAATCCTCAGTTGCATGTGAGATCACTGATTGTGAATTAATTAATATTTAATTCACTTGACCTCTCACTAGTGTATCTTCAGTTCAACTGAGTTTAAATCACTTAACTAAGTTAAATTGTTTACAACTGGCATTAACTAATGCACCATTGCACTTCAAACTCTATTACAACTAGAATTACTCTGCATGCCTCATCAACTACCTCTAACTCGAAATCCACTAACTAAATGAATTTATCACTTTCAGTTAATTGTTTCAAGTCAACATTGAGAATGTATTACAGTTTAATATCCATCTTAATTAAAGGATAACCAAAATATACATGCACCCAAAAGTAGCATTGTGGGCCCCACCCTAGTCTGGGTGTTTAATGCAACTAGGCGTGGGTGCTAAAATTTTATTGTTGAATCTCAACATAAATAACTTAGCTTAGTTGAGGTTTCAGAATCATTGCACTACCCTAATCCAGTTGATTGCAACTAACGTTTTGGGGACAACTCTCTGCCCAATCGTAGGCTCAATTGCACTATGTATTTTTACAACTAGCCACCCCCGAGCCCTTAATCAACTACTCCTACTAGTGAATCCCTTCTATCCTAGAAATCTCCTAAGAAAATATTGCTTCACATCCTCCATCTCATTCATTAAATATAACAACTTGCTCCAAAAATGGAAGGAAATTCTTGATGCACATAATCCATAGATTCTCATGTAATTTTATTTTTTTCCTTAAGCTTTTCTTAAATTATTATTTTTTCCATAATTTATTCTTACTTATTTTATTTTTTACTTTCATTAATTTGACTTCTTTTCCCATAGATTTATTTTTAACATTTTTACTCTTTATTTTTTTTTAAATAAAAAAAATTTCCTTTATTAATTTATTATTAACTTGATTTTATTATTTATTATTTTTTTGTTTAATTATTATTCTCATTTTTATTATTCTTTATTATTATTATTATTGATGGTATTACGCATTCAATTTTTCCTTTAACTGCCTATTAATTTGTCTTTGACCAAAAATTTATGTGGAATATCCATAGTTTAACTTTTAGAATTCAATTTTTGTTATTTTTTATTATTATTTAAATTTATATATTTGTAAGGTGATTGGTTGAGGTCTTATTATGGGTTGTTTAGTAACTTCTATATATATTAGTCATTAATTTTTTATTTTTAGTTTTATTTCATTTTCATTTAATTTTTTAATTTTTTTAATTTTTCTATTTTTCCATTTTCATGAATCATAGTTTTTTTTTCCATATTTTAAATTTAAGATGACTTATTATTATATTAAAAATATATTTTAATAAATTCAATTATAAAAAAATAAAAAAACACACACATATAATATATATATGTGTGTGTGTGTGTGTGTGTGTGTAAAGGAACCGGGTAGCTTTATATTATCAAACTGGAGAATGGGCTAGAATCCTTACATTCACATATTGTTCATCTTCTGTTGGAAACCAAAACTGATCTAAATACCTTTTATTGCTACCATGCCTATATGCTATACTTTTAACTAAATTAAGCTTATATAAACTCTAGAACAAGCCATTATAAAACATTTTTTTACATAACATTAAGTAAAATCAAAATTTATACTGATATAAACTAGTTTCCTAAAGGTTATCCACCTGCCATCGTTGTGCCATTTTATGCCTTTGTGTGCACTGAGTTCTCTTCAGATATCGACTCCTCATGCTCACTTGCATTTTCCACATTAGGAGGAGGGAGCTCTTATAAACCAAAGACTTCCTTGATAGCCCCAATTGCTACCACTTCCAATGTAACCTCGATGCCCTCTACCTTTTTAGCAAGAGTGTCAACCTTCATTTCCAAATTCACTAATAGAAGTTGAAGCTTCTCAAAGTTCTCCCTCATAGTTTTGACTTCTCTCATCGATAGCGAGAAGTGAGATCTCTCCTCCTCCAGAACCTGAGCCCCAAAGCCACCCTGATTGTTAGGATTCCCTGCCATTATTGCCACATCCTCAATTCCCCCAACCCAACTACACTTACTAGATTGAAGAATGTCGATCTCGACTTCAAACTAATTGTTACAGAGACTTGAAAAAGTTCCTCTCCAACTGTTTTCCATTTATAACAAAGCTAGCTCCTTCTATATATGTCAACTCTCCCTCCTGAGCACTGAATGCCTTTGTAGTTCACTCACTTAGCAATTTTGTTTCAGCCTTGCATCCTTTCCGTATTCCAACAATTCATCTTTCCAAATTCACTCTGAAAACGAAGGAATATAGGTATGGCCAGAGGAATTTTATGTTTTATGTGTGGGGGATGTCTTCATGCAGCTTGTGTTATGCCAAGTGCTATCATCTTTGTACATCTGTATACACTACCTGCCATGAGATCTGCTCCCGAGGGCCGCCACTTCATCTCTATATTGAATTCATTATCATATATTTAATGAATTCATGGACTCTCCTTTGATCCCCGTCAAACCTTCTCGTCCTCCAATGCTTAATGATTCCTATTATGTATTAATTAGAATTAATAGATATAATGGGATAAGACAATATGTTTTGTCACCTTGATTAAATAATAAATCACCTTGTTCTAGGAAAGCACCAATGTCTTCCTGTTCATCAACAAATCCATTATTTTCTCTTCTTATGTGATAGAAAACAATGGAGTCAAACTTTTTTATTTTCTCTCTAATCCTTAAATCCATTGGAAGCCAAACATGCTCACGGGGCTCATTTTATTTATGTAATTTTTTAATGTTTAACATAAAATCCCCTGAAACACTTAATTGATGTATACCTTTGTCTATGGTCAGCTTCATACCAAGCCATAGAGCCATAGTTTCTGCCTGATTATTGGTGGAAATTTCCAATCCCCAGGCATATTTAATCTCTATTTGTTCGTCAGAGCAAACAATTACCCTATAATACATATATATTAATAAAAAATGAAACATGTGAATATATATAAAAAAGTAAGCATCTATATTAAAGTGTATATATGTTAATATAAACAATATTAGTTAATCATATTTCTTAATGTTTGGTAATGACATTCAACAATACAACATTTTATTGGTTGTTTTATTTTTGTGAGAATTTAAGTCTTTGTCTTTATTATATTTTAGTTTAATTAAGATATATTTAAGATAAGCGATATGTACTAGCTGCTATGTATCCCTTGTTATTATTATTATGGAACATTATAGGATATTGCTCTTAATTTTAAAGAATTAATTTTGAATTTAATATATTTTCACCAAGTTGGATATATTTTAATCCTAAATATTTTAGAAACTAATAAGTTTGAGTTTTAATTTATTTTTAATAATTTTAATTGCTTTTTAATCCATTTCCATGCTTAATAAATCCAACTTAAGAAAAATTTACAATGATTAATAACTTCACATATTTGTGGATGTAGAGCCCTTATGTGTATGCATGTGAGAAAAAGTGTTGACTTGAATTCATTTACTTTATTATGAATAAAATTTCCTAAAATATTAATAAAAGACATTGAAATGTTTTCCAAAAAATAAATGGGTCGCATTAGGGGTGATAGATGTGGGGGTGATCATTTTAGATCCGAAGGGAAAACTAGATAATTCATTTTCTTGGGAGCTTGAAAGGACAATGAATAACCAAGTAGACACTTACATTCTCTACCAGATTATTTTAGGAAAGAGACTAGAATAAATACCTTTATAGTCATAGGTTATTCAAGTATAATTATCAACTTAATTGTCTCAAAGATAATATCTTCTAATAGTGAACAAATTGCTTCGATCACATCCTAGGTTTAAAAGGTGATAGGTGACCTATACAAGATTTCATTCTACCAATTTTCCAAAAACATGATCAAGAAGCTAATTCTTTAGCTAAAAAAATTATTACTTATAAGTTTGGTGTCATTTGCAAAAAAAAAGGGTGGAGCTTCCACCCAATCCCTTAATAATCCAAAGTTACGAATGTGAGGAGAGTGAGCTTCCACCCAGTCCCTAAGGAAAATTATTACAAACATTAATCAAAATCCATTAGTGGATCTCATGTAAGGATCTTATATTTGAAAGGATGAACATTTCCTCCATTCGCAGACATAAAGTTAAGCATGCTCAATCATTGGAACTCTCTATAGAAGGATTGGCTTGAAAAAATGGAATTATGAATTTTCAAGAGGAAGAAGTTAATTAGGATAAAGGGTTAAATATGGTTCAACCAACCTTGGGAAGACTCTCACTAAGTTTTTAATTATTTATTTGGAACTTCAACCTATCAAAGTTTGTTTCAATACACAAAAAAGGTGATTTTATTTCTTGGTATGAACTCTTGATGGTTAGATACATTCTTTGTGTGACCAGTATTGGGTGTTTGGTTCTTTTTGTTCTATAATGCCTTTGGGATTTTTGGTTATTTCTAAGCCCATGTCTAAGCCTTGATGGCATATAGTTATCGATTACTATGGTTTTCTTATGTCTTGGGATTCCTCTTTTTGGAAAATTTTCTTTGATTTATTCCTAGCCCCGGTCTTTTAACTTCCTTACTTCTTGGTCTTAGAAAGTTTTGGTTCAACACTTTGCTTTAATATCAATGCCAAAAGGGGATCCCTATTTCTATTAAGGAACTAGGGATTTATTAATGATCTTCCCTTCTGCACTAGGTGAGCATAAGGAAGTATTACATAAGTCTTTTTATTTTCTCATGCTTGTTGTTTACATGGATGTTGAAAAATGAAACAAGAAATTCTCAATTTGATTTTTCCTTGATTAAATTTAGAAAATTCAAATTTCCACATCAACATATAACTTGGGTGCAGTTAACTTGTGTGCCATGGACCTTGCACCTAGTTAGCTTAGTAAATTCAAGTTAGAGGAGTTAGAGTTTAGTTAAGCATGTGTGATTGCTAATTTCTAGCAATCAAGGTCAGTTATTTCAAGTTGTTTTCAGTTAAACTAGTTCTAACTGTTGGAGGAACTAGTGGAAGATCAGTTGTGTAGTGGGACTTTAGTCAAATTCAATCATCATCCAATTAACTGATCAATCATCCTAAAATAGCTAATGCATGCAGAGAATTCGAGTTCCCCAACTGCAATTGATATTCCAAGGTAGTGTAACATTAGTTGTAGAATAGTCTTAAGTGTACAGGTATTGCATGCAGTCAAAAGATCAACCTTGGGAATTTCACAAGTATTTTAGGAGGAATTTTCTAAATAATAGGGTCCAAATTTCTCAATAAATGTGCAAGGAAATAAGGGCTCAAGCAGAGGCAGAAATTGACTAAGACCGGGTTAGAGCTTCTCAGTAAGTAGAGAGATAGGTTATTGTTTTGCAAGTTATGCTTAGTTGAGAAAATAAATTATAATACATCTCTATTTGTCAGATTAATGCAAGCAAACATAATAGGTTTTTAGTAGTTGCTTTCCCTTGGAAAAATACTATGTTCATGTGTGTTATTTCTCATTGCATGTTTGTGATTGATGATCTAAATTGTGAATTGAATTTTTCAGAGCTGTAGAGTAGGTTTGTGTATTGTGATTTTGATTAAAATTTCATGAGAAGTTGAAAATATACACCATAATTTCTTCATGTTATTAGAGAAGGGTTCACATTAGAGAAGGAATTTCGAAGTTTTTTCTTACGAGGTTTGAATTTGCAGTTCATTGTAGCAGGATCTCTACAGAGTTGGAAATATTACCTTCAATAGAATGAGGCTAGAGTATGCCTTGAAAGGAAGATCTAATTTCATCACATGGAGGCAATATTGGATGAAAATGGATTGCTAGAATACACCAAGAAAAATGTTGAAAAACCACAAGCATCTGATTCCCAGAACCTGGACCAATGGAAGAAATATGTAGCCAAGGTGAGGAGAATAATCTTGGAGGGAATGTGAGATCAACTTGTCTCAAATATCCAAACAAAATAATCTCCTTTCACAATGTGCAAAGAACTGACAAAATTTTTCGAGAATAGTAGTGACCATAGGAAGTTGGCGCTCAAGGATAAAATTCTAAATATCAAGATGCAGAAGAGTCACATTATTCTGCAATATCAAAGCAAGTTCACACAAGTTCATGATGAACCTGGCAGGGTTGGTTTAAATGTTGCAGAAGGTGAATTGGTAAGCCTAGCCTTCTAGGCCTTCCCAAGAGCTGGCACAAATACTAAAATTCAATGAATGGGAGGGATACACTACCAAATTAGGAACACTTATGGTATGATTTGGTATAGGAGGAAATAAGGCAAAATAACAGAGATGGGATTTCATCAAAGGGCAAGGATGAATAAAAAAATGCATTGGTTAGAAAGGAAAAGAAGGGAAAAGGAAATAAATATCAAAACAAACCAGAGTCTAGTCAAGGGGGCAAGAAGAAAGACTTGTCCAAAATTAAATGCTTCAACTGTCAGGAATTCGGGCACTATGCCATGAAGTTTCCACACAAAAAATTGATCAAGAATACCTCAAGAGGAGTAGTAGGTGAATCCTTAGCTTCACAGTTCAAGCTTGAATTCAACCTTATCACATGCATGTCCAACACAGTGATGGGGTGCATGTGGTACTTGGACTCAGGTGCATCATTCCCCGTGAAAGGGTGTAGAGACATTTTCAGTGACTTTGAGGAGAAATATCTATAGATGCACATCAAGATGGGGGATTAAGGAAGGTACAACGTGAAAAAAATTGGTATAGCTACCTTTAAAAGGGATTTAGGGTTCCCTGTCATGCTCAAGGATGCCATGTTCGTTCCGAGCCTAAAGAAAAATCTCATATTTGTTGTAGTTTTGGAAGACCGTGGTTATAATGTGTTCTTCAGTAAAGGAAAGGAATTCCTAAGACACATAGCCATGAGACAGGAGAAGAAGATCGAGTTTTAGGTGAAGAACCTATATAAGCTAGATGTGGAAGACTATGCTGCATTAAGCACTAAGGCGGAGAAAATGTAAAGCTGCCATGTAGATGCAATTTGGACAAAATACTTGGTAATTTGTATCATGGCGCCTTGAATATTATTGCAGAAAATAACCACTAGGATCCCTAAAGGAGCACTTGAGCAGCAGGATGTATGCAAAGGATGTAGCTTGGGGAACTACACAAAATCCACATTCCATGATTGGGACAACAAAGCACATGCAACCTTGGAAAATATCCACCTTGATGTCCGTGGACCTTTCTCGACAGCCTCCACTGCCAGACACAAATTTCTTTTCATGTTTAATGATGAATTATCACAGAAGTGCTGGATCTTCCTTATGTGAAAGAAATATGAGACATTATCCAAGTTTGTAGAATTCAAGGCACTAGTTAAGAAAGAAACCAACAAGAAGATGAAGGCTCTCAGGTGTGATAGTTGAGGTGAGTACATGTCGAATGAATTCAAAAATTTCTGTGTGAAATAAGGCATTTGATGAGAGTTGACAACATCCCACAACCCACACAAGAATTCAGTGGCTGAGAGAAATAATCGTAGCATTGTGGGAGATACGAGGGCTATGTTGCATGACCAAGGCCTACCACTAAATTTTTTGGAAGAGACATACAATACAATAGTCTATTTGAAGAAATAAATTCCTCATCAGATTTAGGGCATGATTACACCAGAGGAGACTTTCTCGAGGAGAAAGTTGGATCTATCGCACCTTAGGATTTTTTGAGCCTCTATCTACTGACATGTATCAAAAGAATCAAGGAAGAAGATTGAGAAGACAAAAAAAATTGGGGTATTTGTGGGTTACACAGAAAATCCTCACAACTACCGTGTGTAATTACCGTATCTCAGAATGAAAATTGTGCGAAGGGATGTAAAATTTGATGAGGATAAAGCAATGTGGTTCTCTCTTGAGAGAGAGCCTCGGATCCCACCAAAAGAGGATCTTTTAGCTCCAAAGGAGAAACCTTAGGAAGTTTTCGAGCAGCCAAGAATTGATGAGAAGAGAGTGGAGACACCCACTCAAGTAAAACAATCTAAAGAAGGTAGGGAAATAACCAAGGAAGCTTATAGATGTGTGCAGGATGCAAGGAAGAATGTAGGAGCTCCTTCAAATTTTCACAAGTAGAGGAATTAACCTGATCGGTAAGCTAGCTACATGGATCTATGTAATATTCCTAAATTAGCACAGAGCTAATTGGAATATTAAATTTTGATTTTGCTTCTTTGTTTGAAGAATAAGAGGGTATGGAGACCCATAAATCTCCTTAGTAGGAATAAAATACACTCCTAATGTGAAAGGAGGACATCTAAAGGCTGGATTGAAGACCCTTATGTGTGAAAAGGGGTTGGAGCATGAAGACTGGGTCAACCTTGACCAAATAAAACAATGCTGGTATGGAAGGAGTAGCATTCATTGAGGGACATCGCAGTTTTGGAGGGAGATTCCATGCATGGAAGTAGTGGCTTTAATGAGTGGGGCCCAAGGTGAGGAATCTCACCAAGAATATAAGGAAGAGGATGGAAGCCATTGTGGGTATGAGTGGATTATTATTTCCTTGATGGTCTATTTAGACTTGTTGCTCTCTTCAACTATTTAGCTAAGATTGCAGTGATGTTTAGCACATGGTGTTCCCAAGTGGGAATCCCACCTATTTCCTTGAGGACCCTCTAGGAAGATTATTTCACTACATTTCCACATTTTGGTATCATTCCAAGCTCTATCTTACTTCTACAACACATTTTCTGTTGAGAGGTGTGCTGAGTTGCAGGGTGCAGCAATGGAGGATTGAGAAACCTAAATTTTGAGCTTGTTTTCCAGTGGGGGGAGCAGCCCTTCATCCGAGAGGATTAGAAGGCAGATTCTTGAGCTTCATTTCATCATTCAGAAATAGGCTAAGGTACCGTTATCAGTTACAATGTATTTTTCGGAAGGGATTACGTTATTTCAGAGTGCAGTTGCAGTAGGAGGTTTAGAGCCCTAGTTGAGGGAGATATATTTTCAGTGAGGGGATCAGCCTCTCATTTGATGAATCTATAGGAGGATTTTTCATTCAATTCTAGATCAAATCGTCCACCTCCTATCAGCTATCCAGTTGCAGAGACTATTCATCCCTAGGTCCATATTTGTATTTTTTGCATTTTGTGTATTTCAGGAAACCCTTTCTAGGTTATCTTGGAAATGTGTTTGGGAGATTAGATCTCTACTCCCGGAATTACTTGAGCCATATAATATCATATCTATGTATTGACATTTTCCAGTAGCAGTTATATCTACTAAAACTGCGTTGTCTTATATTCATATTGTTTTTTTTTTTTTTTCCTCAAGAACTTGTATACATTTTGTTGCTATGATTTTAATATGATGGCTATATGATCTTCTTACATTTTATGTGTTGATTTATCACTGCTATTTCTAGTTTGTCTTCATATATTGTTGTTTCTCCATTTGGGAATATTATAGTGGTATCAGAGCATAATCTTGGCTCAGCTTGTGGATCTAAGCCATTATGATATTAGGAGAATAAGAAGAAGGATAAAGAGATGAGAATGATGGAAGGAATGAGATTTGTCTCATCTCTTTTCAGATCTAAGAGGGACCTCACCAAGGAGGTAAAGCAAATAAAAGTGGAGAAAAGAAATGAAACCACACTAGGGTTTCAAGATGAGGAAGGTCCATGTACTTCCTATCAGCAGAAGAAAGCACCGATATTGCATAGATCTCCAAAGAAATATACTATGCCCTTTCCTTTTGAAGAAGAAGACAAAAGGCATGGAGATGGAGGACACTTAGATCATGACATTCTGAGTGAGTATCTTGTAGAATAGAAATCTCAATTAAGAGCTTTCAAGGAGGATCTAACTCTCCCACAGTTCATTCAGCTCAAAGAATAAAGAAGACCTTGCAGCAATAGAAGAAGGAAGCACAATAGATTTATATTGTCTACATTTCATGGGTCATCCACATGCATAACAAGGGCTTGGGGAATGAATTTTGATGCATTCTTCATGCTACATCTAGTAGTAGAGAGAGAAGATGTTGAGATTGCAACGCTGCACCTTGAGGGTGAAGCAAAAATTTGGTGGTTCAGCTAATTGAGTCATGCAAAAGTGACTGCATATGCAGATTTTACTCAGATGTTGATCAAGAATTTTGACAAGAATAAATCAGAGGAAAAGTAACTTCCACCACCACTTGCTGCAGGAGCACTTGCATCGGGATAAAGAACACTTACACCCTTGCAAAGTGGTCTTGATCTCTTGAAATTTAGAGTCCCATGCACTATTCTGGAGATGCATGAGGAGGAAGAGACTTATACCAGCACTGGTGCAGCCATATAGGAGCAGCCATTGTCACTAGTAGTAGGGGAAGTCATCACCCCAGTGGGAGGAACCCTTGTAGCAGTACAATATGCTCCCAAGAAAAACCAAGGTATGCAAATGTTTCCACTTTCTATTATTTCAACACATCATATGGAGGGTTGTGGGGACATGCCATTGCATGATCTAGGGTCAAGACACACTGCTCATTTGGAGCATTAGACTATCACATCTCAGAGGACCCTTGATAGGATCAAGGAGAAGGTATACATTCATCCTAGTATGTCATTGATGAGCTGCATACAACTCTTGGGGTGTGAGTGTATATTTTTGGAGGATAGGATGAGTATTGTCCTAAAAATCCAATGCAAAACTATATGTTCAGCATTGTGCATGAGCATGAGACAAAAAATTCACCATCATGGATATTAGTAGTGTTGTCATTGAGAAACGGTGATGAGTTGAGGGCCCAACCATTATTGGAGCATTCCAATGACCATTCTACATATGTAGCAGGGGATAGGAAGATGGTTGATAAGAGACATCTTATCTCCCATTATTATGATGGATCTTTCTTGATGAGCATTCACAGCTCAATGAGAAGAACTTTCCTTCAATATATTTGAATCCTTATGGATTCAACATTGTCATTTATGAGTGGTCTTCATATGGAGATATCTAGGAGGCTGCACTTCAACATCCCATGAAGTGTAGAGATATTTATTTGATTTGTGAGGATGGTATTCTCCATTGGAGGAATACACATCTAGAGCATGAGAGTAGACACTCACCATTTGTTGGATGGGTGATATTGATGAGAAAGAGGCTGGTGAGCCACTTGCAGATATATGACACAAGGCAAAAGGAGGCAAGGCTGCGCTAGCTACTCTTGAAAGAGTTTGGTCAGCATGTGACATATCCTACTTTGAAGGGTATGATGTTGGCTTGGATTTGGCATGACACTTGAATCATGGGGCAGCAAGGAGTTTGGGTGCATTGTGATGGTGTGGCATTCCTCATGCCAATCATCATGTTTTCACCTCATGGTTTGTATGATGGAGTTGTAAGGAGGCAGCAAGATCTATTGTTGCTCTGATTACTCTTGGGAGAGTATGGGTGATTTTCTCCCATACTTTGCACTATGATTCAGAAGTGGTGGATGGAGAAATCTACTACCAGGATATGATCTTCTTCACTTGGACTCCCAAGCACAATAATAAGGATTGGCATGCATCACATGGGGATTTTATCTCTAGTGACACTGATTTCATGAGGACATATTGTGCTATCATAGAGAGATTCACTTGGGAAGGCATAAAAAAGGAGATGCACCATCACATGAGGAAATGCATGGATTACTTGGAGGAGGGACATAACTTTTTGATAGAGTTAACACAGCCACTTCCTTCCTCATTGGGAATGAGAAGAGGTTCATTTATGAGCCACTTCACCAAGTTGTTCAAGGTACATGGTAAGGATTGTGTTTATGTGCATCATGATTCACTTACTATGTGATTTTATTTATTTACCATCCATGTACAAGTTATTTCTCCAAGATGGGGTTCTCTTTCTTACAGACCTCATGATCCACTTGGGGAAATAAGCAGTGATTGTGATGGCCACTCCCTAGGAGATGTTGGGGAGATGATATCATTTTCAAAGCATGCTCAATGTGCACCTCACATCATACACCTCGTTCAAGCATGTGAGAGGATTGGGGCAACAAGAAATTTGTTGGGAAACCACTCATCATATCCTATTCTGAGGCAGTTTTGAGTAAAATTGTGTTGGTTGCTCTTGAGGGATCATTATCCTTCTCGATTTTTATATATGGAAGCCAGTATAACTCTAATTATGATCCCATATGTTGATGATGTCCTTCGCATTGTTATGGGCACGGCTTGAGAGATGACACATGGATTGGATGTTCTTATTAAAGAGGATATTATCCACATTACTTATGTTCCATATTTCAGGGAGAGCATTGGACCATCCATGATTTCTAAATTGGGTCTCTTGTTTCCTTATGGGATGAGCCATTTGGGTAACTTGAGCACTTGGGAGATGCCTCTCATGAGCATATGGGAGGAGTTTTTCTATGAATTACCGTTCTGGAGGGTGATTCATTTTGTATGGATGATAGATTGGAGATTGGAGCTCCATATGGGAATGAAGATTCCCCACATTTTACAGTTTTTTCCTTGCAGTTGCTTGGGGACAAGCAACACTTGGGAGGGGAGGATTGTAATATTCCTAAATTAGCACACAGCTAATTGGAATATTAAATTTTGATTTTTCTTCTTAGTTTGAAGAATAAGAGGGTGTGGAGACCCATAAATCTCCTTAGTAGGAATAAAATACACTCCTAAAGTGAAAGGAGGTCACCTAAAGGTTGGATTGAAGACCCTTTTGTGTGAAAAGGGGTTGAAGCATGAAGAATGGGTCAACCTTAACCAAATCAAACCATGCTGGTATGGAAAGAGTGGAATTCATTAAGGGACATTGTAGTTTTGGAGGGAGATTCCATGCATGGAAGTAGTGGCTTTAATGAGTGAGGCCCAAGGTCAGGAAGCTCACCAAGAATATAAGGAAGAGGATGGAAGCCATTGTGGGTATTATTGGATTATTAGTTTCTTGATGGTCTTTTTAGACTTGTTGCTCTCTTCAGGTGTTTAGCTAAGATTGCAGTGATGTTTAGCATAGGTTGTTCCAAAGCGGGAATCCCACCTCTTTCCTTGAGGAGCCTCTAGGAAGAGTATTACACTACGTTTCCACATTCCAACATCAGGCCAAGCTCTATCTTACTTCTACAATGCAGTTTCTATTGAGAGGTGTGCTGAGTTGCAGGGTGCAGCAGTGGAGGATTGAGAAACCTAACTTCTGAGCTTGTTTTCTAGTGGAGGGAGCAGCCCTTCATCCAGGAGGCTTTCAAGGGAGATTCTTGAGCTTCATTTCATCATCCAGAATCAGGCTAAGGTACTTCTATCAGTTACAATGCAATTTCCTAAAGGGATTGCATTATTTCATAGTGCAGTTGCAGTAGGAGGTTTGGAGCCCTAGTTGAGGGAGATAGATTTTCAGTGAGGGGATCAACCTCTCATTTGAATAATATATAGGAGGATTTTTCATACAATTCCAGATCAGATCATCCACCTCCTGTCATCTATCCAGTTGTAGAGATTATTCAGCCCTAGGGCCATATTTGTATTTTTTGCATTTTGTGTATTTCAGGAAACCCTTTCCGGGTTATCTTGGAAATGTGTTTGGGAGCTTATATCTCTACTCCCGACATTATTTGAGCCATATAATATTAGATATATGTATTTTCATTTTCCAGCAGTAGTTATATCTACTAAAAATGCGTTGTCTTAGCCTTGGGTATTGTTGTGTAGCAGTGTTCTTCATATCTCATTTACATGTTCTCTTGAGGCTTTTTTTTCCTAACTTGAGTGACTTTTTCCTCAAGAAATTTTATACATTTTTATGCTATGATTTCTATATGATTTCTATATGATCTTCTTACATTTTTTGTGTTGATTTATCACTACTATTTCCAGTTTTTGTTCATATATTGTTGTTTCCCCATTTCATAATATTACACTCTAATGAATGAGATTGTAGAGACTGAGCCATCCTCTTTCGAAGAACTAATAGAGAAACCTATATGGGTTGATGCAATGGTGGAGGAATACAAATCCATTGTAAAGAATATAGTTTGGGAAGTGGTCCCAAGACCAATAAATAAATCAGTTGTGGATTCGAGATGGATCTTCAAGGTTAAGCATGCAGCTGGAAAAAGAATAGAGAAGTATAAGGCCATATTTGTGGCCAAGGGGTACTGTCAAGTTGAGGGAATTGAATATGAGGAGACCTTTGCTCCTGTATCAAGGTACTCACCCATTAGATCAATTCTTGCTCTGGTTGCACAAATGGCGTGTAAGGTCCACCAGATGGATGTAAAAACAAAATTTCTCAATGGGGTTATTAAGGAGGAGGTGTACATCGAGCAACCATAAGGTTTTGAGAAATTTTATGAAGAGTATCATGTGTGCAAACTCAAGCGAGGGTTGTAGAGTCTCAAACAAGCACCTCGTGTTTGGTACACTAGGATCAATAACTATCTCACCGGTTTGGGCATCACCAAAAGTGAAGCAGACGCAAAGCTCTATCATATCTTGGTAGAAGATAAATTGATTATTATTTTCCTATATGTTGATGATTTTATTTTAACCGATGATGATTACCTTATAATATTTTGCAAGGGAATTTGAAATGAAGGACATGGGTCTCATGCACTACTTCCTTAGGTGGGAAGTATGGCAAGGTGATGGGGAACTATTTGTGTCTCAAGGAAAGTATGCAAATGAGATACTACAAATATTACACATGGATAGTTGTAAACCCATGGGGACACCTCTAGTGACCAACTTGAGGAAGGAGGATGCCACTTCAAGTGAAGAGGTGGATGCTAACATTTATCGAAAACTAGTGGGTTCACTAATGTATCTTGTGAACACATGACCAAATATTTCCTATGCAATCAACCAACTGAGCCAAGCTATGGTTAGGCCAACCAAAATAGTTTTTAAGGAAGCTAAGCATGTTTTATTGTACCTCAGAATCACACTACTTAGTTTGGACTATTGTACACACAGATAAAGGGATTGAAGTTGTGTGACTTCACAACTGCAGATTGGGTGGGGAGCCCATCAGAATGAAATAGTACAATTGGTGGAATTTTCAGTGTTGGGTTTGCAGCGATTTCATAGTACAACAAGAAGCAAATATTCGTGGCACTCATCTCAACAAAAGAAAAATATTGTTGAAAATGTCACCAAGAAAGATTCTAATTTAAGTTTCCCTTGAATAAAATTAAAATAAAATTGTAATTCCACATCTCATGAAAACTTGTATGAGTTAACTATGTTATTTTGACTTAGTTGGTTCAGTTAATTTTAGTTGAGGGCCTAACTTGAGTCATGTAGGGTGTATCCTACTTTTTACGATCCGTGGTTGAGTTTATTTTGAGTTGAAATTAATTAATTCAGTTTAACTGAGTTAAAGTCAGTTGTGACTAGTTCCAACTGTTAGAGAAACAAGTGGGAGGTCTAGTAGTGGGGTGTGTACTCTGTGATCAACTATTTAATGATAAATCAACCATAAATAACTCACACATGCAAGATCTATGAGCTACCTAGTTGAGATTGGATTTAAAGTGCAGTGTACTATCAATAGTATAATCATCCAAATTGTATCAGTGTTGCATTTAGTCAGAGGAAGGCCTATGATATATTACATAGTTATGGATGAGAAATTTCTGTAATTAATAGGGGATAATTCCCAAGGAAACAAGGCAAGGAAACATGTACTTGGGAAAGAAAAAAATTGGTTAAGTATTGGCCAAGGCTTGTCTAGGAAGCAATGAGCTAGATAGAGATAGTGCAGAGGTTTCTCGAGCTTGAGAAAAGAATTGTAATCTTTTCATATTTTCTGACTAATGCAATATATATATATATATATAGGATTGGTTTTTACCTATGTATTTCCCCAATAAATCATTATGTAATGTGTTGATTGAATTTCTTCTCTTGTATGCTTTGTGATTTCGCAAATGTTTAATTATTTCTGTTGATGATTAGAGTAGATTCAAGTCTATTGTTTTAGTAAATTACAATTAAAAGTTTGAATCTACAAGGAATTTCTACATGGTATCAGAGATAAAATCACTATAGAAGAGAAGAATGCAAAGTTATCTTTGTAGGAGGAACAAGTTTTGCAGATATATTCTTTAGAGCTAACAATAGGTTCAAGATGGAATTCAATGGTCTAAGGCTTGAGTATGCATTTGAGGGTATCTCGAATTACATTGCTTGGAAGGACCTAATGGAAGCAGTCATGGAAGATAGCAAGTAGAAGGAATACATTGATAGAAATGTACTGAAACCAACAATTGTTGATGCACAAAATCTAATAGAATGGAAGAAGAATGTAGCCAAGGGCAGAAGGATATTGCTAAAAGGATTTGGAGATCACATTGTCTCGAACCTCCATGGGAAGGAGTCTCCACATGTAATGTGGAAAGCCTTGACAGACTTGTTTCAAGACAACAATGCCCATAGGAAGCTAGCATTAAAGGACAAGCTTCGAAAAATCAAGATTGAAAAGGGCTACACAATACGACAGTATTTGATAAAGTTCACCCAATGTCATGATGAGCTTGGGAGCGTTGGTGTTACAATTGTTGAAGATGATCTAGTCATCTTAGCACTTCTAGGCCTTCCCAAGAGTTGGCAAAACTACTAGTATTTGGTAAATGGGAGGGATAATCTACTAGAGTGGGAGCATTTGTGGTCCAACTTGGTATAAGAAGAGATAAGGTAGAAGAAAAAAAAGGGAACCTCATCCAAGCATGATGATGAGGAGAAATGTGCCTTGGTTGGAAAGGAAAAAAATGGGAAGGGAAGAAATCCCAATCCAAGGGAGATTCTTGTCAGGAAGGAAAGAAGGAGGACTTGTCAAAGATTAAATGTTTTCACTGTCATGAGCTAGGACACTATGCCATGGAGTGTCCGTGCAAGAATGCCAACAAGAAGTAGTCGGGAGGAGTGCTAGCTTCACATTTCAAGTTGGATTTTACCCTCATTGCATGCATGGCGAAATCATTGATGGGTAGTGTGTGGTATCTGGATAGTGGAACCTCATTCCGTATGACCGACAACAAACAATTTTTCAGCAACTTGGAGGAGGAACTCCAGATGCACATAGATATGGGAGATGATGGAAGGTATAACGGAACTGATATCAGTGCAATTACTTTTTAGAGGGGGTCTGGTTTTCCTCTCACATTGAAAGATGTCATGTATGTTCTGGGTTTGAAGAAGAATTTTGTTTCCTTTGCTATGTTGGAATATCGTGGTTATGATGTGATATTTAGCAAAGGAAAGGCTTTCCTTCATCACATCGAAATAGGACAAGTGAAGTGGATCAAGTTTCGGGTGAAGAACCTCTACAAATTGGATGTAGAAGATTGTGCTGCTTTGAGCACAAAAGTAGAGAAGGTGCAGAGCCAATACATTGGTGAATTATGGAATATGCGACTTGGCCATTTTCACCATGGAGCCTTGAAGATCATGCAACATATTTCTACAGGACTTCCCATGGGTGCACTAGAGCAGATAGATACATGCAAAGGGTGTACATTGGGGAAGTGCACTAAAGCCACCTTTCATGATAAGGACAATTGAGCGCAAGTGATCCTTGAAAGAGTTCATTCAGGTGTGTGTGGACCTTTCTCGATAGACTCCACGACTAAGTACAAGTATTATGTGATATTCGTAGATGATTTCTCACATAAGTGTTGGATATTCTTCATGCAGAAGAAAGACTAGACATTCTCAAAATTTTGCTAATTTAAAGCACTTGTTGAAAAAGTCACTTACTGGAAAGTGAAGGCTCTCAGGAGCGATAATGGTGGTGAATATGTGTCAAATGAGTTCAAGAAATTATGTGCAAAATAAGGCATTCAACGGGAGTTGACAACACCCCATAACCCACAAAAAATGGGGTTGCTGAGAGGAAGAAAAAGAGTATTGTGGGATTTTCATGGGCGATGTTCCATGATCAGGGCCAACTGTTGCACTTATGGGATGAAGCATGCAACACAATGGTATATGTGAAGAATAAGAGGCCTCATTGGATTCTTGAGATGAGTACAACAAAAGAAGTTTTTTCAGGTAAGAAACCAGATGTGAAACACTGTAAGATCTTTGGTTCATTAGTTTACCGTCATGTTTCCAAGGATGCAAAGAAAAATCTAGGACCAACAATTGAGTTGGGAATATCTGTGGGGTACACTGATACACCTCACAACTATCAGGTGTAACTTCCATCTCAAATGATGAAAATTTTTCGTAGAGATGTGAAGTTCGATGAAGAGAAGGCCATGAGCTGTTCCCTTGAGAGAGAGATTTAGTTGCATGCAGAGATCTTTTAGCTCCAAAGGAAGAACCTCACAATGTTGTGGAGTAGCCACCAGAAGAGGAGTAGAGAGTGGAAGAACCCACTCATGTAGAGAAATCCAAATATGGAAAGAAGCACACCATAGAGGCTGACGGATTGATGCATGGTGCTAGAGAGAATGTGGGAGCACCCACATCACGATGCATGAAGAGGAGGTCACTAGATCGGTACACTGGCTACATGGATTTGATGAGTGAGAGTGTAGAGACTGAGCCATCCTCATTTGAGGAAGCAGTGCAACAACCAATATGGGTTGATGCCATGGTAGAGGAATATGATTCCATTATTAGGAACAATGATTGGGAATTTTTCCCAAGGCCAGAGGACAAGTCAATGGTAGGTTATAGGTGGATGTATAAGGTGAAGCAAGTAGCAGATGGGAGTGTCGAGAAACACAAGGCCAAATTTGTTGCCAAGTGGTTCTATCAGGTGGAGGGACTTGATTACAAGGAGACCTTTTCTCTAGTAGCAAGGTTCTCTTCAATCAGATTAATTCTAGCACTTTCAGTGCAAATAGGATGGAAGATACATCAAATGGATGCGAAGACAAATTTCCTCAATGGAGTGATTGTGGAAGAGGTGTAAATAAAGCAACCAAAAGGATTTGAGAACTTCAGAAGAGAGTCACATGTATGCACACTAAAGCGAGCGTTGTATGGATTTAAACAAGCACCCCATGCTTGGTACACCAGGGTCAACAACTAGTTCACTGGGTTGGGCTTCACCAAAAGTGAAGCAAATGCAAACCTTTACAACATTGTTTTGAAGGTAAATTGTTTATTATAGTATTATATGTCGATGATTTGTTTCTAAAAGGTGATGAAAACCTGATAAAATCTTGTAAAGAGGATTCAGAAAGAGAATTTGAGATGAAATACATCGGTCCCATGCATTATATCCTTGGTTTGGAAATTTGGAAAGGAGATGGGGAACTGTTTGTCTCTCAGGGAAAGTATGCCAACGAGATACTAAAGAAGTTTCACATGGAAATAAACAAACCCATGGAGACCCCTCTAGCATGGAATTGGAGAAAGGAAGATGCTACTTCAGGCGAAGTGGAAGAGGCTGCCATTTGTAGGAAGCTTGTGGGTTCACTTATGTACTCAGTGAACACACAATTAGACATGTGTTATGCAGTTAACCGGCTTAGTCAAGCAATGGTTAAGCCAACCAAACCCTATTGGAAGGAAACCAAACATGTGTTGAGATATCCCAGAGGCACCACTCAGTTTGGTATTTGGTACATACAGAGAGAGGGAGTGAAGCTGAAAGGATTCACAGATGCATATTGGATAGGGAGTCCATCAGAGAGGAAGAGCACATCAAGAGGAATATTCTGTATTGGGTCAACAAAAATTTCTTGGTACAACAAGAAGCAGATATTAGTTGCAATCAGTTCAACAAAAGCAAAGTACACAACTGCTAGTCAAACAGCTTGTGAGGCTATTTGGACGAAGAAGATCCTTGTTGGGTTATTTGATCAACAGATACATCCTAAATGGATTTATTGTGACAATCAAAGTTGTATCAAACTCTTTGTGAATACATTTTTCCATGATCGATCCAAGCATATTGACATCCAGTATCACCATCTCAAAGATTGTGTGTATAGGCGGATCATGTTGCTAGAGTACATTCCTAAAGAGGAACATGATGCAGATATATTGACTATGACACTGTCAAAAGGAAAATTCGAGTTCCATAAAGGCAGGATTGGGGTATTTGATAATCCATTTCTTGTTGAGAGAAAGTGTTGAAAATGGCACCAAGAAAGTTTCTAATTTAATTTTCCTTGAATTAAATTAGAATAAAATTGTAATTCCACATCTCATGACAACTTGTACAAGTTAAATAAGTTAGTTTGAATTAGTTGGTTCAGTTAATTCGAGTTGAGGGCCTCACTTGAGTCATGTAGAGTGTCTCCTACTTTTTAGGAGCCATAGTTGAGTTTATTTTGAGTTGAAATTAATTAATTTAGTTTAACTTAGTTAAAGTCAGTTAAACTAGTTCCAATAGTTGGAGGAACTAGTGGGAGGTATAGTAGTGGGGTGTGTACTCTGTGATCAACCAGTTAACTGATAAATCAACCATAAATAACTCATGCATGCAATATTTACGAGTCACCCGGTTGAGATTGGAGTTCAAGGGAAATGTACTATCAGTTGTATAATCATCCAAATTGTACAGGTGGTGCATGCAGTCAAAGGAAGGCCTATGATGGATTGCACAATTATCAATGAATAATTTCCCTATTTAATATGGGCTAATTCCCAAGGAAACAATGCAAGGAAAAAGGGACATGGGAAAGCCAAAAATTGTTAAGTATTGGCCAAGGCTTGTCTAGGAAGAAGTGAGATAGATATAGATAGTGCAAGGTTGCTCAGACTTGAGAAAAGCATTGTAATCTTCTCATATTTTCTTACTAATGCAATATACAGACAAGAGGCGTTTTTAGCTATGGAATTCCCCAGGAAGTCATTTTGTAATGTGTTGATTGAATTTCTTCTCTCGTATGTTTTTTTATTTCATGATCGTTTAATTGTTTCCGCTGATGAGTAGAGTATATTCATGATTATTTCTTTAGTAAATTACAATTAGCAGTTTGAATCTACAAGGAATTTCTACAAATACATAGTTGCAAGTCAAGTAACATGTGAGGTGATCTGAATGAGAAAGATGCTTGTGGGGTTGTTTGGTCAGATGGTGGATCCAATTGTGATGTATTGTGATAATCAAAGTTGTATCAAGATCTCTTAGAATCTTGTATTTCACAATCTATCCAAGCATATAGATATCATGTATCACCATTTGCGAGACTATGGAGAGGTGGATAATGTTTCTACAGTACATTCCGACAGAGGAACAAGATGCTGACATTTTGACAAAAGCTTTGTCAAGCGGGAAGTTAGAGTTCCACAGGTGCAGGATATGTGTGGTTGATAATCCCTTTCTTGCTGAGAAGGAGTCTTGAAAAATGCAGCAAGAAATTCTGAATATGGTTTTGCATTTGATTAAATTGAGAAAAATCAAATTTCCACATCAACAGACAACTTTCATTAGAGGAAATTTCAGCTTAAAAGTGCCCATGAATTTTTTATGTAATTTCCAAGTCATAATATGTAAACCAATCAAAATCCTCTAAATTTAAAAAAAGGTACATGTAAAAATTTTGGACGGAAAAGAAGAAAAACTATTTTTTTTAATTATATTTTTTGTTTTTTCTCCTTATATATTTACTCAAATTTCTAGTGTAGACACTCAATGGATATGGAATTAAATTCCACATCCAACGAATACCCATTATGCTTACTTTTGAGAAGACACACATTGATAAAAATTGAAGATACATTAAAAATATGTGGTCAACACACTTTTTTAATGTACCTTCAATTTTTATCAATGTGTGTCTTCTCAAAAGTATGCATAATGGGTACTCATTGGATGTGAAATTTAATTCTTCATACAACACGTGTCTGCATTAGAAATTTGAGTAAACCTATAAGGAGATAAACCAAAAATACAATTAAAAAAATAGTTTTCTTCTTTTTACTCCAAAATTCATAACTTTTATTTTATTATTTTATTATTTTTCCTTAGGAGCCCACTTTTAGGCTGAAATTTCCTCTAATGGGTGCAGTTAACTTGTGTGACATGGCTCCTGTCACCCAATTAGCTCAGTAAATTCAAGTTAAATGAGTTAGAGTTCAGTTAAGCATATGTGATTGCTAATTTGTAGCAATCAAGCTTAGTTATTTCAAGTTGTTTTCAATTAAACTAGTTCTAACTATTGGAGGAACTAGTGGAAGGTTATTTGTGTAGTGAGACTTTAGCCAAACTCAGTGATCATCTAGTTAACCAATCGTTCAACCCAAAATAGCTAGTGCATGTAGAGAATTCGAGTTCCCCAACTGTGGTGGAGATTCTCAGGAAGTGTAACATTATATGTAGACTAGTCTTTAGTGTAAAAGTGTTGCATACATTCAGATGATCAACCTTGAGAATTGTGCAATCATTTTTTGAAGAATTTCCTAGGGCCCTAATTTCTCATGAATTGCGTAAGGAAATAAGGGCTCCAGCAAAGGCATAAATTGACTAATTCTGGGTCAAAGTTTCTTAATGAGCAGAGAGATATGTTATATTCACTTGTAGATTGTGCTCAGTTGAGCAAAGAAATTATAATACATCTCTATTCATCATATTAATGCAAGCATGCATAACGGGTTTTTAGCAGTTTCTTTCCCTTAGAAAAATACTGTGTGAATGTATGTTATTTCTCATTGCATGTTTGTGATTGATGCCCTAAATTATGAATTGAATTCTGCAAAGCAACAGAGTAGGTTTATGTCTTGTGATTTTGATTAAAATTTCATGAGCGGTTGCAAATATACACCATAATTTCTACAATGGATTACAGGCACATTGTAGGGAGGTGCATGAATTTAGAAAGACTCTAAGAGGCCATGAAAACCCCATAGAATGCAACTAAACCTCTATTATTTTAGTGACATCCAAGACACATGGGAATGGACATAAATGCAATTGTCAGACTATATTCCTATTGTCTATTGGAAGTAGAAATATGAATTGGAGGATGAGTGCAACATTCAAAGGAAAACTGTTATTGAGTAAAGATTCACAATCAATAGCCTTTAATCATAGAATGTGTACAAATTCAGCTTACACAAAGCTAAAGGAAGAAGAAAGAGTGCATGATCAGAGCATATGGATCTTAAGAACCGGAATTCTTCTCTTACCAAGAATATGGATCTTAAGAACTAGAATTCTTCTGTTACCAACCATGATTAGGAAGAAACAAAGCATATGGATCTTAAGAACCGGAATTCTTCTCTAACCAAGCATATGGATCTTAAGAACTAGAATTCTTCTCTTACCAACCATGATTAAGAAGAAACAAAGCATAGGGATCTTAAGAACCGGAATTCTTCTCTTAACAAGCATATAGATCTTAAGAACTAGAATTCTTCTCTTACCAACCATGATTAGGAAGAAACAAACAACTATCACGTATTCCTATAATTTTAATGTTTACTAAATTAATTAGAATAGTTTAAATTTTCATAAAAAAAATTAAGCAAATCTATAATTGTAATGTTTACTAAATTAATTAAATTAATTTAATTAGAATAGTTTAAGTTTTCATAAAAAAAATTATATATAGTTTTTAGAGCAAGAATCACTAGTCATTCAATCTTAACCTCATATCATTTTTTTAATTTAAATTAAGAAAAATAATAATATTATAATATATTTTTTAAGTAATTCAATTATCAGAAATTAAGAATGTTACGTTTCAAATACATTATTTTAAAATATTATATGAATATTTTTCAAGGTTAAAAATATTAAATGTCATATAGTTTCTTTATAAAGTAAACTACTTTTTGAATACAGAGAAAATACCGGGAAAGCCTTCCTGTCTTGAATAAATATAAAATACATAACTTTTAAAATGTAATTATGCCACTCTTTCTGTACAATGTTGAAAGGGAAAAATCCAATTTAAAAAGGAAACAGTCAAGTTTTAAGTTTTCATTTATAATGGAAACTTTAACCCCTTCTACTAAAGAAGGTGGCACATGGTAAGATTCCAGTATCGCATCGACCGTAGCGAACATGCAAATTGACAGAGCTGTAACTTAACTTAATTGGAGACTCGTGAAAAAATGAAATAAAATAAACAAAAATATAAAATTTTCAAATATTTTAAAGTTGTCATCATATCGACTATATTGGTTGGTTCAAAATAAGTCATTTGTTAATTCAAAATAAGCCATTTTCCGTTCAATATAATAATACCGGAATGATATTTGAAAAATTACAATATAATAACAACAAAAGAATATTTGAAAAATTACTATAATCACATAAATATGAATTCAAAAATATAAATATTCATAATTACACTTGTATATAATCACACTGACATCCACTAAGTTGGGTTTGTCTTCAGAATATTTCGAAATCTGTCATCAAACTACATTTAAATAATTTGGAATGATAATTAATGTTCATAAAGTTTATTTTCAAAACTAGGATTCACAAAGGCACGTAACTGTTCAAAAAGTCGGACAAGAAAAACTCTGATTTACATATCAATTGGAAAATTACAGGCTATTCATTGAATACAAAATTTGATTATATGTGTTTTTGTGATAAGATTTACATACAAATTGAAAAATTATATAAAATTTGATTATATATGTTTTTGTGATAAAATTTGATTAGATGTGATTATTAAAAAAATATTTTTATATAAATTTCCAATAGTTTTGAAGGGTGTCTTAACAACCAAATTTCAAGCCAAACAGTTTTCTGATTAAAACGTCCAGAGATTCATAGTTTAACTTTGGGAATCGCCATTCAAACAACATCTACATATTTGCACAAACACAGGTTTAATGAGATTTTAGTGATAAAAAATGGAAAAAAAATGTAGCAGATATTGCTCTTCTCAGTATTACTAATCAGCTAAATAAAATTACATTGAACATATCAACAATAAATAACTAATAACTATAATAAAATGATTAATTACATTGAACATATCACAATAAATAACTAATAACTATAATAAAATTAAACTAAATTGAATTAATTAAAACTGAACTAAAACACTTAAAGAGACAAAAATAACATTTCACAAAAAAATTAAAATAAAATTAAACTAAATTGAATTAACTAAAACATTTAAATAAACAAAAATAACACTTCACAAAAAATTGAAATTAGATTCTCCAACATTTACATTGAGGAAAAATATTTTTCCTTGGCATTCGAATAAAAGAAAAAAGTCTTGAACTTACAAACCATCCATGTATGGGCTACAAACTTACACTAGCCAAGTGTCCAGCCATCCCAGGTTCATTATTTTGGCAGATTTTTCATATTTATGTAGTATTTTTTGGGGTGAGTTTTATCTGATACTTTTATCCAAAATTATTGGAATATTAAATTTGAGTATTAAATCATTTATTACTTTTATTTTAATTTTTTTCAGAGCCTTGAATTTATTTATCTATTTAAAATATCTTTTTATAAATAATTAAATTTTTTTATTAAATAATTTATATTTATGTTATATTATAATAATTATGATAATGGTAAAAAAAACAAAATTTGAATTTTGTTATTAAATAATTTGTATTTATACGATAAAAAGTTCATTTGCATATGATTATTACCCAAATAATTTTATAATACTTAATGGATCACAAAAGCCAAAATTCTAAAAATTTATATTTAAATTTAATTATGATAAGTAACTCTTAACTTTAACAAAATAAAAAATAATTCAAAATTCTTTAATATTTTATTTTTATACTAAAACAAATATTCAAAACAACATATCGAAATCACCATAACTTTACACCCATTTAACCAATAAAAATAAACCATATAATCTTCACATAAATATTGATATTCAAAAACATTTTGGGAAATTGTTCAACACATTTAACCAATAAAAAGAAAAATCATATAAATCTTCACATAAATATTGATATCCAAATACATTTTGGGAAATTGTTCTTTGATCATGGCCCAAAAACATCCGGATAATGGAAAAGTGATTTACTCTCCTGTTCACTGATTTATGATACAAACATTCTATTAGATGATCAATGGCTAAAAGGAAGAAAAAGGTCATACCTCATTAATATTTAAATTTACAATTTTATTTTTAAAAAATTTTAATGTTAAATTTTTTATTTTGAAATTATATTTAAAAAAAAATTAATGTTAAATTTTTTATTTTGAAATTGGTCTTTTATTTAAATTTGCAACTATATTTCAAAAGTTTAATGTTAAATTTCTGATGTTGAAATTGATCACAGCTTTCATCAATCTTTGATTTTGAAATTGGTCGTTCTTTCCAATAATACCAAAACAAAAACAACCTATATTCTTTTCATTTATGCCAAAACAAAAACATTTGATTTTGAAATTGGTCGTTCTTTCCAATAATACCAAAACAAAAACAACCTATGTTCTTTTCATTTATGCCAAAACAAAAACAACCAAATAGGATGGAGTAACACATACCCATATCATCTAAATATTTCTCTGATTTTGGAAAAGTTGCTTTTGATAAATATCAAATCTATGATTTTGGAATTGACCATTCTTTTCATTAATGTTCCAAAATAATAATTAAATCTTTCACTTTAGAATTAGTCATTCTTTTCATTAATGATAGAGGAATATATTCCATAGAACTAGTTTTGAATGTGTGTAATTGTTTTTTTTTTTTTTTTTTCAGTAAGAAAAATACCCTGATTTATATATAGTACTAGGAACATACTTCAAATACATTACAAAAATGTTCATGGCTTCGGCCTCCATGTCCCAAGATTGTTATTGTATAAGACAATTTAACACATATTATAGTGCTTGCGAAGACATTACATTCATAATGATCTGTCTGTAATCACATCATCACATTCAGATTGTATACTGTTATCACCACCACCGCAGTATCAAAAAGTAACTGTAAGATATGCTACGTAACAGCCCATACAAACTAGAAAAAAACAGTGTTACAGTTGCCTATATTAAGTAAAACATCAACCCTGAATACTGAAAACTCAGTAGCATTTGATCCCCATTCATCTCAAATAATGGGAACAGAACCTTCAGCCTGTAGTCCCTGCACATTATGGAGCTGATAATAGATATTTCCATATATAGCCTTCAACCCCTGTTTTGACAGATCATCTGCAACAATGTTCTTTTCTCGAAAAATATGATTGTAGGAAATACCTGCAAATATAAATTTTCAATTTTCAATTCTGCAAAGCCAATGTGATAGAGATCCAGGATTAATTTTTTCTCTGTGATTCAGATGGTCGATCAAAACCTTCAAATCACCCACAATCCAGATGTAATCTTCGCTGAGAAGTGATGCCCACCACATAAGGCCCCACAAAGCCATAATTTCAGCTTTCATATTAGTCCCAAATCCACCATTCCAGAACATTGTATAGTGACAATCTGTAGAAAAGCGAATCCAAGCTCCACAACCACAGATAGAGTGTTGCGCTGCACCAGCGAAGTATCCTACTGGAAATTGATACTCAAAAGGGAAAAGTCTTTTGGACAAATCTTTGATAGGCTTCTCCACATATTTTATGCTGACCCAGTCCTTATAAATATAATGAACAATTTCTACCGGAGATAAATAACATCCCTAAAAAATTCTCTTATTCCTCCCACACCAGATATGCCAATGAAACAGAATGGGTATTGGCCACCAGCACTTACCCCTTTGCAACCACCAACACAAACATTCCTCCGTGCTTCCAAATAACGGAACCTGTAAATTTAAGCAATCACACAGAATTTGAAGGGTCGCCGTAGCATAAGGACAAGAATAAAATAAATGCGAATTATCTTCTCATGTGTGCCACAAAGAAGACATAGTCCTGGCCCATACCAACCCTTGCATTGTAGATTCCTCCATGTCAAATTTTTGTCATTCTTCACAAGCCAAAGAAATATAACCATTTTAACCGGCACATCTACCTTCCAGAAAACCCCAAGCCAACAGTCATGTTCCAGCTCCGGCTTTTGTTCTATCAGAGTGCTGTAAATGTCCTTAACTCTCGGACCCTCTTCACAGCGAGAGCCCTCCCATCTTAGTCAGTCCCCTTCTATTAATCTACATATACCTTGTCTTCTCAGCAGATTTAAATAAGAATCCCATGATTCTCCCCATCTACTCTCCAGTCCCAGATTCATCCTATTCTTCCAGATCGGAATATCACCCTCCCATTCCTCAATTATTTGGTTTAAATAAAATATCCCTTTTTGATTCAAAGAAAGTATCAAGCCATCCAGAAGCTGAAAATTGTTCCATGCACCCATAATGTTATTGCTCCCAACAAGGATTTTATTACCATTACCAAACTGCCATATCAAATGTTGTTTTAAGATCGGCCACAGTTTTTCAAAGCCCTCCCAAATTGCAGATCTTCCACTCCCAGATTTCCATCCCAAGACATAAATCTCCTCCAAAGAAGCCCCTCCCAAATACTTTTGGTTTATGATGTCCTGCCAGAATCCACCAGAATGAAGACTTCTCCACATAGATTTCAGCAAAAGAGATTGACCAAAAAGTCCCAAGTCCAACAGACCCCATCCCCCCCTATCATTTGGGCATGTTAATAGGTCCCAATGTGCCAAATGAATGACATTTTTCTTTTCTCTCCCGCCACATATAAAATTTGCCATTATTTTACGAATCTCATTCACAATCTTCTTTGGAATGATATACAGGTGACCCCAGTAAATAGTAATCTGTTGTAGGACAGCCTGTGACAAAATCAATCTGCCACCCTTAGAAAGCCACTTGGTAGACCAAACATTTAGTTTCTTGTGATATTTTTGTAGTAACCACCTCCAGTCCTCCGATGAGTAACTCAGGGCCTTCATCCGAAACCCAAGATAAGTTATTCCATCAAATAAAGAAGCATTTGAAAATCCAAATAGCATAGACAACTCATCCTTAATCCTGTCATTTCCACTCGCAAAATAGATACATGATTTCGCATCACTAATCACCATTCCCATAGCCATACAGAAAACAGAGAAAATTCCTTTCAGAGTCACCCAACCATTATAAACTAATATGCCAAAAATTAAAATATCATCGACAAAAACACTGTGAGTTGGGTTTTGTTGTGGGCTGATCTTTATCCCCTAAAATGACTTCATGGCCGAAGCCCTGCTAATCCTTCGACTCAATGCATCCATGACCAAGATAAAGAGAAAAGGGCACAAAGCGCACCCTTGCCTTAATCCCCTCCCCAGCTGAAAAAACTTTGTGGCCGAGCCATTTATTATGATAGCCATAAAAGTCCTGGTAACACAGCCCATTATCCATGCAACCGCATTTGTGCCCAATCCGATCCTGTGAAGCACCAGTCTCAAAAATAACCAATCCACCCTATCATACGCTTTATTCAAGTCTATCTTCATGACAGCAGCGTTCATCTTTTTGAGAGTGAGAAATTCATTTTTAATTTTAGATAAATTCATTTTTATTTTATTTTTTTATGGATTTTATTTTTTCTTTTTTTAATTAGATTTTTTTTTTTTTTTTTTTAATTTAAGATTTTAGCTATTTAAATAGTATAACCTTAAAAGTTTTAAATGATATAACCTTAAAAGTTTTAAGGATGTTGATTTAATTTGTATTAAAAAAATGATTTAAATTAAATACTATAATCTTAAAAGTTTTAAATGGTATACTTTTAAGGATGTTGATTCAATTTGTATTAAAAAAACTGATTTAAATTTATAAAAGTTTAAAAAATATAAACTACTAATCAAATTATTTTAAAAATTAGAAAAATACCTTTAAAAATAAATAAACATATTGCATGCCTAATTTAAAACCAAAAAAAACAAAATGAAGTAAACATATTGCAGGGACAATTTAAAACAAAATGAAGAAAATAGCTATTTAACAATATAGCCAAATAAATTTCACAATTAACAATTAATATATAGCTATTTAACAATATAGCCAAATAAATTTCCCGATTAACAATTAACTCATATTAGAAACATAACTGGAAACTAAATTAAAATGAAACAAATTGAAAAAGATATCCAATTCTTATAACTGTTATAAGAAATAGTATGTACTCTATCACCATCTATTCAAAATCCTCATAATCTCACAATTTTTATCAACAACACCATTTATATCATATCACAAACAGAATTGTTCCTCGTAATCTCACAATTTTTATCAACAACACCATTTAAATCATAACACCATCTATTCAAAATCCTCATAATCTCACAATTTTTATTAACAACGCCATTTAAATCATATCACAAACAGAATTATTTCTCATAATCTCACAATTTTTATCAACAACACCATTTAAATCATATCACCATCTATTCAAAATCCTCATAATCTCACAATTTTTATTAACAGCACCATTTAAATCATATCACAAACAGAATTGTTCCTCATAATCTCACAATTTTTATCAGCAACACCACTTAAATCATATCACAAACAGAATTGGGAACAAATAAAGAGGATATCCAATTCCAGCATTGATCACTTTTCAAAGCAATGCTCTGAGGTAAATGTTTGCAACATAAAACAACCAAGTAAAATATAAAACCACTGAACAATAAAAACAAATAAAAACCAGTGTCTGATCCTTATATAAAACAACCGAAGTAAAATATACAACCACTGAACAATAAAAGCCAGTGTCTGATCATTATATAAAACAACTAGGTAAAATATACAACCACTGAACAATAAAAACCAGTGTCTGATCATTTCATTAAACAGAGAGCCAGAGATCCAGAAATGATTTAATATGTGAACATAACATAATGGATAATGCAACCTTGGGAGTTATGATGATAAACATTATATTAGATAACGGTGGCAGAGACCAAGAAGTACATAAGAGGAGGTAAATACTTACATTTTAAGGCTCAGATCTTATAGTCTGGCATGTAGCTTACAGAGCCTCGGCTCTGCTTGGTATCCCGTATGTTATCAATGATTCCCCCAACCTTCAATTTATCCTCCTCCTCAACAAAATCAAAGGCCGGATGCTGCAAAAGGCTGGCAAGAAGCTGGGTGCCTCTCAGAGCATTGGTCAGAGGCAGGTGTCCCTCTGGCGTAGAGTCACCAAATTCCCAAATGAACTCACGGGGAAACGACCTGTATGTATACTGTTCCATTTCAGAATCCTGCAACCGCTTCATCCACTCCACCTTCTTGAAAAATTCTGTGAAATCCCGATTCACCTTGTTCCATATCCTGCGCTGGACGCTGTACCCAAAGCGGCCATTGCTGTGGCTCCTCCAGAGGTCATCGATGGCCTTGAGATCAGAGGCCGGAATGAACTGGACTTCTGAGAAGAAAATGTAGTTCCTTTTAATGGCGGATTCCCCTGCTAGAACTATTAGCAGGCGCCTGGTTTCTGCATCTGCTGATTCCCACTGGCCCGAGGCCAGTTTCTGTCGAAGGAGCTCGTATGAAACGAACGGTTCCGCCATTTGGGTCTCTGAGTCTTCTGCCTTGGTTGTGCCCAATGCCATCAGAGGCCATGAGGGGTAGCTGGTTCTCATGGTGACATTGGTGCTCCAGGGGAGAACTGCATGTTGGCGACTCAGAGTGAAGAAACATGTGTTGGAATGTTGTCCACCCATCGCAATTTGGGAATGGGAGTGATATTGTTGTTGGTGTTTGTGAAATCCTGCTATTGCTACTGTTCCTCCTCTCAGAGCAGCTGCTGCTGCCATTGGAGTAATAATTTCAGAATCCCACAAAACCAGCGATGCAGAATGGAGCTTGTTTGTTTCGGATAAGGTTGAGGATAGGAATTTGACTTTGAAGAGGCTGAGGAGAAGCCATTGATCTTCTCAGGCAATGGGATTTGATTATTTTGAAGGAAATGGGGGCAGCCTGGGCTGTGAGCAACCACACATATGTGATATATCTATGACATGGCCAGAGAAGATTGATTCCGTGATTTTTTTTAAAGGGTGACATTTACTGGTTCCCCATTGGTCAGGGCAGGGTAAGGTAGGATTTTCCTTTGTCCATGGTAAGCCTACGTGGCATTTCTGATGAATTTTGGTCCATCCAAGTTTCTTGTCCCTTGTATGTAAGATTTTAGCTTAATTTAATGTTTTGCGATGCTGCTTCAAGATTGTCTTTTTGGATTACATGAATATTGCAATGAATTTTCATTGGATACATATATTTTGAGTAGGAGAGTGTGCCAATGTTTTTCAGTGGGTCAAGTGTTAACTGGAATGGGATCAACTGAAAAATTCACATGCTTTTAAATTTGATTTATTTTTAAATTTTAAGAATATGGTTAATAAATTTATTTTTTGCTTTCAGTGTTGTTGAACTTTGAAGATTTTATTTATTTCTTATTTTTATTTTTAAAGTTTTTAGTGTCATTGAATTTTGTTGATTTTATTTATTTTTAATTTTTAAAGTGGTTAAAGTTAATTTTTAAAATAGTTATAAAAAATCTAATTACATTAAGAGATAATGTGGTTTAGGTTAAGTCAATTTGATGGTTTATATGCTCATAAGTTGTGGTTTTCTATTAAATTATAAGTTAGTCTACTTTGGTAATTTAAATATAGTTGGGTTATAATTTCTTAAATTACAAGCTAGTTTACACGTCACAAACACACTCAAAAGAAATATTTATTAATTTAAAATCTCAATGTGTTACTTGTATATTATTATTTTTTATAATAATTATTATACTATTTTTGTTTTTTTCTGTATATGCATCGACTAATAAAAGAAACCAGGTCGGGAACTGGAAAAAAGTGACATGTAGATGAAAATTTAACCCTCCACTAAGGAAGGATGCACATATTATCATGTGCTTCCATCTAACAGCGTTGTTACCATCCACGAACCATGAGCTTGTCCCACACCACTTTAGAGAGGGTGTTTGCCACAAAGTTCCTCTCCCTATAACAATGAAGTGAAATGATGATTTTAAATGGAATACCTCTTCAAGCAGTGGAAGAAGAGCTTACGAAGGACATCTCTGAACATCATTATTAAACTAGTTAAAATAAAGTTACCAATCAAACAAGAACTATTACCTCCAAATGAAAACTCTAGCAAAAAAACCATCTTTAAATTCCCACAATTTTAAGGCATGGCATTAAAGATAAAATATCATCTCACTTAAAAACTTAAAATTCTAACAATTTTTAGCCATAACATTAAAAATAAAACCTTAAAATTTTGACAAATTTTCAACCATGAAATTAAAACCAAATATCACGACAACAAAAGAACCTTAAGTTTTCAATATATTTCAACCATGACATTATGGAAAAATTATATGACTAAAAGAAACTTTAAAAATGAACACATGAATCAAAGAGTCATTATACCAAGAGAAATTTCTTTTTTAAATGCTATAAATATAGCTATTTTAAAATCTTAGCCTAAGACAATTTGACCATTGCAACTAAAATTTAAATATCAACTATAAAAAAGACACACAATGTACGTGAACTTGGTCTATTGCAATGAAATCATAAAAACCAACCATGAAATTGACACATTGTGGGGACAGACTTGATCCATTATAACTAAAACTTTAAAATCAACTATCAAATTAAGACATAATGAAGTCAGTTCGCTAGTCGAGGATCGACATGACTCTAAAAAAAATAAAACAAAATAATAAATAAATAATAATTAAAAATACATAACAAAACAAAAATTAAAAAATTAAAAAAAATAAAAATAAAATAAAAACGAAAAAAGCTAAAAAAATAATAACTAATAAATAAAAAATATATTAAAACATTAAAAAGAAAATTTAAATATCAAAAATGACGAAAAAAATCAACCATAAAAAAAATTAAAAGATAAAAAAATGACGAAAAAAAAATCAAACATAAAAAAATATATACAAAATATCTTCCAAAGAAATCACAAAATAGTTTTTAAGGTCCACAATTTCCAACCACTTACTATGGTTCATCATCATCATCTTAAAAAAAAATTAAAGCAATTAAAAAATATTTAAATCATAAAATTAAAAATAAATAAATAGAATTTAAAAATTTATTAAAGACATTATTAAAAAAAATTATAACAAATAAAAATAAATAAATAAATATATATATATATATATATATATATATATATATATATATATATATAATTAAAAAAAATCGTTAAAAAAATATTATAAAAAAAATTACATTAAAAAATAACAAAAACACACAATTGAAAAAATTAAAAAGATTAAAAATGTTAAAAAAAAAATTAAATTTTTGAAAAAAATTAGCCCTCGAACTCGGCTAGTCGAGGGCGAGAGGGTTGTTGTTGGGCCGATGGAGGGGCCTCAAGGCACATTCCATTGGCCCTGCGATGGTCGTCTTGCCCCCAAAAGGCCAAGTATTGATTCCCAAAAATGACCTCGGCTTGGAAGTCTAATTTTTTTCAAAATTTTTAATAATATATATTATTATTTTAAACTGTTTTCTTTGTTTATTTATTTTTATAATTTTTTTTTTATGTTATTTTTAATATATATGATGATGATGATGATGATGGTTAATGTCCACTGAGACAATCTTTGGTCTATCGAACCTAAAGAAAAGAGTTATTTAGTTTGATTTAAGATTTTATTCCTATGCTCAAAAATCTTGGAGAGAAGCCTCCCAAGCTCACTATAATTTTGACATCTTAAAAGGCTAGGAAGGTCAATATTGCAACAAATATTATTAACTTGAGCTCTAATGTGGTTGTATGCAGGGCACTCTAAGAGGAAGTGATTTTCATCCTTGATGTTCATATTCTCATAGAGATGGCAGATCCTTTCCATCCATGGTGTTTTAGGAACTATCCATCGACCTGTTTCACTATGGAGCTCATGAGAGTTCGTTTTAATCTTGGCTATATTAATTTTCTTCTTTGAGCTAGTTAAAACAGAGAGATACTTTTGATCTTCTAGGGTGGGGTTGATGATCTCCTTATAATATCTTAATTTTCTTTTAGCTACTAGATCTTTCTCACACCACATTTTTTCTTTGAACTTAGAAGTAACATTTTTTTTAATGTTATTAATGTTTTTCAATGCAACTGTAGAAAATCATATAACTAATGCATTATACACCAAGATTCTCCTGATCACACACTATTTTAGCTTCATGCACAATACAGAATCTCTTCTACCATTGATCATCACATGCAGAAATAAATTCAATTGCATGCACACATTAAAACCATAAACATTCACACATATGAACATAGTAATTTATGGGAAAGCTTAAAGCTGAGAACCCCCAACTATCTGTATATTATATGTCATAGAGATCATGTAACAATCATAATACAAAGCTTATCACAAGCTCTCAGTATCTCCAATCGCTACACACTAATTAGGTCTTGATCTAGCAAAACAATGCTCCAATCTCTGCCACCTGCTAGCCTGCCTCTACTGCACAATCACTGCTGAAGAATGGCTCTGAATGAACTCGAATAGGTCCAGGCTTGCTCACGCAATCCTCATTGGCATCTCCAATCACTGTTTGTTGCAAATCATGCAACACTATAGACACAACTGATAGTTAACCTGCTCTTTGACCTATCTCTTCACTGGTCTCCATTGAAACTGTCCATGCATTGTAGTTAACTGATGTATTCTTCAGTTGATTAATGAGTTAATATTTAGTGAATTAATTAATAATTAATTCACACCACTCTCACTAGTGTATCAATCAGTTTGACTAGATACAACTAGCTCAACTGTGTCTAACTAAGTTAAACTGAACACAACTCCACCAACTACTTCTCCAACTCCACCAAACTCTGTCACATGAGTTCTAACTAAAGTCTCCATGCAATAGCTCCACTTAACCCTTAGGAATAGCGTAATTCCTTCTGTCAGCTCCTGTGCCACATCTATGCACTTAACTGAAGTGCTCCAAGAGAATAAGATAATGTTTATAGTCCAAATAGTATTAAGAGCTAATAATATTCGACATATCTATTTTTAGACTGGAAATCTAAAAATAGATTCCGCCCAGTATGTCTAAAAATAGAAGTCCATCTATTTTTTCCAACTCGACCAACCATCCACAAATAGCATCCTGCAACTCATAGAACATGATCCATATGTCTAAAAATAGACTTTGCGCCAAAAATAGCCTGCGGGCCCACTTAGTGAAGGCGACTTCTTTCCACTAAGCTCATCATCTTGTTGCAATATCAACACTCCCTCTCAACAAGATAAGGATTATCTGCCACCCCTATCCTGCCTCTGTGGTATTCGAATTTTCTCCTGGTGAGCGCCTTCGTCAAGATATCAGCATCCTGATCCTCTGTGGGAATGTATGAAAGTAACATGATCCTCCGCTGCACACAATCTCTGATATGATGGTACCGAATGTCAATGTGTTTAGATCTATCATGAAATACTGGATTAACCGAGATTTTGATGCAACTCTGATTATCACAATATATCACAGTAGGATCTAAGTGTGAACCGAACAACCCGACCAGGATCTTCCTCATCCATATAGCCTCGCATGCAGCCAAACTCGCTGCCATATACTCAGCCTCCGCTGAACTGAGTGCCACAAATCTCTACTTCTTGCTGTACCAAGAAACTGTTGTCGACCCGATACTGAAAATCCCTCCAGATGTGCTCTTTTTGTCCGTTGGGCTCCCTGCCCAATCTGCATCTGTGAAGCCATGTAGTCTCACCTCATCCTCCTATCTATACCACAATCCATATCCCGATGTGCCTCTGAGATATCTCAATACATGCTTTCCTTCCTTCCAAAAGAGCTTGGTAGGCTTAACCATGGCTTGTGAAAGCTGGTTAACATCATAGCATATGTCGGGTCGTGTATTGACTAGATACATAAGCGACCCCACCAACTGTCGGTAAACAGTGGCATCCACTACCTCTGTTGATGTAGCATCCTCTTTCCTCCAACCACTGGGAAGAGGAGTGTCGATAGGCTTGCAGCCATGCATGTTGAACTTCTCCAGTATCTCCCGAGCATACTTGCCTTGAGACACAAACAATCCATCACTGCGCTACCAAATTTCCAATCCCAGGAAATAATGAAGGAGGCCCAAGTCCTTCATCTCAAACTCCTTTACAAGATCAGCCTTGCATGAGTGTATCAACAGTTCATCACCTGTCAAAATCAAATCATCTACATAAAGTACAATGATTAGCAACTTACCCTCCACCACAATCTGGTATAGGTTAGGATCCGCCTCACTCTTGGAGAATCCAAGTCTAGTGAAATAACTGTCTATCCGTGTGTACCAAGCACGAGGTGCTTGTTTCAACCCATACAATGCTCTCTTGAGCCTGCACACATGCGACTCGCTGCTGAAGATCTCGAAACCTTCGGGCTGCTCTATGTACACCTCCTCCTCAATGACTCCGTTGAGGAACATAGTCTTCACATCCATCTGATGAATGTGCCACCCCATCTGCGCTGAGAGAGCAAGAATCGTCCGTATGGAAGAATACCTTGCGACAGGTGCAAAGGTTTCCTCATAATCGATCCCCTCAATCTGTGAGAAGCCTCGGGCAACAAATATTGCCTTGTGCTTCTCCACACTCCCGTCAACTTCTTGCTTCACTTTCTAGATCCATCTTGAACCCACCGCTGATTTCCCTTTCGGCCTTGGGACAATCTCCCATGCACTGTTTCTAACAATCGAATCATAGTCTTCCACCATGGCATCTACCTATGCGGGATCCTCCATAGCTTCCTCGAAAGAGGATGGTTCTTACTACGATACACTTGCTCATCGCAGCCATGTATCCGTATACCGTCATGTGATTGTCTCGGTCGTGCTATGATGTAGGTGCTCCCACAATCTTCTCTACATCCCCGATTTCTGCTGTCACTTTCCGTAAGGCGCTTTCCTCGCCCTCTCTGATGGTCGGCGCCGCATGAGTGGTCTCTTCCACTCCATGAACTCCTCTCGTGGATGATCCACATCCCGAGGCTCATCCTAGAATGAGGGAGACCTCATCCGCATGCAAGTGTCGCTCCCTCTCAAGCGAACACTGCGATGGCTTTCTCCTCATGAAATTTGATATCTCGTCGCAACAAGCCTTGCGATCGTCCGGAAAATACACACGATAGTTGTGGGGTGTACGTTGTACCCCACAAATATCCCAACCTCTGCAGTCGGCTCTAGCTTCTTCCTGGCATCCTTCGTCACATGAATGTAAACAGGTGAACCAAAAATCCTCAAATGAGAAATATCAGGCCTCTTACCAGAAAACGCCTCCTCGGGTGTACTCATGCCAAGTATCATATGAGGACAATGGTTTTGCACATATACCGCAGTATTGTATGCCTCAACCCACAAGTGTATGGGAAGGTCCTGATCATGCAAAATCGCCTGTGCAGCACCCACGATCATTCTTTTCTTTTGCTCCGCGACCCCATTCTGTTGTGGGTTACGAGGCGCTATGAACTCTCTTCAAATTCCTTCTACACTGCAAAAGTCCTTGAATTCGCTAGAGATGAATTCACCACCATTGTCGCTCCTAAAATCCCTCACCTGCTTCCCCGACTCTTTCTCCACCAGTGCCTTGAACTCACAGAACTTAGAGAATGTCTCGCTCTTCTTCTGCATGAAGAAGATCCAGCACTTCCGAGAAAATTCATCAACAAAGATCACATAATACTTGTGCTTTGCTGTCAAAGATACTGAGAATGGTCCACACACATCTGTGTGAATTCTCTCAAGGATCGTTGTGGCGCGACTATCCTTCTTGTGAAAGGTGGCTTTCAAAAATTTTCCCAAGGTACATCCCTTGCACTGATCTGACTATGCAAGTGTACCCTTAGGAAGCCCGGTAGAAATCTGCTGCAAAATTTTCAAAGCTCCATGGTGAAGGTGGTCTAATATCCTGTGCCACAACTCACCCTCATCTCGGCTCATCACTCCTTCTGCCTTGCCTGCCATTGCTACGCAACCATCTACCTGCAATTGATAAAGGTTCTTAACTTGAACCCCTATCCTCCGGGCTTCACCAGTTTCCTTACTGCGCAGCAAAGCCATTCCCTCGCTAAAGACAACATCATATCCCTTGTCTTCCAACATAGCCACCGAGATCAGATTCTTCTTCAATCCTGGAACATGCATGACTTCCTTCAATACGAAGGGTTTACGAGACTCTCTCTCCAAGGAAATGGTCCCGATACCAGTCGCGCTATATCTACCATCATCGCCCATCTCGATGTGCACTCTAAGATCTTTCTCCTCCAAATCAGTAAACAAATCTTTGTCTCCAGTCATGTGGAATGATGCACCACTATCAAGAAACCACACCGAACCCATAACACTTGAGACCAATCATGCGATCAGTGAAAAATCCAGCTCAAACTGCGAGGCTAAGGCCTCTCCAGCTGTAGATCCGACAGCCTGCTTATTTTTCTTCTTCTGTGGACAATTAGTGGCGTAATGTCCATGTTGGTGACAGTGAAAGCACTTCACCTTGGACATGTCCTGCTTCTTGCCTTTCGCACCAGATTGAGAAGCATTCTTCTTGCTCTTCCCCTTCCTTTCTTTGGCAGCCAAAGAGCAATTTTATTCATCTGCATTCTTTGATGAAGATCCATCCCTGGTGCTCCGCCTTATCTCCTCTTGCACAAGATCCGACCAAAGTTGCTCCCATCCTGGAAATTTCTCCCGACCATTGACAGAGTCCTGATAGGAATGCCAACTCTTCAGAAGCCCAAGGAGAGACAAGCTCACCAATTCCTTGTCATCTACAGTCACCCCCACACTTCCCATCTCATCCCTGCATTGGATGAACTTCATGAGGTACTTGGGCATACTATCGCCTTTCTCCATTTTTATGTTCCTGAGTTTATCCTTGAGTGCCAACTTCCTCTGGTCGCTCTTGCTTTGGAATAAGTCTATCAACGCTTTCCACATCAAGAATGGGGAAGCTTTACCATGAAGGCTGGACACTATGTTATCCTTTACACCTTCCAACAGAATTCTTTGACACTTTGCAATCTTCTTTTTCCATGCGTCAAGTGCAGTAGCATTGCTAGAAGCAGGTTTTGGAATTTCTGCATCTATGAACTCCTTCAACCCATTGTCATCTAGCACCGCCTCCATCCTGTCCTTCCATGAAATATAATTCGAGATTCCCTCAAGGGCATACTCCAATCGCAATCCGTTGAAAGACATCTCAACTTCGACACCAAGAAAACACTGCTGCAAATTGGAATTCCACCAGCACAAAACTCAACTGCTTTAATGTTTTGCAAATGCTCTGATGATCAATATCGCTCTAATACCATGTAGAAAAATCATATAACTAATGCGTTATACACCAAGATTCTCCTGATCACACACTATTTTAGCTTCATGCACAATACATAATCTCTTCTACCATTGATCATCACATGCAGAAATAAATTCAACTGCATGCACACATTAAAACCATAAACATTCACACATATGAACACAGTAATTTATGGGAAAGCTTAAAGCTGAAAACCCCCAACTATTTGTATATTATATGTCATAGAGATCATGTAACAATCATAATACAAAGCTTATCACAAGGTCTCAGTATCTCCAATCGCTACACACTAATCAAGTCCCGATCTAGCAAAACAATGCTCCAATTTCTGCCACCTGCTAGCCTGCCTCTACTACATAATCACTGCTGAAGAAGGGCTCTGAATGAACTCGAATTGGTCCAGCCTTGCTCACGCAATCCTCATTGGCATCTCCAATCACTATTTGTTGCAAATCATGCAACACTATAGTCACAACTGATAGTTAACCTGCTCTTTCACCTATCTCTTCACTGGTCTCCACTGAAACTGTCCATGCACTGTAGTTAACTGATGTATTCTTCAGTTGATTAATGAGTTAATATTTAGTGAATTAATTAATAATTAATTCACACCACTCTCACTAGTGTATCAATCAATTTGACTAGATACAACTAGCTCAACTGTGTCTAACTAAGTTAAACTGAACACAACTCCACCAACTACTTCTCCAACTCCACCAAACTCTGTCACATGAGTTCTAACTGAAGTCTCCATGCAATAGCTCCACTTAACCCTTAGGAATAGCTTAATTCCTTCTGTCAGCTCATGTGCCACATCTGTGCACTTAACTGAAGTGCTCCAAGAGAATAAGATAATGTTTATAGTCCAAATATTATTAAGAGCTAATAATATTCGACATATCTATTTTTAGACTGGTAATCTAAAAATAGATTCCGCCCGATATGTCTAAAAATAGAAGTCCATCTATTTTTCCAACTTGACCAACCATCCACAAATAGCATCTTGCAACTCACAGAATATGATCGACATGTCTAAAAATAGACATAGTCTAAAAATAGACTTGCGCCAAAAATAGCCTACGGGCCCACTTAGTGATTCGACTCTTTTCACTAAGCTCATCATCTTGTTGAAATCTAAACAGCAACATTCTCTTCGATCTCCCAATGGTTTAACCAGGCCCTGGTGTTTTTAGACTAACCTCGTTTAAGCCTTAGGTGGTTTTGGCTGGAATTTAAAGCTAGATTAGGAAGTCTATGGTCTCCTATGCTATTGAGCTTGTGATTGTACAATAGAACCCTAGTCATAGCTAGGCTCTCGATAGGGGAAAGACCCACTTCTATAAATGTATAGTTTTATTTTAATGTGTTTTTTTAATATATATTTTTTTAAATGGTTTATTTTTAATTTTTTTGAAATGTGTTTTAATGTTTTTTTTTTTAAGTTTTTATTATTTTTTATTATTGTCTTTCAATATATATATATATATATATATATATATATATATATATATATATATATATATATATATATATATATATATATATATATATATATATATTTAATTGTATTTTGTTTTTTCAAATATTTTTAATTTTTAATTTTAAGGATTTTTATTTATTTATTTTTTTGAATTTTATTTTATATTTTTTTAAGTGTTTTTTAATTAAAATTTTATAATCATTTTTTGGAAAAAAAAACCTTCAATGTCATCATCTTTGAATATAAAATTCGCAAGTTTTCCAAAAAAAATTATTCATTTTTTCATAAATTTTTTTATTTAACATGTCATTTTTATTGAAAAATTCCTGTATACATATTTTTTAATTATGTGTGTGTGTGTTTTTGAGTTTTTAAAATTATTTTATGTGTATTGAGGTATTAATTAAGGATATATAAATATATACAAAATCCTAACCTCAAAATATTAAAGTTATTATTAATTTTTAACTTGGAAAAAAAAACTAAAAATTTCATTACGAAAAAACACTGCAAAGAAAAACAAAAACCACATGTTTGAAAAACCATTAAAAAACAAAAATCTTAGTATGATAAACAAGAAGAGGAATAAGACAACTTGAAAATTTGTTAAATAATCAACATTTGTACATACTTAATACCTCATAAAATTTAAAGTGTCAAAAATATGCCTTAAAAAAATGTTGATGTTTTTCAAAATCCACATGAAAATCACCAACATTTAAAAAAATTTATCTACACTTAATACATTAGAAAATTTAAAGTGTAAAAAATAACCCTCTAAATATGTTGATGTTTTTCAAAGTCAATATGAAAATCACTAACATTTAAAAAAAAAATGTTCATACTTGATACATAAGAAAATTTAAAATATCAAAAATATGCTTTAAAAAAAGGTTTATTATGAATCAACACTTTTCAAGATTGGATGATTTTTTGCTACCTCAAAAAAGGTTACTCAGTACAATTATCATTTGATCGGTAACTTTGTTTTAACCACTGGCAAAGAATCCCCAAAAATCCGAAGTCTACAACAACCCTTTTCAATTATAAAGAAAGAAATAATTTCAATGAGAGTAGTTCTGCAAAGTTATTGATTCCTTGTGCTAGACCAATATGGTGTTTGAACACACGATCTTCTTGCACATAAAATACTATTCCCCCACTACAAGAATTGTTCCCATCAAATGCTCCATTAAAATATTCCCAAGGGAACGAGTGATCAATTTCCTGAGCTATAATAATACGAGGAACTAGTTCCTTCTCCAAACTAGGAGTAGACAAGTAAATGGCCGTTATGGCTACTGCCATATTTGGTGAAGAAACTATGTCCTGGAATGTTTATTTGTTCCTCGTGATCCATATTCCCCAACACATCAAGTGGGATAAGTTCTAGAGAGTTTTTTCAAGGACATTATCCCACCAAATTATCCACGCATGTTTAAAGTCTTCACCTTACCATTAAGGAAAACCACCCAACCCACTCCTGCACTCCATCCATCCCACATTTTGAAATGGATAGTCGAAGAAGACGTGGTTTACAGTCTCTTTGTTGTTTTTACATACAATGCACCAACTCAACCCTTCCATTATTCTTTTTTTGGAGATTTTCCCATGTTAGTATCCTATTCTCCAAAGACACTATAGAAAGACCTTTTGCCTTGGTAGGACATTTCAATCTCCAAGGATTTTCCTGCCACCATACCGAATTCTCGTTCTTGGAGTAAAACAATAGGTGAACATAACTTTCCGTTGGAGTATAAACTCTCGAGGTTGAGTGTATCCAAAAAAGAGTGTCCTCTTGGTCACAAATCCTAATATGCAATCTGTCCAAGGCTTTGATGAATTCTTTCCGGAGTGGTCTATGAGCCTCTATCAACTGAAGTTGTTTACTGCCCATCCATCCTTGTTTCCATATGGTAGTATTTTTCAAGTCAACAAACTGACTCAAAAAAGCCCTTCCATTCTAGTTCAAAGCTGTGACAAAGTATCTTGTCAACCTATACTCCTCTGCACATCCGATCCAAGGATCAATTCCTACTCTCAGCTTCTCTCCATTACCAATCACTAGGAAATAATCCAAAACTGTTTTGCAAACTGTTGATCTATTTATTTGCCTCTTATTACGCTTGCTGATCCATTCTTCCAGAGTTAAAAGGAAAAATATATTTCTGGTATATCACTACTATCCACAGGCTCTTTATATCCAAGAGTCCACCAAAATTTTGTTGCTAAAGCTTTTGAGAAAATGTTTATATTCTTGATTCCCCATCCTCCCCATGGTTTGGGAGCTTTTTGTCCCACCGAACCCATGGTAAAACCAAATCCTATTTTGTACCAGACCATAAGAATAGAATCCATAGTTTCCTCATAGCATCCAAACTACATTTGTGGATCCAAGTGAGCGACATCCAAAAAAATGGAATAGCTTCCAAAAATAATTTAATAAGGATAAGCCACCCTACTCTAGACAACCACTTAGCTCCACACCTTTAAGTGTTTTTCCATTTTTTCTAACAACGATGTACAATCCTCTTTATTATACATATTAGGCTTTAAATGGAAGCCTAATTATTTTATCCCTTCCTCTAATGGCTTGATTTGAAAAAGGAACCCCTTGATAGGAAATCATGGATTTTTTCACATTGAATTTCATTCCCGTTGATTTTTGAAAGAGGATCAAGGCTTCTCTGAGGGCTTTCATATATTCCCAAGATCCATTGCTAAAAAAAAGAATATCATCAACAATCAATAGATGGGTGATGGTCAACCCATCTTCCACCTCTACGCCCCTTAGGTCCCCTCTTCTTTTCGATTCAAGTAATAATTGACCAAGCCCCTCTTCCACTAGAAGAAAGAGAAAAGGTGATAAGGGTCATCCTTGTCGCAGCCCATGTTGTTCCTGGAGGAAAGGAGATGTTGCTCCATTCATTAAAACTACGAATGAAACTAAAACAATGCAATTCCTTACCCGATTTATAAACAGTACTTCAAAACCCAAATGAGTTAAAATTAAATGTATGGATGTATAGTTGACCTTATCATACACTTTGGATAGATCTATCTTGATTACTGTCCCTTTCAATTTTCTGACCTTGAGACTGTTTAATCCCTCTTGAGAAACCCCAATGGCTTCATGAATTTGTCTCCCTTCCAAAAATCTGAATTGTTCCTTAGAGACCTTATTTGACAAGATTGGCATGATTCAGTTTGCTATGATCTTGGTAATAATATTGTAAATACAATTACATAATGAAATAGGGCTAAAGAACTCAAAGGATCTAGGATTATCAAATTTTCGAATGAGGGCTATAAAGGTTGAATTAAAAGAGTATAGGATCCTCCCAAAAATCCCAACATCCTCAACGACCTTGAGAAGATAAGCTCCCAAAATATTGTATAGAATAAGAAAGAGCTCCATCATCCATCCTTCCAAGCCCAAACTCTTATGTTTCTACATTCCTAGGAGCACCCCCTATATTTATTTGTCTGTGATCAGCTCCATTAATCTCATGTGCTCCTCCTCCTCCAATAAGTGAGGAAAGGATTTTGAAATAAGGATCACCTCCATAATGGATGCTTCTAAAGGGGCCTTAAATAGATTGTCGAAGTGATTTTTTGCCAGAGCCGCTAATTCAATTAAGGAGATAGATTTACCCCGGTTTGATGTATCCAACTCCCAAATTGTGTTATCACTCTTCCTCCCCATAGAATAATTATGAACACATTAAGTGTTTTCATCACCACTTTGCAACCAGATAGCTCTGCTCTTCTGTCTCTAAGTTTCCTCCATGTATTTTAGTATTTAATGTTTTATGGCCTCCATCCCAATAATAATATTCTTCTCTCCCTCTATAACGAAACCTCCCCCATCCTCTCCTTCATTCCTAGATAATTCATCTTCTACTCTTTTGAGTTCCACTTCATCCTTTATTGTCTTATGATAGGAACATTGTTTGACTACTTGCCTAATTATTTTCAGATTCTTAGCAAAAAAATAGGCCTATCCTCCTCATGGTTATGAATTCTCCAAGTATCCACCATCAGCTCCTGAAATTCCTCCTACTGCAACCATGTTGGATTAAATTTGAAGGGGCTAGCAGGTTTCGGAGCCCCACCTTTTAGCTCCAACAAAACATGATGGTGATAAGATGCTCCTCCAGATCCAACCCACTGCTTAAAAAAATGAATTTTTTTTAATAAACCTTATGGAATAATGAAGCGGTCTAGGCGTTTGGCCACTAGTGCCTCCCCTACTCTTTTATTTCTCCAAGTACGTTTATACTTAACCTAGTTCACATCAAGTAAGTCATTCTCCATCACTAGCCTTGTGAATAAATTTGACATAAAATCAGGATGTACATGGGGACCCCAAATCTCCACTTCCCCCAAGGAGAAATTTAAATCACTCCCACTACAAGGAAAAGACCCTCTAGAGAATGTTTTTAAGGAACCCCTTATTAAAATAGCCCAGATATCCGTTTGTAGCGGAGGTATCTAAAGGAGGTTGGCAGGTGGAGTTTTTGTAGATGTTTTTTTTTCGGTGCATTTCTCATCATAAACTGCACCGATGCGTTTAACTCACAACGCACCAGTGCATACTCAAAATTGGCACACCGAGATACCGTGCTCTCCGTACAAACCCACCTTGTGCATCTAATTACTATAGCGCATTGGTGCTCTATGCATAAACAGGTATGATGCGTCTCAGTAATTCAGTGCACTGCAACGACAATGGTGCACCATCGCTAATACCGCCCGGTGCATCTTAAAAACCCGCGCACCAAAACAAGGTTAAATAAAAAAAAATTACTAGTCACTAAAATGACATTTTCACTTCATCAATGCTCCATACCCCTCAAGCACCGGTGTGAATTTATCTTGTGTCAGGCGCCCTGCCATCGGTGCTCCCATTGCATGCACTACTGTCGTCCATTGCCCACCTTGTGGAGTTCGAATTTTTGAAAACGGTGGGAAAATTTGGTTTCTCCAATTCCTCGGCAAATATGCTTCCTTGATGCACAAATGCACATGTATTTTACTCGTTTCTTGATAACTAAACATTTTAGTGGATTAGATTTTAAAAAAACTTAAAATTTATCGTTAAAAAAAAAATTATGCGTGGTGTGCTCGAGCCATTCAGCTCACACCGTTCGCAGTGTTTCTTATAAATTTATAGGTCGCACTGCGAACGGTGCCGCCTATAAATTTACAGGGCGCACCGCGAATGGTGCTAACGAAAATCGTACTAGGGTCCGGTGCCGTACCGAAAAACGTGCACCTTATTTTTCTTTTAAAATTTACATAGTGGTGTGGTCGTTTAAACAACCACACCATTGACTATGTTCAGTGTCAGGACGACAGTGCATTGACCAAACTATGCTCCTCAGGGTGGATAGTTACGTTAGTGCACCGCCCGCCTGACTTCAGTACATATTCAATGGTGTGGTTGTTTACAGGACCGCACTGTTGACCATGTAATTCTATTGGGCGGTACATTGACCAAAAGATTTGCCCCGAGGCAGATATTTTGGTCACCGCACCGCCCGCCCAACAATAGTACATGGTCAATGGTGCAGTCCTTTACAGGACTGCACCATTGACCATGTATTATTATTGGGCGGTGTGTTGACCTAACTATCCATCCCGGCGCAGATAGTTTCGCCTACGCACCAGAGAAAAAAACATGTTTTATGGTGCATGAACAATTTCCATGCGCACCAAGAGTGATGCGAGATAAAACGTAGGCACCAGTACCAGTGCGTTATTGTTTTTTGGATGCACTGACTGCTTTTTTTTTCAAAATTATATATATATATATATATATATATATATATATATATATATATATATATATATATATATATATATATATATATATATATATATTCTCATTTAATTAAAACAAATGTATTTAATATTTGAATAATTCAATGACGTCAACGGATAGAACAAAGGGAACAACAAGAACATATGGAGGATCAGTATAATGTGATTCACCTGTGGGAGGCACGAGAGAGGGAGAGACTTATGTACCCTTGCCCTATTATGGTAGCCACCCAGTTGCTCCTAAGGGAGGTATGCCTCCTCAAGTTCTATGAGGAGGCTACATCCCTTAAGGGCCATAGTGGGTTATTGGGACAACTAATCTTTAGGTGGAATGCCCACCAATAGATATTTTGGGTTGGTCCCGACTAGTGGTACGCGCCCATTGAGGAAGACATATATTTTATTATTGCCTATCTAGGAGAGGGAAGGATTTGCCCCAGTTCCCAGATGTCCCCATCAGCTATACAACAGGGATTCAGTTGGCATACTCCTAGAGATACAATAGGGATGATATAGTTTCTCCTGCAAATTTTTAGGTGTCCAGTGGTCAGTTACGTATTACTTCGTTTGGTGCAGAGGAGGTGAAGTGCCTCTCACTACTACTGATGACCATTGCACACTATACCAGTGATGGGCCACGAATTGTGAGATGGTCTACAATTTTTTGCGATAATTTTGTACAACATTAGATAGATGTCGTTCTCATGTGCGTGGGAGGTTGACCTTCCCTTTTGCTTCAGAGTTATTTTGTTTGTTTTTTTAAAGGTTTCCAGAGACGAGGCATAATTTTTTTCAGCAACCTCGTAGGCCGATGTTGCATGTACAAATGCAGATGTGGGTCCAGATGATGCCCAAGAGGGGCCAGTATGACTTTCCCACCAGGATATCTCCTTATGCACTAGATTTGTTATCCAATGTTTATGATTACTCCTTCGTTATGGTGCCATGTTTGTATGCCAGTTTGGATTGGTGAGGGTGTAACAACATCCTCTTCACACGAGATGAGCCACCGGACACGAGAAGCAATATTAGTGTTTTCTTTAAATTAATATAGTTTCACTTTATTGTCTTAATTAATTAATTAGAATTATCAAATTTATTCTAACACGTTCTTTAACTTGTTTTATTAAATTTTTTAATGAAAATGTCTAATTATTGTTGTGTACTAAATATTTTGTAGATATTGGGACATTCTTTGGGGGATGATATTCCACCCCCTCCGAATGATCCAGGTGTAGATGTTGATGAGGTGATGGAAGAGGTGGAGGATCAGGGTGAAAAAGCTGATCTTGACCAGGTGCAGATACCCATGGGGCTGAGGCATAGGCCAGACACCCAATTTAGGATGGAGTTGGGCAACCAACTCTGTCGACTGCTAGTTGATGAGGGAGTCCACTTGGTTATGATCAAAGAGATTCATGCTGATCGTAGGCTCACACCACTTTGGAGAGGCTTGCCCCCCGATATGTTGACCCTCATGTGTCATATTGTTGGAGCTTCTAGAGCACTGGCGTGGGCTAGGAGGGGTAGGCATCGTGGAGATGTACGATAGAGCAACACCTCATCTGATGATCATGATCATGATGGTAGTGGTCACCATTCTAGTACTCCACCTTCTCCTCCTTCACCTCACAGTGAAGATCATGATGAGCAGTGAGCATCCAGTCCTCATCAGCAGGTATCATCTGAGCAGTCTGCACCATCTCAATAGACACCTAGTCCTAAGCAGGTAGGTCCATTTGAGGAGGCAGGTCCATCATCACAGACTGCACCATCCACGTCTGAGCAGGTTGCTCCATCGATGAGTAATCAAAAGGCAGTTCCTAAGCAGATTTCACCATCGATTGATCAGCAGACACCTCCGGAGCAGGCACACCATCTATCTGAGCATGATTCTCCACCATTGATTGAGAAGGCCTCAACTAGTACTAATATTGATGTACCACTAGATATTTGACATTTATATGCATTTATATTACAGTTGTATATTTTTTATTATACATACGTACATGCATATATATATATATATATATATATATATATATATATATATATATATATATATATGGATGGTCCATGTATTACTATGTTCATGTTGATGTACTTAATTTACATGTTGGTATTCATCATGATTTATATATTGTTAGGTCATATTAGATATGTTCATTTAATGTGCTTGCAAATAGATGTGTATGTGATAGCAGTTATTTGACATGAGATGTATATTTGATGTTTGTGTTGTGATGATGTTATACAATGTTTGTGTTTTGTTAGATGATCATGATCACGATGATTAGGTGATGTTAGCGAATTTGAATGTATATTTTAGTCAAATATGATGTTTGTACGATGGTTATCATGATCATGATGTTTATTTTTTATATTAAATCATGATATTTATTAAATATTATGTCGTGATTATAGTTGAAATTTTAATTTTAATTGTATCTAAAATTGTAAAATTGTAATTGTAATTGTAATTGAAATTTTAATTTTAATTGTATGTAAAATTGTGAAATTGTAATTGTATGTAAAATATTTGTAAAATTGCAATTGCAATTGTATTGTGAAATTGTAAAATTTTAATTGTAATTGTATGTATTCATGTCATGATTCAATTTTATTAAAATTGTAAAATTATAAAAATGTAATTGTAATTGTATGCATCGTGATTGTAATTGTAATTGTATGTAAAATTGTAATTGTAATTGTATGTGAAATTGTAAACTTGTAATTGTAATTGTATGTGAAATTGTAAACTTGTAATTGTAATTATAATTGTATGTAAAATTGTAAAATTGTAATTGTATGTATGATTCAATTTTATTAAAATTGTAAAATTTGTAAAATTCTAAAAATGTAATTGTAATTGTAATTGTAATTTTAATTGTATGTAAAATATTTGTAAAATTGTAATTGTATTGTGAAATTGTAAAATTGTAATTGTACGTATAATTGTATGTATTGCATCTTTCAATTTTATATAATTTTTAAATTTGTAAATTTGTAAAATTGTAAATTAATTGTCAATTTTGAACCATAATTACTACTGCAAGTAAAGTATATACCGTAAATATTGATAAATTACCATAATTGTAAATTTGTAAATTTGTATGAATATAAATAATTGTAAAACAATAAATCTAGAATAATATGAATTTTTGTAACATAATAAAGTTTAGAAAATAATACAAATAAATTCATGTTTAGAACTATCATTATTTTACTATGATCTTACATACCAAAAAAAAACAGTATACATTTTGAAGATATCATTCACACACATTTAAAGCAATCAAGTAGTTGTATTATTTTAAGAATTGACATAATAAAAAAAAGAACTTTATAAAATACGCCATAATTTTCGAGATCAACATAATTGCAAATTATCAAGTGAAATGATTTAAACATTAACACAATGCAAACCAATTAATTCAAAATACATATTATGAAGCCAAAGGAGAAGGGCGGGTGGGGACTGCTAGATATAGATACGTTTGAGAAAGCACTGATCTTTAAATCTATGTGGAGGGCCTTAACAAAGGATTGTTTGTGGGCGGAGATTATCAGAGTGAAGTACATAGGACAGAGAAGTAAGGAAGAGGTCCCTCTCAAGAGCTGGGCTGATACGAAAACTCAGTCAGAAATCTAGAGGGGACTAAGTAGAGTTTGGCCTCATTTTAGCGAAAACGTGGTTTGGAACTTTGGTGGTGGAAATAAGATCCTGATAGGAGACAACCAGGTTTATGGAAGGATGCAGATGCATATAAACTTATTCCTGAAATCATAGAACTTTACAACAGGAGAGGTATTTTTTTTATGGGGCAGTTGATAAAGAAATGGGAGAAGGAGACTCTTGTTTGGAAGAGCTTTAGAGAGATGTGTCTAGCAAAAGTGTTCAAGGAAGAATGGGATAAGTATATCCTATCACTGAAACACATCGGCTTGAGAAGGGAGTAGGGAGGGGATAAATTAACCTGGAATGGTACTAAGATGGAAAATAAGATAAAATCGAGAGAGGCCTATCACTCCCTAACTGAGAAAAGACTACATAGAGAGTCAGATTGCTGGTTTAAGCAACTCTGGAAAGCTCAGGTACAAGTGAAGATGATTATATTGGTGTGGCTGATATGGAGAAATCGAAATTTGACGTGGGAAAATTTGCAGAGAAGGGGATGGAAGGGACCAGGAAGGTGCGTGATGTGCCATATCTAAGAAGAAAACAATTTTCATATGTTTTATGGTTGTTGGTTTGTTCAGGATGTTTATCACTCTTTATGTACACAGCTAAAATTTCCTGCCTCAAATTATATATCAACAGAAGAATATTTTAGGTGGTGGGCAGATAAAGGTAGGAAGCTGAGGGTGATCCCTATCCTGGTACATTGGTTTATATGGAAAATAAGGAATCAGTGTATTTCTGAGGACATTGTCTGCAGTCCGATGGAGATACATTTGTAGGTATTCAGTTATATGGCTAATATGAATTTCAGGGACAAACTGCCAAAGGATCTATCTAAGAAGATGAGACCAGTGGAGATGATTTATGCGGCAGGTTTTTTCGATGGGGCACATGAGTCCCAAAATTGTGGGTGCAGGGCATGGCTAATGCTATCACCTGATTGCCATTATAATATATTTTGGAATGGAGGTAGAGGTACAAATATGAGAGTTGAAAAAATTGCACTGTGGGGTCTTTTATGGTTCACTACACACCTTTATATAGAAGATATGTGGGTGTATGGTGACTCAAAGGTCATTATTGATCACTTGAAAAAAGGAACCAAGCTGAATCCTGGTGCTTTAAGGCATTGGATGGAGAGGATAAAAGACCTAATGAGATCCTTCAAAACCATCAATCTCAGTAATGTGTATAGAGAGAAAAATATGGAAGCAGTTAGGCTGTCTAAAAGAGGTCTAATTGAGAGTTTTGGGGATATGTTCTATGAGCTGCATAACGTCTCAGGTATCAGAGTGAAAGGAAAAGTCACTTTAAATTAAGAATTCTTGTTGATTTCCTGTTTATGGAATGTTGTAATTTGCAGAGTTTTTCCATGAAGTTTCGAATATAGATAGTTTTATCTATAAGATGATAAGTATGTATTGATAGATGATAGTTCTATGTTTTTTAAAGTTGAATCTGTCTCAGAAACTGAGTGATGAGATACTCTCTTTTCGGGCGCTAGATGCCTTCTTTTGTGGAACATTTGTACTGAGATTTGCTACGATGTATTGTATATCATTTTGGATTTTGTCTTAAAAGCTGATAGGGACAAATGGACAGATGATAGATGTTTGTCTGTTTTCAAAATGTCCGAGATTCTGTGATGAAAATGGATGTATTGTAAATGGCTATTTTGATGCTTTCTAGTTTGTGCCCTGGTAACACTATATAATACCAGTTGTATTTTTCTTGCTGAATAAAAAAAAAGAAAAAGAAAAAGTTTAGAAAAAATGATTCTTAGTTATAAGGTAATTAAGTCCACTTCTTTATAAAAACCCATATTAAAAAATATAAATAATGAAATAACACATGTAACATAACACTCTTAGTTCTCATGATCACCCTCATTATCTTTCAGCTTGCTTGGCATGATAACACTATTGTTCTAAAAAATATGTTTTTATCTAGGGTCATGTCTCAATACGAACCGCCAATCCCTATCCAACACATCTGGTTAAAAAAACACATTGTTGTAGTGTTTGGATAAATTATGGGGCTCCTTAGCTTCATCCCACATCTTTTTAGAGTTGATACGTATTAGCCTACTATCATAATCTTCCTTTACATTATTTTGATAAAAGGTGTCCCACCACTTGCACCTAAAAATAACACATTGGAAAGAAGAGAAATCCACTTCAATGATCTCTTGTATCTTTCTGAGGTAACTAACGTCCCTCATACTAGGTTTTGATCATGGTGGCTAGCTCGACTAGATTAATCAGAATCAACTTCCACTCCACAATATTGTGTTATGTGTCCATCATCAACATTTTCTGTGTGGAAATGGTGTCCATATGCCCACTTAGATGGGAACAAATTGACCTATAAAAATTTAACAAATCATAGTGTCAAGTGTCTTATAATAACCCAAATGTTAAAATATGAAATATAGATGTAATTACATTTCAAAGGTGCATTATTAAGTTTAAAATGTACATAAATAGATTATTACCAAGTGGGTGCATCCAATCCCTACATATAGCACATCCTCTTCAGCACATGGGTAACGACCGGTTACACCGTATTTCTCTCTGACTTGGTAAAAAACCCAACCGTTGGGGCATATGTTTTTCATATTTTCTTTTAATTGATCGGGATAAAGCACACTTATACCATTCAACCATCTGAATTATTTCCCGTCACTATCACATTTCATCCTCTTTTGTTTGTACAATGCGACCCACGGTTGTGTCACTACAGAATTGTAAAGAACGAATTGATTGATTGATCAATTTATGAATTTTTTGATGAAATCAAACCGAATTATAGTACATATAAGATCAAAATATAAATTATATCAAAGTTCAACATGAATATTTACTTTGTGTAAATTTGAAAAATTATAAGTCGCTTACTTTTTATCAAGCGCCTTTTTCCATTCGTTTGGAGCAACTCCCCTTCTCCTTTTTCTTCATCCCTTTCATCGTCTCAAATCACCGCACCTGGTCTATTGTCGATCTACTTGATGTACTCACTATCATAATAAAAATACGCATACAATATGTACTCCTCTACCATAGACCCCTTGGGGTTTTACCTTTGTCGAACAAAACCTTTCAATTTCTTCATGTACTTCACTAAGAAGAACATCCAATGAATAAACCACCCCAACTAATTCAACCTCATCTACTAGGTGGATTAGAAGATGAACCTGAAATTCCATGAAACTTGTTGACAATTCCTTATCAAACATACAAACAATCTCAACTATCTCTCGATGCCATCGTGGAATTCTAGCAACATGAATCTCCTTTTACGTGATCCAACTTAAAAATGCATATAATTTAGATGTCGCACATCCTAGGTCCTGGGAGAATTCATGTTCCACACACCCACACACGAACAAAGGATAATGACACTGCAAAGTTATAAACACATGCAATAATATAAAAAATTATTTATGTTTTATGATCCCTCCATGGATAAAATTTATTAATATAACAAATAATAAAATCATTCTTTTGACATTATACGTACTCTTAGAAGATTCAAATGGTCATGCGATTTCAACCCCGACAAATGGTCATCCACGGTGAAGCAGCACCGTAGTGAAGACCCATATGAAGGTGGCACCCTAACACCCATTATAACTTCCTTTTCCAAAGAAAGATAATATTTTTTAAAATCCATGGGACCTCACCTTCTTTGAAATACCAATTAGAGGGACCAACGCCTACCTCTGATCCTGTACTTTCTAATAGTCTTGGACAATGTTTCTTTTTAGTTTTTGAAGTAAGAAGATCTTTCCTAACAACGAATGTGTCACTTTGTTTCGATGATATTTGCCTCCATAAAGAAGATGAAACATTTTTAAATATATGCATGGGATATAATCAGTGGGTAATATTAATACTCTCCCAATATGGGAGGTTATAAAAGATAGATTTCCTTTTCATCCCAATGGGAAATTTATCAACATATGTGTCGAAGAATTCTGGATCATCGAACATAGGCTCCCCACTTGGATCGAACATTTCTATGGACTCCTTTTCCTTCTCTCTCTCATATGCTCTAATCCATTCAAATGGTGTCATTATTAGAGGCCTTTGGGTTCTCTCTCATTTACCGTTGAAAGCAGATGTCGATATTTTGTAAGGGTGTTCTTCTGGGAGGAATACCCTGGAGTAGTCATACACTAGCTTTCGTAGGTCGTTGGACCATGTAGCTTACAGAGAAGGTCAACAACATTTACATCCAAAATACCCTTTTGTTACAAGACCTATGAAATTATTGTATATAATATATATGCATGGCACGTTAAAGAATATCATGAAGATCAAAACAATTACAATGAATTAAATAACTAATATAGAAAGAATATTATTACGTATATAAAAAATCAATAAACATGTAATTTACCAAAGAAAACTCTTAAGTCTGGATAATCATGTGTCGTATAAGAACATATGCCATACAACGTAAAATTATTCTCTATTGTGATGGGTCTTGATACATCGTACACATTTATCCCATCCCATAATTCCTTCAATTCATCTACCAGTGGTTGTAAGTAGACATCCATATTCTTCACTTGTCTTCTACCAGGGACTATGAAAGCCAACATAAGATGTTCATTCTTCACAGACAACCATGGGGGGATATTGTTATTAATCACTACTATAGGCCAAACATAATAGTTGGTGTTCTTGAGGGAATATGGTTTGACGCCATCCATGGCTATGCTGAGTCGTAGACTTCATACTTCATCCTTGAATTTTTTGGGCCATGTATCCTTTATATGTTTCATGGCTATTGAATATGTTGGGATTCACATAACTCCCAACTCACTTCTGTGTGAGGTATTAGATCCCTGCAACATAGCTAATTCTTTGTAACGAAAGAGCATTTTCCATCCTTGGGATTATAGGCATGAACCTCAACATCTTTAAAGGAGGACCACATGATTTACCCTTCTTTTTTGATTTATCATATATGTGTGCCCACATTTCAAACATATCTCTTTGTCTGCATATTCTCTAATACATAGAATACAATCATTTGGACATGCATGATATGATATGTACTCAACACCCAACATTTTCAACAATTTCTTTGCCTCTTTGCAACTACCTGGCAAGGAATTATCACTCAGAAGAACCTTATCTTTGAATAACATGTAGCTGGTCATGGAAAATATTAAATGTACATTAATGCCGATATAATTATTAAAGTTCATAAAATTGACCATTTGTAATGTTCATTGTGTGATTATATTTCTCAAAATATAAGGGAGGACTTGATGGTAAATTACCTCAAAATTTCTGAGAGACCTGCATTCGACAAGCCAAAATTTTCTTTCAAGCTATACAGTAACATATTTTCCCCCAACTGGATAGATTCTGACTGACCGCTAGGTCTAAAGAGAGGGGTGGTGGAAGAAAATTTAAGGCTTTCGAAAAAGGTATCAGCGATATGAGAATCATCCCCTAGCGGATCATCTTTCTGGAATGCATCTAACAACATTTTTCTCCATGGTAGTCATATCCCTTAAGTAATCATCCATACTAACCTCTATTTGATTGCCTCCATTGCAACCTTGTGAAGAACTACTATTTCTGTAGTCACTCCTAATTGGTGAATCTCGACGTAGTGGGAATTGAATAGGTGGTTGATTCAACCATTCTTAGTATCGTTCCTCTCTAAATTTTTCTCTTAATTCAACCTTATCTTGATTTGAAATTGTCATATGGTGCAACAGAAGATGGTAGGTAGGTTGCTCATCATCACTAGAATCCTAATAATTAAAAAAAAAAATTGAACATGATTAGTAAAAAATCGATGATATCAATTAGTAAGCACGTCGACAATGCATGATTAATTGGTTCGATGTTGGAATAACTACATTAATATACCAAAAAATTATTATTACCATCATTTTCCTAGGATTGTGGCTAGAAGACGAAATGTTACAATTGGCAGGGTGAAGCGACTGTCCATTTTCATCTACCAAATGCGCCTTGTGGTATGCTACTCCTAATAAGAGCTTCCGATGTTTTGGAGTTGTGTGAATATTTTTTGCATCTGAACTTGATTCTAAATCTGCAGGAACTTGCCAATTTATATACTTTAATTTTATTCAGTTGATTGACATGGATAAAATAAATAAATTCAATTAGATACTGAAAATATAAATAAAATCTAAAGTAAATTATTACGTCTAGAAATGGATAGGGAGAACTCCGTGATGGACTTTGAGAAATATTGGAACGAGCTGGATTTTGAAGAATTTTCCATTCGATATAATTGTGAGATTTTCTCCCCACATTTGAGCAAAATCAACAATAAATTTTGGTGTACATACCTAAAAGTAATTTCGGTGCCTTAAAAATGGACTTATTGTTATCGGTGCTAATGTACAGTTAACCACACTAGTGTGTTTTAGTTACTGCGCACTGGTGTTGTATTATTAATTGACGCACCAGTGCAGTTAATTAATAAAAACGCCAAATATCCACAAATAAAAAAAGAGAAAATTTATTTTTTTAAGTGGAAAAAAAGCGGTAAATTGAAAAATGGGCAGCAAATTATTTTCATATATCAAATTTCGTAAAAAGATTATTTAAATAGTAAAATATATTCAGTGTTTCATTATTTATGCAAAAAAAATTAGGGAGGGATTTTCACGAGTGACATACCTAGAGCAAGAGAGCACAAGAGCACTGTAGAACAACAAAATACTTTCAAACAACAACACTATTCAAAGAATCGAAATTTGAAACATCTGGTGATTTGCACAAAAACCTTGTAGTATAGTAAAATGTTAAATTTTACCGTAATAATTGTTTTTTGTTTTTGTTTGATTTACTACATGCATAGTAAAAATTTCAAATTTTACTGTGCATTTAAAAAAAAATAAAAAAATCCATTCTTAGGTTAAACCATTGCTTCTTCTTGTTTCTGTGACTTCATAATTAGGGATTTTCATTTTAGATTTATAGGGTTTGTATTGCTATATATATAGGCATATGAAATCTAACCTGCGGGATGACTTGTAGAGTCAGATCCCAATTCATGTCGGCCCTTGCATGATTTTTTAAAAAACATATTTTTTAAATCAGTGCGCCTTGTGTAAAATAGCGCACCAGTGCACTATTTTATTATAGCGCACCGGTCTCGTATTGTTTGATAAAATAAATTTTTAATTAATTTATGTCTGTATTAATTGGCGCACCATTTAACATATAACGCACCGGTTCTCCTTGTTTACAAAGAACATTTTACTGTGTTTCTATTGTTTTGTCGGTGCGTATATAAGAACAGGCCACACCGCCTCCTCCACGACATCTTATGCTACAAAAAATAACAGTAGAGGTTTTTTTTAATTTGTTTGTGTTAATCGGTGCACTAGTTAACATATAATGCACTGGGTTTCCTTGTTGACAGAGAGCACCGTATGGTGTTTCTACTATTTTGGCAGTGCATTTATAAGAACATGTCGCACTGCCTTTGGTGCGTACTGTTTGAAAGGCACACTCTTTTTTTGATTTTTTTTTTTTTTACCTGAAAATTTTGTGATTTATTTATAAAATATATTAATGAGTGGTATGATATAGATTTCATATTGATAAAGAAATCACTAATAAGAGATCAAGTAACAAAAATACTGATAGCACATTGAGAAAAACAAAAAAGGCAAGTTCTTTGTAAATTCTTTACAAAAATTATTATTTTTGAACTATATGTAAGTTTAACTAATATGTATTGCTTACTGTGTATCATGCAGAGCCACAAAATGGTGAAGCTTGATAAGATTATTTTTGATCTAAGACTAGAAGAGCGTAAAAGCTTGATGGAAAAATTGTAGAAGGATGAATCGGGTGAATGAAAAAAATACTATCGATCCAATATGAGTTTCTTTCTTTAATTTTCATTAATAAAATACTTAAAAATATTAGATAACATGTTTCAAATAATATATTAATTCACAAATGTTTAATGTTCTACAAGTACCAACAACGAAGAAAAATAATGTTGTTCTAAGAAAAGAAAAAAAATAGAACATACAAATGAAAATGAATTGCTCCTTAGCTCATCTAGAGTGGTGTTGGAGATTAACGAAAGGGGGGGAAACTTTTACAAAACTTTGAGGGATCTAGTGGAACGAATGTATAGATGTTCTTTCCACTTACAATACAAAAATCAATACAATGATTCCAAGGACCAAATTTTATTTAAACTACAGGATGAGTTTCCAGAGAATTGGTCAATGAGACATGTCACACTTTTAATAGCAAAAACGTACAACAACAAAAATAAGGAATGAAAATGTAATATTCCTTTATTTATTTTTTTAGAATTATATGTATATATTACTAAAAAGAAATCATTTATAAATATCACTTTTGTTATATTTACTTTTCATATATCAATATAAAAATTAAATAGTTTTTTGTCATGTTACATTTTCAGGAAGATTATGAAAATCTCAAAGGATGAATGAGCTGATATCAGAAATATGACTGTAGGAATGTCCAAAAATGTGTACAAGGAGATGGTCAAAGAAATGGACATAATTGCATTGCAAGAGGGTCCATCTCAAAAACAACGTGCTTCAAATGTAATATGTAATCATTGAATTTTTTGAATAGGTACAATAAAAAAACAATTTAACATTAAATATTAATTTTGAAGTATTTTCTTGTAGAAAAGAAAAGAAAATGGAACTCATTCAACACATAAAACAAGACGACAAAGAAGAAAAGGCTTGATATCAGTGTTTGTGATTAATTATTATTTCCTTATAACAACTTAACTATATTTCATTTTTGTATATTTTAAGTTGTTTTACAACAATCATCATTGAATGTCTTCAAACAGGTGCTAATATACAAAGAAGAACCATCAGACGAATTGATTGACATTGGGTTAAATATGAGTTGTCAATATATGTTAGCATATCAGAAATTAATTGTGGAATTTGTAAGCATCTCTCTTTTTTTAATTAGCTCCGTCTGTAATTAATAGAACACAAAAATCTTTTATATTAAATATATGATTTGTTATGGGGTATAAAACTTGTAGGAAACAAAGTATGGAACTGCGCCAACAAATGAATTGTTGAAAGATGGCATGAAATTTGGTTTTGAAAGAATGTGTATAGTTCATGAGTAAATTCTTTCTATGGTACATTTCTTTTCAATTTACATTGATGTGTATTATTTAATATTGCAATTTTCATTATTCTCACCAATGTATATACACTCATTACAATTTTGATTTTTGATTTTTTTTATTTATTTTTATTTTTTTAATGTTTGTAGATGGAACTTGAAGAATAAGAAAACAATAAGGATAGTGAACAAAACATTCCTCAAAATAACCCAAGTCATGGAAGTAGCTCAAGCAGTGATAACAGTTCCAATGAATAATGATGATCAATATGTTTGGATATCAAAGAAAGGCGTTGTATTTTTTGAAATATTTATCTATGAAATCAGACATTTTTTTTAATGTAATGGACATCGTGTCCCAATTGAAAGACAGAGGGATATCAATAACCATCTCATTTTGTATGACAAAGAATGTCTTATATATATATATATATATATATATCATACGTTTTAATTTATTCTATTGTGTTCTCCATGTCACTGTGAAATGTTACACCACTGATTAAATATATGGTTGATTAAATATTATAATGAAGAGATGCGAAATCTGATGATACGATATAAAAAATTAATCCAAACATCACGTTCAAATGCACTAATAAAAATTTAATTGATATGAAACTATTATAAGATATGTGTCATATTTTGATGAATAATGAATTTTAAAAAATCACAATAATTGCACTGTCACATGTCGATGTTTCTAAAAAATAAAAAATGAACCCTGGTGTGTGTTAGTCACTGCGCACCGGTGTGTTTGTATGATACTGCACATCGGTGCATTTCTACGACCTATGGGCATCGCACAAATACCAATACCAAATAGAACGCCCGGTGCAATTTATCGATGACTATGACCCGGGCGATTCAATAGGCGTTGAATGCACTAGTGTGGTTTTCCTTTAACACGCCAGTGCATTTTTATAACTTAATGGCCTGGTGCATTGTATCACCTACAGGTCCCGGTGCAGTTTTACACCTTATGGCCCGATGCATGCACCTTCCATCGACCCAATGCCACTGGTTGGCTGACACACATCGAGTCATTGCTAAACACCTCGGGGTGTCCAGAATTTGTTTCACGTCCCGATGCTTGGTAGATTTACAGTATCGGTGTGTTCAGGGTACAACGCACCGATGCGTTCATGGTACAACGCACCGGTGCGTTCACGGTACAACACACTGGTGCGTTGACACCTGATGCGTGCATCGATGAGAAAAACATCCATAACAACCTCTAGACACCCAGTTTGTTTAGTTGTGTTGAAATTCCATTAGAAGCTCCACCATAACCTCCGTTACCAAAAACGGATGTTGTAGCAAATTATTTTTGACAAATTTGGCCAATTTTATAACACTAAAAACTTCCTTTATAACCTCTGCTAGAGGGTCTTTTCCTTGTAGTGTCTCCACTATAAGATTAGCTTTCTTCATGTAATTTTTCTTCATCAGAATCTCCAAAAAAGGTCCACATTCCCTACACAGACCATATGTTGGGAAAAATACTAGGGGGGGGGAGAATCAGTATTTTAAAAACTCAAAATTTTACTTTTCTTTTCTGGATTCTGTACGTGACTTGACTGAAGTAAACTAGCATATGTACATGACTGTTATTAAGGAAACTTGTGTATACCCAATGAACTTATAATTCAGATAATAATCATTTTTTAACTTAAACCAGTGCATCATTGATTCATAAGATTGTTAATAAGTATAAATCATGTGCAGTAAGAACATAGTAAACCATCATACATAAGAAACACACATGGAAACCAAGATTTAAGGTGGAAACCCAATGTGGGTGAAAACCACTGTTGTTGCTGTCTTGATATTCAATATTATTATTATGAAAAAATTCTTACATTCTTGTACTGGTGTAGACTCATAATAGCACACAGGAACCCACCTCTTTAACGATACAACCTTCACATGTTCTCTAGCTCCTAGTGGAAGGGAGCTCCAACCCCCTGATATCATTTACCAGCATCCACAGGAAGGGAGCTATGACCCCCAGATTTTATCACCAACTACCACTGGCAGGAAGCTTCAACTTCCTCACTAAAGGCTCCATCCCTCAGCACCAACTGTGGACCACGTTTCATAAATTTTCACACTGGATCCACCTGCTTCAATACATCATAACTTGTAGGCTACTTTTCATTAATTTTTCATATTGAACCCACTAACATCATTTAAGCCCAAAAATTGAAACTGATCACTGTACCAAAAACTTTCAACCATTCACTGAAAACAACCACTAAACCAATCTATTATGGAACCAACAAATTAATGAATAAAACAATCACTTAACCAATCAAAAACTTAAATCAAATAGGATAATGAGATGACTGTAACTAGAATATCAGAACTGAACCCAAAATACTGCATCAACATACTAAATCAACTACAACCCTGATTATTCATAAAAAAAATATACGCTACTTCAATTAAATCAACCTTCATGTATACACGCTTTGCTAAAAAGAAACCTGCATACAACTATCAACATACCAAGTTCTGACAAAATGTTAATCTAAATCAGACACAGAATTTCACACGGACAAACTAAAGTATTTTGTTAGATTACATATATATGAAACCCCATATAGCTAGATGCGTCATGGATATTCTTCAACAAATCAACATTCAATAAATTAAGCTTCAGACTTTGCTACTTCTAAACCTGATCAACATGAAGACATCATTAACAAACAACATAAATAAAAAAGCACTAATCAGATTGATCAGACATATTTTTCAGTAGAAACCATACTTTATGTACATGCCTTTTATTAAGCAATCCCACATGTATACATGCTTTCACAGAGACCAACTTGCATACATATATGCAAATGTTGACCTATAATTGCGCAACACTTCATAACTTTAGATAAACCCAGATCATAATATTGAAAGAGAAAAACATGCTTCAAATTGTAGATCTAGTAAATCCATGAGTAGATCATACAATGGTAATTCATTTCAGGTCTCATGATCCCGATCCATCATTATATTTGTAGATGCATAATTATTTCAGATCAACTTATCAACTATAGCCCATACAATGCAAATATACATTAGATTGAAGTATTCTCCAATCACCTTTACTCATGCACACCTCTAGCACTTTGATCTTCACCTCCTTATATATTTTGAGCCTTAGCCAATACCATGAGCCAAAATTGCACTAGTGCCAGTGGTAATCATTGATGAGATAAAAACGCTCAATATTGTGGGCTAATACCATGGTAAAAACCCTTGGTATTTAATAAAAAAAGTGCACTAAATGTACGAGACTTCACTTCTTCCATCCCACGTGTGTACACAACTTTTCCTTATATAACTCGTGTATATTTCTTCCAATATTTTCCTTCATAATTCTTTTTTCTTTGACTTGCAAACCTATGACCCAACATTTTTTCATTTTTTTCCATCAATGTGTCACCTCCGAACTAATATGAGAACATCATGTCCACAGATATGTCATAATGCCAACAATATCCCCCTTTCGACTTGATGGAAACCATGTTGGTGTTTGATCACTATAACTTGTAGATACCTTAGAAAACATATCAGTTATTAAATTTAGACACCAAGAGAGTCTCCCCCTTTGACATCAAGGGAAAAGGGTGAACCAATGCTCCCCCTGAGCACATGCTGAAGCTTATAAAGTATTTATAATAAAGTACATGACTCTATGACTTAGCTTACATCAACCACCCAACTAAGTGGGGTTCTATTCCATCAACTTCTCATCATGGGATTACATAATTGACTCAGTCACCCAATCAAGTGGGATTACATATTTGACATAATCAATGACTACATAGAACAACAATTACATAATAGGTCTCCACATGACCTTTACATCAAATGATAGATATGACTTTCAGGACCAAAGAAACTTAACAATGAGAGATAATCAGGAATTAAAATAAGGCAATTATATATAATCCATGGTAGGAACATCATCATGTAAACATAGAAAGGTCTTCACATATGCATTATCAATCAAACACATGAACATCTTCATCAACATATTAAACATAATGTCAACAATGCATCATTAGCAACGAAGCTAATTCTCCCCCTAAACCTGTTCTACCTGTTCAGTGTCAGATCATCAAATTCATGATTCGAATCATCTTCATCAATAAAAGAAAGCATAAATGACATATTGAACCAAATTCTAGAGTGCTCAAAACCAGTTAAAATTAGCAACTACAAACTGTAATCAACATCTGAACATGAAATAATTGACTGAAGCATATCATAAATTGTTCTTGAGTTAGACCCAAGGTTTTCTGTTCAAATATATATGTATATATATATATATATATATATATACACGTCTATCTGAATAGACACTTGCATATATACGTGCATATAGTTCATAAAACCTACATATAGATAGTAAAATTTTGAGATATCACCTGTGCATGAAGGTATGCATATACTTGATCAATAGAGAGATGAGGCAGAGACTACTCCCATTTTTTGTTTGAGATATTCAAATGCTTCTCGTGGAAGAGGTTTTGTAAATATATCAACAATTTGTTCTTTGGAAGGAACATTCTCTAATTTAACCTTTTGTTCAAGCAATTTTTCTCTTGGAAAATTCTACTTGATTGGAATGTTCTTGGTTTTGGAGTGCATAACCTAATTTTTCAAAATTCTAATATCACTTGTATTATCACATAGGATGGAAATGGGTGGAGAACACTTTAGTGGAATATCCTACAATGTTTGCATCATCTAGAGAAGTTGTGTGCAATATGATGCAACAACCACATATTCTGCTACTGCAGTAGATAAGGCAATAGAACTTTGTTTCTTGTTAAACCAAGATACCAATCGGGGCCCTAAGTAAAATGCACTTCCACTAGTGCTTTTCCAGTCATCATCATTTCCATCCCAGTCTACATTTGTGTAAGCATGAAGGGTAAGATCTACATATTTAGGATACCATAAGCCAAAGTCTTGAGTTCATGGAAAATTTTAGGGGCTAATATTCGCAGGTGGGCTAATTTTCCATGGTTTTTCCAAAAAAAATATTCGTCAATTTCCATTTTTTTATAAAAGTGATTTGCCCAAATTTTACAATATAAAATTATTTTACCTTAAAAATCGCCAAAATTATGTAGAAAATATATATAATATCATTACAAATTTGAATAATTTTACAAATACATCAATAAAGATTTTATATTTTTCACATTAGGGACTAGTCAGATTCGCCAGTTTTTTAAACTTCAAAATAATTTTCCATCCTTAAAATTTTCCCTGCTTGAGTTCCTTGTAGATATTTGAATATTCTCTTAATTTCTTGAAGATGTGTTTCTTTTGGATTTTATTGAAAACATCCAACAATCCCAACTGCATGCATGATATTTGGTCTAGTACCTATTATATAAAGCAGACTTCCAATCATAGACCCATATTTTGGTTGATTTCCTGTGGGAGATTCATCATGAGAGTTGAGGCTACAGCCTATCATAATTGCAATACATACTGGTTTGCAACCTTCCATTCCATATTTCTTCATATTCTGTTTGAGATATTTTTTTTGTGAGAGAAAGATGCCATCATTTGCTTGTTGTACTTGTAAACCAATAAAGAATGTTAGTTCCCAAAGTAGAGACATTTCAAATTCTTGCTGCATGGCAGAAGAAAACTTTTGACTCATAGATTATTCATTATTGCCAAAGATGATATCATCTACATAAACAACAATAATTAGTAGTTTATCATTATCTATTTTTGTGTACAAGTTGCTATCTGCAGACCCTTTTGTGAAACCATGTTGTTGAAGATATTTGTCAAGATGATAATACCATGCACGAGGTGCTTGTTTTAGCCCATATAATTCATTTTTGAGTTTCAAAACAAGTTTTTCATCATTTCCTAGAATGAACCCTTCTGACTATTCAATATATACTTCTTCTTATAGATCTCCATTTAAGGGAATAATATTTTATGTCCATCTGATAAAATTTGAAGTCATAGAAGCTTGAAAATGCAAGAAACATTCTTGTGGCTTCAAGTCTGGATACAGGTGAAAATGTTTCTTCAAAGTCTATACCTTCTTGTTGAGCATAACCTTGCTAACGAGTCTAGATTTATTTCTAATGACTTCTCCATTTTCATTCAATTTATTTTTGAATATCTATTTAGTCCCAATAACATTTTTATCATGAGGCCTTGGAACTAATTCCCATGTATTATTCTTTTCAATTTGATAAATTTCTTCATCCATGGCCTTGACCCAATGTTCATCTTTTATTTCTTGACTTATATTTTGAGGTTCAGTAGTGGATAATAAAGCTAAATAATTGGGAGACCCTACAAGGGTTATTCTTGTGTGTACCCCAGTTTCTTTTTCTCTGAGAATTTGAGTTTTTGGGTGATTCTTTTGAACATACCTGGATGGATTCTTTTCCCTATCGGTCATGTCTTATTCTGATGATTCATTAGTTTCCTCTTCTAAATCACTTTGATTTGATGTGGGAAATAATTTGTCATCGTCATCTTCTGTTTTTGTTACCTTTTTGGAATCTATGCATCCTTCATCAATTACAACATCAATACATTAAAAAAAATTCAAAGTCTCTTATTGTAACATTTGTGTCCTTTTCTTATAGATGAGTAAGCAAGAAGAATTCCTTTATTAGCCCTAGCTTCAAACTTACCAAGTTTTTCATCATTATTTTTTATGAAGAATTTAATTCCAAATACTCTAAAATAGTTTATAGTAGGAGGCTTACCGTACCAGATTTCATAAGGATTTTTATCATTGTTTACTTGAGCATGAGCTTTGTGTTGGTCGCTTTAATTGTTTTAACAATTCAAGCTCCACATAAATTGTCAACCCGAGGAAGTCTGTTTATTCCAAAGACAATCACGCACTGGATATGCTCAATTCCAAAAGCAAAAATAATGTTGTAGTAAAAAGTCACACAATTATTAATCATACAAATCTAATTATTCACACCCTGTTTAATCAAAGCTGAAGTTACTTATGTTATAGTAGAAGCAATTCCTCTATTGCAGTTAAGAATCCAAATAAATGGAAATCAATCTGCAGGAAAGGAAACCAATCAACCATAACAAGGAATAGGACCCTATTCCTTCAATTAGGAACTTCAGCACCTGCTGCTTGACACTAATCACTCTGTAGAGAAGATAAACTCAAGAGAACAGGACCCTATTCCCATGAACAGGAACCTTCAGCACCTGTCTCCTGTTTCTAATCACACTGCAGGAAAAGAAAGGAAATCAATGGGAACAGGACCCTATTCCTTTGTACAGGAATCTTCAGCACCTGCTTCCCAGCATCATACATTCAAACAAATAACAGAAATAGATCTCTCAACTTCTTAAGAATGAATGTACTAAACACATGCAGCGTTAAGGAAACAGAATACTCAATAACTACCTAACTGTGTAACTAGTGTTTCAGCAAACAAAATTAAAGTAAAGTGCGAATATCATAAAGAAATCTAAAAAACCACAGGAATAGTTGGGTGAATCTTGTGAGGAAGGCGGGCCCTTTCCTTCTCACAAGATTCTCCAGGGAAAGGATTAAATTGAAGCGCTCAACAGGAACTTTTATTCATCTGTCAAAAGAAATGATACATTACAAATGGAGTCTAGCTCCTGTCCTCTCAAACACAATGTTCTCCTGTAGTTTTCTAACTCCCCTTCTAATGATGATGTCTCCTATTTTTAAAGAGGAGACATCTCTTATAATTACATTAGAGCAAATCTATATTTATCCTAAATCTGTTCTTCTTTCTTAAAACAGGGCTATTCCTTTCTTCCATAAAAATATATCGTTACAACAGATACAAAAAGAGTACTATCTTCAGAATAATCCGTGTAACCACGTCTTCATGTTGTTGCCATTGTTCAAAAAAATACTCTTCCAGAATCGCAAATTACGAATAGTGACGGAATTTGCGTGCCTGCTGACTGTTTCAGCAACGGAGTTCACTGTTTCAGCAACGGAGTCGGCTGTTTCAGTAACGGAGTTTGACTGTTTTAGCAACGGCCGATTGTTCCAGCATAGCACATAAATATCTGCGATCTTTTAGACTTATGTTAGCAACAATCTATCTTCGATTAATGATGAAATATAAGAGTAATATGGAATTATATGTAAACAGATTAAATATATAGTAAAGAAGAGGATTTTATATACCTTTGGATAAAGTGAATGAAAATGATGATGGAATCCTTTTTAAACATGGTTATAATGGTAAGGTGGTGTCAAAATATATAGTAAAAATGGTACATAGTGAGGTCCTAACATCCCCCCCAGCTGAAAGGGTTGCATGTCCTCAGGCAACTCCTAGTCTGAGTCAGAGTCTGAGTACTGACTCTGTGCATGCAAGTTGCTCAAGCAGTAGCTGGAGAAGGTGGCTTTTTTCGGAGCTCGGAATCCTCGATTGTTCTACAATTGCTGCCATGCTACAGCCTCATCTCTGTCAGCCAATTGATAGTGACACTGGTATTTTTCTGTAGGCATCCATAGAATTGGAAAATGAAAATGGTAACCAATCCAGTTTTCTCCACAATGCCGAATGCATCTGATGTAGTTAGGTACCCTGGAAAGTGTAGCTTGAAGATTATCAGGGCTGAAAGGGTGATACTCTTGTCTTTCCTTTCATGACTGCTGCCAAAACATAGTGTTAGCATTCAATGCAGCAGTCTCCTTTACTCTGATTTGCTGTAGACAATTTAAAAGTGTTGAAGCCTGCAATTGTTGTATGTACCTGTGCATTCCTGGCTTCTGCAAGAATCGATGATATTGTGCTACAAACATAGCCGGATTTGAAGGTTCTGGTCTAATCCAAAGGAGCCGATTCTCCTCATTATGCCTACTTGCAATGAACGCAGTTTTCCAGGTGAGATGATTGGCCAGGAATGAAACGAATGCCCTTATTTGTACATCACCTACAATTGGAGTGAGATTGACTTTTCTATTCTCAGGCATGGCCTCGTTATGGAGATAAAGTTCACACAACAAATGTTGGTCACTTTCAGGGGCCTCCACAAAAGTTTTAACAAATTTTTCCGCAGTAAACAATTCATGAGTTCTGCCATCCTTTATTGCCTTCAATTGAAAATAAACCAGACGTTCAGAGAGGAAGAGAGAATAATTCAAGGAGGGTTTTCGGGTAGCCATCAATTTTTGCACTAATGAAAACATCAAAACCAACTTTTCCTTTGATTCCTTGACTTCTTTCTTGGAATCCTTGAGCTGTTGCAATGTCTGTTCCCAAATATCCCAGTTGGCATACATGTGATTCTGCCAGGCCAACTTATGCTGTTGCAATATTTTATCTTGATCTACAGCATATTGTTTCTTCCAGTTGTTCATAAGTTCTAATTGTTTCCATGGCAGGGTCTGTGTCCTGGCGTTATAAGTACTGGGTTGGGGCATTGTCTGAATGGATGAGCTGACCAACATAGGGCGGGATATCTATGGTTGGGGCATTGTCTGAGTGGCTGAGCTGACCAACATAGGGCGGGATATCTGTGGTTTAGTTTCATTTTCCAGACTTTTTGAGGGCCCTACTGGTTCTTGTGTGGCAGTAGGGTGTTCTTCTTTAATTGCAGCTGATGTAGATGCCTCAGATACCTGAATTTTGACTACTTTGTATCCTGCCTGTTGGTAAATGTTACCACACTCATGGCACATGTATTCTCTGCATGGATCCTTCTTTTGTGCTGATGCTGTGTGTGCTATCATGTAGAGATTCAATTCTCTATCAAAGGCTTCTCGTGCCATGATTAATTCATTCTTATAGGCCTCTAGTTCTGATTTCAAAAACTCATTTTCCTCCAATAAAGATGCCATAGTGTGTGAACCCTGTGTGCTGGTTGATTCTGTTGGGGTTGCCTGCTGATCCACAGCTGTAGCTGGTTCTTGTGGAGCAGCTACAGCTGGTTTCCCTGTATTATCATGCTTGGTGTATGATTCTTGTACCACGGTGGCTGGTTCTTGTGTTTCAGCCTCTGGGTAAGTGACTGGTTCTTGTGTGGCAGTCACTGTTTGAGCCATAAACGATGTCATGTTATCCCGGGGCACTGGTTCTTGTGTGGCAGTGCCACCGGATGAGACGGGTTGGGGAATTTGGAATGGAGGTGAGGATTGAAGTTTTAACAGGATAGTGGCGGGGTCAGGGGAAATGGGAGTAACTCCTGTTTCAACAGTCATTTTCATTTTCCTTTTTGGTAGGAAAGCAGAGAAGTCACTGTCTTTCCTTTTCTTTGTAGGAGAAGATTCTCTTCTGGGGGAAGGGCTTTCGGAAGAAGTGAAAATTTGGAATGTGGCCCTTGTTCGTCGTTTTGAGACAGAGACTGTTGGGGTTCGTCTCTTTCTTTTATGAGTAGGTGGAGATGGGGGTGTTGGAGAGTCATCGCTAGGGATAGGAATAATGGGAAGGGGTGACTCTACTAAGTGGGACGAACTTGGGGGTAGGTCAACTGGTTATGAGGATGGAATTACTGGGGAGTCTGGGATATCATCCAGTTGCCTTTCATAAGAACTCTCAGGAGTTTCTTGGGAACTTTCGGCTTGTTGGGGAATTTCGGCTTGCTGGGGAATTTCGGATTGCTGGGGAATGAGGAGTGGATTATTCAGAGGGGGGTTTTGCTGAGAAAAACCGCTCTGAATTAATAATTGGCATAAATGGTGATGGGTAAGGGATAACAATGGGAATTTAACCCGTCTGCAATAATAGGACATGTTTTTGATACAACCAAGCAGATAATAGGGAATATTAACTAATCGACCATGCCTCAAATGATTCATTAAAACGAAGTCGTGTTGATAGACTACCTGGTAACGCCCTTCGCATGTCAAATAGTGCTTGATGAATTCAGCTACTGTTGGCCATGGTCGAGGTAATGAATGCATACTTATACCGCGGCCTTTAAGTTCAACCGGTTCTTCTGGAAGAAGAAAATCTTGCTGTGCATTTAAAATAACTTGCTTCCTACTGAACCAGCGAGCCCCTATAACCGGCAAACCTGAAACTTGTGCTATGTCTTCCTCTGTAACTGAAATGCGGACCCCTTGAACCACTGAATAATTCCCCTGAAGATTCTGTGCGAACTCTAAAACTTGCTGCTGATCAAATTCTCCTAACCTTTCGAAGTATGTTGTCCATCCTGCTTGTTGAAAAATTTGGTAGGCTTCCGGGAACAATTCGAGTAGAGTTATCGAACCAGGCTCGTGTCTGATAGCCGACCCTCCCATAGCTACTAGCTTGAGTCACATGCAGAGGCGCAGAGAACAGAAACATAGGCTTTGGTCAGGCTAATTGTTGCAACAGAGGTTATGGAGTCTCAATGACGGCGGAAATGGATATGAAGAATGACGGAGGATTGGATGGTTTGGAATGATGATTCAGTTTTCGAAATTCCCCCCTTACGTATGGTGCAATGATGTTTAAGTGTGCAGAGATTGCAATCATTATGAGTGAGATCCTCTCTTTAAAATAATATTACATAAAAACCATATACCTTATATTTTTACCTTTGTCTTTAAAATTCGAAGTATAGAGTGCTTCATAATGGCTTGATATTAATGGAAGAATCTGTAGATTTCTCTGAAATGTAGAACAGGAGCATATCAGGAGTTGCTCAATACTGAATAATATTCATCCAAGGGATCTGAAGAGTAAAAGTGGAGAACTGAAAAGCTTGTATAGCAGAGGAAAGAAATGATGTTTTAATGATGGAAAGATAAATGACAGGTTGCTAAAACTGGTGTTTCAGCAACGGAAAAATGAATGACATGTTGTTGAAACTGGTGTTTCAACAAAGGGAAAAATTAGGAAAATGGGATATAATGATTTGGGTTTAAGACAAGTGGGGGAAGTATTTGCTGGGGGATAATTTCAGCAGTAGGGAACAAGAAATACTAGCTGAAGGGTGATATTTCAGGAATGGTGGAAGTGGGAAAAATGGAAAAAGGGAAATAATGTAGAAATGGGATAAAAGGGATATTGCTAGGAAATGGGTTGAAATGAAGGGAACAAGCTTCTGTGATTGAAGCTTCAGATCTTCTTGTGATGAATCTGTCCTCCTTAATGAGCTTTTCCAGAATCTGCAAAATTCAATTGTAATATGCCAACCCTTGACAGGGATTATTAGTTTTAAATCTAATATAATACTAGAAATACAGTGCAGAAAATTAAATGCTGTGAGGAGCAGAAGACTCCCCTAGAAAAAGATAATGTGTATCAGTCATGCAAGCAGTCTTGAAATCCTCTTTAGAAACAGGACGTTGGTACAAACGAAGCCTATGACCATTGACTAATAGAGGTGTTTTAGAATCATCAATTGTTAGAAGTCTTACTGTTCCATTAGAAAAAACAACATCTACTTCATATGGTCCAAGCCAACGTGTACGTAGCTTACCCTGAAAATTTTCAAACCGAGAGTCATACAATAAGGCCCAATTACCTTTTTGGAACTGCTTGTGTTTGATAATTTTATCATGCCACTTCATTCTTTGTTGTTGAATCATGGTTGTTTGGTGAATGGAATCTAATCTCTTTTCATCCAATTCAAGAAGCTGATGCAGCCTAGCTGTCTGCACATCAGTCAAATCAAGATTAACAGCTAAAGCAGTTCTTAGAGTTTTAATTTCAAATTCCATAGGAAAAACATCATTTTTACCATAAACCAATTCATAAGGAGAAAAACCTGTAGTGTTTCTCCAAGTAGTTCTGTAAGCCCATAATGCTTCAGGGAGCCTTTGAGACCAATCCTTCCGGTTGTCCTTCACTGTTTTAGTTAGAATGGCTTCTAATACTTTATTTGTGCTTTCCACCTGCCCATTGGCCTGGGGGTGGTATGGTGTATTCATTCTATGATGAATATGATATTTCTGAAGGGTAGACTTAAAACCATGAGAATTGAATGGAGGTCCTCCATCTGTAACTAGCTCTCTAGGAATTCCAAATCTAGTAAAGATTTCTTCAAATAAGAAAGCTAGGATAGCCTCTTCATTGGCTCTAATAAGTGCTTTGGCCTCCACCCATTTAGTCATATAGTCTGTACAGACTAATATATAAGTTCTTTGATTGGATGGAGGATTAATGGGTCTTATGAAATCCAAGGCCCATCTTTCAAATGGTTCAGAAACTACCTGGGGGTTTAATGGCATTTGATCTCTATGATTGGGTTGACCCATTCTCTGGCAGCTGTCACAAGCCCTCACATATTTCTTTGCATCCTTAAATAATGAAGGCCAATAGTAACCCATCCTCAAAGTTTTGTGTGCTGTTCTTTTATCAGCAAAATGCCCTCCACAAGGGCCATCATGACAAGCTTTTAGTATGTCATACACTTCATCTTCCCTAATGCATCTTCGGATTTCCTGATCAAGCCCTGTGTAGAAAAGACACCCACTTATCCAGCTATACCTGGCACTTTGTTGAACAATTCTTCTCTTTTCTCTGTATGACAAGTGTGATGGTAATTTTCCTGCAACCAAATAATTGGCAATATCTGCATACCATGGAGAGTGAGCAGAAACTACAAATAAATACTCATCAGGAAAAGAATCATCTATTGGAATATCATTATCAGTTTTTAACCGTGAAAGGAAATCAGCCACCACATTTTCTTTACCAGGCCGATCTACAATTGTGATATCAAATTCCTGCAGTAATAATAGCCATCTGGTAACTCTAGCATTTGTAACAGATTTGTTCATTAAATACTTAATAGCTGAGTGGTCAGTGTGTACAAAAGTAGAATAATCAGTGATGTAGTGTCGAAATTTATTAATGGCATAGATTACTGCAAGAAACTCCTTTTCGGTAACTGTATAATTAAGCTCAGCAGGGGTCATGTTCTTACTGATAAAGTAGATAGCATAAGGAATATGGTTCTCCTCTTGTCCCAAGACATCCCCAATTGCAGTGTCTGAAGCATCAGAAGATATATGAAAAGGGAGGGCCCAATCAGGTCCCCTCAAAATAGGAGCAGTAGATAACTGATGCTTGAGTTCTTCAAAAGCTTTCTGACAAGAATTAGTCCACTTAAATTCAGCATTTTTCATAAGCAACATAAATAATGGAGAAGTTATCTTAGAAAAATCTTTAATAAATCTTCTGTAATATCCAGCATGTCCTAGAAAACTTCTCACATCAGTTTGTGTTTTAGGAACAGGAAGATTCTGAATGACCAATATTTTAGATGGGTCTACCTGAATACCTTGAGATGAAATAAAATGTCCAAGCACTACTCCTTCACTCATCATCATATGAAATTTTTCAGTACTTAGGGAGAGGTGAGCTTGTATACATCGGTTAAGTACCTTCTCAAGATTTTGTAATGCATTTTCAAAAGACACACCATAAGGAGAAAAATCATCCATAAATATTTCCATAGAGTCATTCAGCATATCAGAAAAGATTCCTATAACATCCCTTTGAAAAGTTGCTGCAGCATTACATAGCCCAAATGGAAGAACTCTATAAGAAAAAGTTCCCCAAGGGCTAGTGAAAGTGGTCTTGTCCTGGTCTTGGGGTGCAATTCTAATCTGATTATACCCACTGAATCCATCTAGAAAAGAAAAGAATTTCTTCCCTGCCAGACTATCCAACACCTGATCAATGAAAGGTAAAGGAAAGTGATCCTTTTGAGTAGCTTTGTTCAAGGCTCTATAATCAACACATACTCTCCATTTCCCGTTTTTCTTAGGGACAATTACCAATGGGGAAACCCATTCACTGTCAGATATGGGGTATATAAATCCCGCATTAAGTAATTTCTGAAGTTCTTCTTTAACAATTTCTCGTAAATTAGGGTTCATTCGTCTCTGGGGTTGACAGACTGGTCGGCATCCCTCTTTAATGTAAATTCGGTGAGTACATAGTTCAGAAGAGTTCCCTTTCATATCCGTGTAATCCCATGCAAATGCTTCCTTATTTTCATGTAATAACTTCATTAACTGCTGTGTTTCAACAACCGTTAGATCAGGATTTATGTTTAATGTCTTGCCAGGTTCAATTTCAACTGTTATGCTCTTAGATGAGATGGTGGTTAATGTCTGAGATAAGTCTTCAGATTCAATCTTTTCTTGGGTATCTGTTTCAAAAATTGCAGTCAATTTATTGTGTGTTTCAGCAATTATAGAGGAAGGTTCACAATTAAAATTATTAATTATTTCATCCTCTGTATTGTCTTTAAGAGTTAAGGCTTGTCCAATAGTTAAAATGGGCTGAATAGCATTATCATCACAATCCATCCACATAGAATCTTCATTATTAATTATGGGTGTAGCATGAGGATAAAGAGTAAGCTGTTTGGTTTCATAACCATTAGAAATTGTCATTGAACTAGATCTGCAACTGATAAAGGCATCAGCTGTGGCCAGCCATGGCCTCCCCAGAATTAAAGGATGTCCCCCCAGCTTTGTTTTAGTCTGCAATACAACAAAATCAGCTGGGTAATTCCAGGATTCAACTGAGATAAGTAGATCTTCAACAACTCCTTCAAGTTTAATTGTAGAATGGTTAGCCAACTCTAGAATAGTAGGTGTATCTCTGATTGTGTTATTCAGCTGTAACAATTGTGAAGTTTCAAGAGTCATTATGTTTATTGCAGCACCTAAATCTACCAGAACTTGAGGAATCATTGTTTTACCAATTTGAACTGTCACGGTAGGATGGCCGGGGTCACCATATTTCACAGGAGGGGTTTTTCCAGACATTAATGCAGATAAATCACCCATCACATGTACTGTAAGGGGATCTTTATTTTTCCTACCAGGTTTCTTAACACAAATATCCCTTATTGTTCTGGCATAAATTGGTACATCTCTTAGTGCCTGTAAAAGTGGAATTTTAACATACAAATTTTGCAATTCCCCTAAAAGATTAAAAGCAGGTGTTTCAGGTGTTCTAGTTAAAACTAAACGCTCGGGGAATGGTGGTTCTGTTATTTCAATACCCTTGTTAGAGGGTGGTTGTGCTTTCTTATGTTTCTCAGTTTCCTCTTTATCAGAATCAGAAGAGGTTATGTCATCAATAATATGCTCTACTATTTTCCCGGATCTTAAATGAATATCATTACATTGCATAGTAGGAAATATAGATTGATTCTGAATATCAATGACTTGCACAACTTTATTATTGGGGTTAGGATTTGGTTGCACAGGTAGCTGGGGTCTCATTTGGTTATTTGGCGGAGCATTTGATGGCAGAGGAAGTGGTTGTTGAAATTGAGGAAATTGATTTGGATATGGGGGTTGTTGGCTTCTCCAATTTGAATTCCAAGGGTTAAAAGAAGATGGCTGCTGTGGAGGCCAAGGAGTCCACATTGTAGGATCAACAAAGGGAGGGTTTGATTGTTGCATGGGTGGGAAATTCATTTGATTAAAGGGTGGGTATTGCATTTGATTAAAGGGAGGGTAATTTTTTTGACCGAAAGCAGAATAATTATTCCAACGATTAAATGGCATACTAGAGTTCATACCTTGTCCTTTTGGTTGCCATTGTCTTCTTTGAGTTAGCAAGTAAACTACTTCAGCTTCTTCTTCCGTTGGCTGCAATGCTGCCTTTATTCCTGGTAGAGATGGACATTGTTTTGTTTCATGATCTTTCTCACAAAGGGTGCAGATTGGTATTTTGTCTAGTGGGCACTCCCTTAGTGGATGTTTGTCTCTGCACTTCGGGCAAAAGACAGCCAGAGTTGCTTCTGCTTCAGCCTGCTTCTTCTTAACCTGCAAAGTGTCAATTTGTGAAGCAAAAGAACTTAACATTTCAGTTTTAAATTCTTCAAGTAAATTACCTATTTCAGCTCTTGTTTCTCCCCCACTGGCTGATTTCTGCACTCTTGAATAGGTGGGATCTCTATTACTTACTCTGTTCCTTGCAGCTCCCTTTGAACACCTCTTACAAAGTTCAACAATCTCATCATATGATTCTTTAGATATATCTCCCTTGCCAAGCATGTTTAACATGTCTAAACAATCATCCCTTAATCCTCTAAGTAATATTGTTTTGCGAATTTCCTTACTTATATTCGGATGATCAGATCTCTGTATATTGTACTGCAGCCTTTCTACGTAGTCCTCCAAATTCTCGTCCGGCTTTTGTGCCATATTGAATAGTTCATCCTTGTTTTCTCTCGTCCGACAGTAGTCTTGATATTTAAGCAGAAATTTCTGTTTCATCTGCTCCCATGTTGTGATTACCTGACTCCCAAGGCTCATGAACCATCTTAAAGCATTTCCTTTTAATGTTGCTGGAAACAATTTCAACTTTTGAGCATTAGTAACATAATCATAACTTCTGCATAATATATCAAATTCAAAAAGAAATTCATCCGGATCTTCAGAGGATAGACCATGGAAATTAGGTAAAGCTGACAATGGAATGTTCTTCATAGGAGTTGTTCCTCTAGGGAGGTCACTGATAGGAAATCCCAAGGTAGAGAGAGAATTTTCATCCTTTCCTTCTCCTTTAGGATCTACACATCCTCCACCAAATAAGTCTTTGTTGTTTCCTTCCATTGGCTGTTCTCCTATTGCACTTGCTCGATCGTCAAGATCTTCTACTGGCTCTTCAATGTTTTCCACTGGTCGTCCAACACTCTCTATTATTTCCTCAATGTGCTCTGCTGATTTGCTAGCACTTTCTTCTGACTCTCCAGCACTGACTGCTGGTTCTTTAATCACCGGCTCCTCTATGTTTTCAGGGCCCACAACTTCCTCTGTTTTGTAATCTGATTGAGGGGAGTGATGAAGTTTTGGTCTTCAAGAACTTAATCTCTGTGATGATTCAGCCTTTGACACAATCTCGTCAATGAAAGTCTTTCTTCCTCCCTTTCCTTTGCCCTTGCCACCTGAAGGGTTAGTTTTCTTCTGGGTTCCGCGTCCTCTCATACAATCTGCACATCTAGAAAGAAAATATGAATGCTTTTGAAATCTATAATTGCCTTCCCCGGCAACGGCGCCAAAATGTTGGTCACTTTAATTGTTTTAACAATTCAAGCTCCACATAAATTGTCAACCCGAGGAAGTCTGTTTATTCCAAAGACAATCACGCACTGGATATTCTCAATTCCAAAAGCAAAAATAATGTTGTAGTAAAAATTCACACAATTATTAATCATACAAATCTAATTATTCAAACCCTGTTTAATCAAAGCTGAAGTTACTTATGTTATAGTAGAAGCAATTCCTCTATTGCAGTTAAGAATCCAAATAAAGGGAAATCAATCTGCAGGAAAGGAAACCAATCAACCATAACAGGGAACAAGACCCTATTCCTTCAATTAGGAACTTCAGCACCTGCTGCCTGACACTAATCACTCTGTAGAGAAGATAAACTCAAGAGAACAGGACCCTATTCCCATGAACAGGAACCTTCAGCACCTGTCTCCTGTTTCTAATCACATTGCAGGAAAAGAAAGGCAATCAATGGGAACAGGACCCTATTCCTTTGTACAAGAATCTTCAGTACCTGCTTCCCAGCATCATACATTCAAACAAATAACAGAAATAGATCTCTCAACTTCTTAAGAATGAATGTACTAAACACATGCAGCGTTAAGGAAACAGAATACTCAATAACTACAGAACTGTGTAACTAGTGTTTCAGCAAATAGAATTAAAGTAAAGTGCGAATATCATAAAGAAATCTAAAAAACCACAGGAACAGTCGGGTGAATCTTGTGAGGAAGGTGGGCCCTTTCCTTCTCACAAGATTCCCCAGGGAAAGGATTAAATTGAAGCGCTCAACATGAACTTTTATTCATCTGTCAAAAGAAATGATACATTACAAATGGAGTCTAGCTCCTGTCCTCTCAAACAAAATGTTCTCCTGTAGTTTTCGAACTCCCCTTCTAATGATGATGTCTCCTCTTTTTAAAGAGGAGACATCTCTTACAATTACATTAGAGCAAATCTATATTTATCCTAAATACGATTTCTTCTTTCTTAAAAACGGGGCTATTCCATTCTTCCATAAAACTATGTATATTCTGATAGATACAAAAAGAGTTTGATCTTGAGTGTCAGGTACTTAACCACGTCTTCATGTTGTTGCCATTGTTCAAAAAATACTCTTCGAGAATCGCAAATTACGGAATAGTGACGGAATTTGTGTGCCTGTATTTGTTTCAACAACGGAGTTATTTGTTTCGGCAACGAGTCAATTTGTTTTACCAGCAACGAGTTTGACTATTTCAGCAACGGCGATTGTTCCGGCCACGGCACATAAATATCTGATCTTTTAGACTTATGTTAGCAACAATCTATCTTCGATTAATGATGAAATATAAGAGTAATATGGAATTATATGTAAACAGATTAAATATATAGTAAAGAAGAGGATTTTATATACCTTTGGATAAAGTGAATGAAAATGATGATGGAATCCTTTTTAAACATGGTTATAAGGGTAAGGTGGTGTCAAAATATATAGTAAAAATGGTACATAGTGAGGTCCTAACACTTTGTTGAGAATATTTACAACATTATGTGCTACTTCAACCCAGAAAGCATTAGGTGTTCCAAACTCATCAATCATAGCATGATCCATTTGTTGAATTTTTCTATTCATCCTTTCTACCACACCATTTTGTTGAGGATTTTTGGCTACAAAAAACTGCCTTTTGATGCCATGTTGTTCACATAAATAAAACAATTCATATGATATGAATTATCCTCCTCTTTCAGATATGATAAATTTGATTTTTAGATCTAAATAATTTTCAAGTAATGCTTTAAAAGCTTTGAATTTATCAAATGCTTAGTCTTTGTATTTTAATAAACTGGTCCAACACATTCTAGAAAAGTCATCAATAAATAAGATATAGTGTTATTATCCTTGAGGTGACTTTTTCCTTACTAGCCTACACAAATCAGTATGTACAAGTTCAAGAGGCTTACTTGATGATCCTTCTTTGGCATTGAATTGAGCCTTGGTTCTTTTACTGAATTGACATGAATTTCATATAGTACTTTCTAGCAAGGTGATGTTGGGCAAATCATGAACAACTTTGAGCTTGCTTGATTTGTGTAGTTGAGAGAAGCTTAGATGTCCCAACCTTCTGTTCCATAACCATTTTTCCTTTTCTTTTCCTAAGTAAAATTGTTCTTGGATACCTTTCAATACATACATATTACTCAAATTTTGTGTTCCCTTTGTTATGGTATCTCCTATGTCAAGTTCACGAACCACACATTCTTTTGATCTAAAAACACCTCACTTTCTTGCTCACACATTTGACTAAAACTTAACAAGTTATGCTTTAATCCATCAACAAACATAAAATTTCCAGCTTTAACTTTTTATTTTAGAAAAATATATCCTTTACCTTTATTGATAGTAGGTGAGTCATTTTCAAAAGTAACATTCCTTTTTTATTAAATGAATTGTATGAAATGAGTTTATCTTTATCACCTGTCATGTGTTTTGAGCATCCGCTATCAATGTACCACTAATTTTCTTTATCTTCTGCATATAATGTTATGCCACAACTTTTAGATTCTAAGTCCTTCCTTTTCCATACCTTAGAAGTTGTTGATATTTTCTCCTTTTGAGATGTTGGCTATAATTTTATCCTGCATTCAGTCTCCTCATGTCCAAAGTTACTGCATAATGAGCATTCAATTTCATCTTTAAGAGGTGAGAAATTATTATAGGTGCTTTTCTTGATTCTTGTCTCATTCCTTTGTTTTATTGCTTCTCTATTCATGATGGTTTTGTATGCAACACATTGAGCAGCCTTGTGACCAAAATTATGACATGAGAAACATTTTTCATTAAATTAGAAATTTATGTGATCATAGTATCATCTAGAGTTGTTTACCTTTTTATTGAGGGCCTTTTTTTTTGTTTATCCTTGGATTAGAGAGGACATGATTTACCTGTGAATTATTTTTATTCTTTTGCTAAAGGTTGGTGTTTTTCTCACTGGTTTTTGCTGCATGTAGATAGCTTCCTGTTTTTGTAGAGGACTCTTATATCTTTGATGTTTCTCCATTGTATCCAAGACATGTCTTCATAAGAGGAGAGAGTTGTACCTGGATGATTTCATCTAGTGTTTCATCTAATATTTATACTTTTTATGTTCTCAAGTTCCTTTCTTAGACTTACTATTTCACATTCTAGGTTCTCATTATGCTTATCCTTTTCTATGAGTTGATTCTTTAAAGTATCTATAATTATTTTATCTTCTTCTGAACATACTTTAAGATGAGTGGTTTATTCAATGAAAAAATCCTTTTCTTCTAAATAATCCATGAATTTGTGATAAGACTCATTAGTACTTCTTCCAAATTCCATGATTAATTTAAAATCTTGGTCAGACTCCCCCTCTTCACTATTTAACCAACCATCACTGTCTTCATGAGCATAATAACTTTTCATGTTTTCAAATTGTTTCCTATTTCCTTTTGTAATTCCTTTCCCCTTTTCATGGTTTTTTATAGGGACACTTAGCAGCATAATGACCAAATCTACCACAAGAAAAACACTTGAAGGGAAGCTTACCTCCGAACCTTCCGGTGCCAATTTGGAGTTTATTTACAAAGTTTTCCTCATCTTCTTTTGATATATAGCTTGATTCCTTATGTTCTTCCTTTTATTTTCCTCTTGCAGTTGCTTTGAATGCAGCTTCTCTGATTTCCGAGGGGCCCCCTTTTCTCATTTCAAAGGTTGTTAATATCCCGTGGAGTTGAACAACAGTAAGGTTCTGCATATCATGCTTTTCTTCAATGGAAGACACTTTTGACTCGAATTTTGGAGTTAGAGATCTCAAAATTTTCTCTACTAAGGTTGAGTCTTTTATATCTCCACCCAGATTTCACATACGATTCATAATCTTATCTACTCTTAGAAATTAGTTTTCAATACTTTCATCATTATGAATTTTGAGAGTTTCATGTTGAATTATAAGATTTTGAAGTTTAGCACTTTTTTCCTTTTCATCACCTTCATAGCTCTGGATGATTTTTTCCCATATAGCCTTTGCTAAATTTAGTTTAATGACCTTGACAAATTATGATTCTGTCAAGCTTCCCAACAACGCATTGACATATCTTGCATTGGTTTCATATCTCTTCTTTCACGCCACATCTGTGGGAACTGTGGTTTGATACTGATAACCTCCTTCAACGATTTCCCATACATCTAATCCAAGAGACTGTAGATAGGCTCTTGTTCGTATCTTCCAGAAAATTAGATTACTTTTGTTGAATAGTAGTGCCCTGATAGATGATGTCCCTTTTTTATTTCTCATCTTGTTGGATTTTCGTTCAAGCGATCAAGCCTCTTCTAAAGGACTTGCTCTGATACCAATTGTTGGTAAAAATACTCGGGGGGGGGGGGAGGGTCAATCAATATTTTAAAAACTCACTTAAAATTTTACTTTTATTTTATGAATTTTGTATGTGACTTTACAAAAGAAAAATAGTGTATGTACATGAATGTTATTAAGGAAACTCGTGTATACCCAGTAATCTTATAATTGAGATAAATCATCATTTTTTTTACTTAAAATAGTGCATCATTTATTCATCAAACTATTGATAACTAGTATACATGTGTAGTAAGAACATAGTAAACCATCACAGCTAAGAAACACACATGAACCCCAAGATTTAAGGTGGAAACCGAATGTGGGAGAAAAGCACTATTGTTTTCATTTCTATTTTCAATCCTATTATTATGAAAAAATTCTTACATTCTTGTACTAGTGAAGACTCATGCCAACACGAAGGCACCCACCTACTGAAGGCTAAAACCTTCACTTTGTCTCCAGCTCCTACTAGAAGGGAGCTCCAACTCCTTGATATCGTTTACCAACACCCACTGGAGGGGAGCTATGACCCCTTGATCTAATCTCCAGCTACCATTGGTAGGAAGCTTCAACATCCTCACTAAAGGCTCCAACCCTCAGCACCATCTGTGGACCATGTTTCATAAATTTTCACACTGGATCCACCTACTTCAATACATCATAACTTGTAGGCTACTTTTCATCAAAATTGCATATTGAACCCACTAAAATCATTTAAGCCCAAAAACTGAAACTGATGATTGTGCCCAAAACATTCAACCAATCATTGAAAATAACCACTAAGCCAATCAATTACTGAACAAACCAATTACTGAAGAAAACAATCACTTAAAAAATCACCAACGTAAATAAAACAAAATAGTGAGATCACTGTAACCAAAATATCAGAACTAAACCAAAAATACTGCATCAACATATTTAATCAAATGCAACCCTGATCATTCATAGAAAGAAATATATACACTATGTCACTTAAGTCAACCCGCATATATACGCGCTTTTCTGAAAATAAACCCATGTACAAATCTCAACCTACCAAGTTATGACAAACTATTAATTTGAATCATACACAGAATTGCACATAGACATACTGAAGTATTATGTTAGATTAGAGATCTCTAAAATCCCATATAGCTAGCTGCATCATGGATATTCTTCAAAAAATCAAAATTCAATAAATTCAACTTCATAACCAAATCCATATCAACAGGAAGACATCACTGATAGACAACAGAAATACAACAACACTGATCAGATTGATCAAACATATTTTTCACTAGAAACCCTACTTTATGTATGTGCCTTTTATTAAGCAATCTCGCATGTATATGCGCTTTCACAAAGACCAACCTGCATATGAATTTGCAAATGTTTGCCTATAATTACGCAACATTTCATAACTTCAAATAAACCTAGATCATAATATTCAAAGAGAAAAGCATGCGTCAAATCATAGATCTAGTCAATCCATGAGCAGCTCATATAATGGTAAGTCATTTCAGGTCTCATGATCCCGATACATCATTGTATTTGTAGGTGCGTAATTATTTCAGATCAAATTATCAACTATAGCCCATACAATGTAAATATACTTTAGATTGAAGTATTCACCAACCACCTTTACTCATGCACACCTCTAGCACTTTGATATTCACCTCCTGATATAGTTTGAGCCTTACCCAATACCATGATCCAAAATCGCACTATTGCCGGTGGAAATCATTGACAGGATAAAATACTCATTACTACGCTCAAAATTGTGGGCTAAATGTACATGACTTCGGTTCTTCCATCCCGCATGTGTACACAATTTTCCTTATTTAATGCATGTTTATTTCTTCAAATATTTTCCTTCATAATCCTTCTGTCTCTTACTTGCAAACCTCTAACCCAACATTTTTTCATTCTGTTCCATCATTGTGTCACCTCTGAACTGATCTGAGAACATCCTTTCCACACATACTTATCCTGTTACAAGTGGGTTTCCATCAAGGACAACAACACATATATCATAATGCCAACACCATATACATTGGTTATTATCATATTTATCCCAAAATATGTATGGAAAAACTCCACTCCTAAAACAACTATATCTCCTAAGTGATTAATCAATTTCACAATCTTCAAATTAACCCTTATCACCTGCCCCCCATATCTCCCTCTTGCATCCAGCCCAAGAAAAGTCCAATCCAAAAAAAGGGAATTCATAACTTGGGAAATTTTATCAGCATCCCCTAATGTATCATGTAGGAAGATTATATCAAACCTTAAATTCACCTGAATGAATCTCCTAAATGATATTTTGTATGGTGAACTATCCAAACCTCTATAGCTAAAATATAGAAAAATCATGGTATAACCTTCTCAGGGTCTTGCGATACTCCAAGTGCCCCTTCAATGGAAAATTGTTTTCCATAAGCTATGTCTATTCGAGCTCTCCATTTTTCTTTGGACATATGTAATTTTTGATCTATCATTCCTTTCCCAACTAAGAGTAGAGACATATACCCTGGACCCCCTATCCCATTGCCATTTTCCTCTTTACTGGGCTTTGATCGTAGATTGTAAAGGGAAGAGCTGCCCAATTATGTCCTTAGAGAATAACTTGTTGATGGGCTAGGGAAAGAACATTATATGAGGACCATTGGGCAAGGGAACACTACAAACATCAGGGGAGGAAGAGTATCAACACAAAAACTCAAATATACTTAGTTAATGGAAGGACCAGACCCCATCTCTATATTTCTAAGGGAATTATTAATACAAGGGATAAGAGTCATGATTGTACGATTACTTGGATATGTCATGTCCACAGTTGCCAAATATTCCCCATCATTTTCTCCTTTGGTTCCTCTGTAGCCTCCATACTCACTAATTCTGTATCCATCTGAGCCCTGGCCTTTGAGGGATGACCCACATCATCTTGCACAACTAGAGAAGTTGACTCTAACTAAGTGTTTGTCTATATCTCAGGTGACCCTGATTTCTCCTCATCCCATCTCTCTTTTCTACTTCTCTTACCATTATACAGGAGAGGGAAATCCCTCATAATGTGTTATTTTTTGTGGCATGTCCTATAGTGGAAGGTCAACCCTTCATAATCCATATCCCACTAATAAGAAAAACCCTAGTGACAGAGCTCTAGATCTTCGAAAAAGCCCCTCTTTCAGATTAAAGAAAACCAAAATTCTCGTCATCGTCTAAATTTTTGTTTCCTTAAATGAATTTTATACCTCCAAGAAATTCCCCAACATGTTCCCAATATATTTAAAGACATAAAGTCCAGAAATGGGGTGGGAACCCTATCGAGCATACCTAGATTGGTACCTTCTTCAACTTCTCCGTGCTGGCATAAAAAATGGGGGGGGGGGGGGCATATTTTGAGCACTACTAGAGTTGAATCAATGCTCCTATAACAACCCTACTGAAAATTCCATGTAAAATGTAATAAAGGAAAAAATAATAACCACGATGGATGGGACACTTATTCCAAGAGTAATTTTACGCAAAACATCCTAGTGGGTGTTCATTTAGGTTAATATGGCTAAGGAAATTGGAAAAGGAAAAGGCTAAGGAATATGGAAAGGAAAAATGGCATATTTGGAAAATTTATTTATGAAAATAATGGAACTTAGGAGAAAAGGGAGATGAAAGGTCACAGGTTGCATGTGAGGAGGAAAATGAAGGAAAATAATGGAAAATGAAGAAAATAGAGGCCTCATTGATAAAAAGGCTTTTGAAGAACACTTGGAAAGATTTTTCTACCTTTTGTAATTTTAGTTTTGGATCTCTCTCATTATTCTCTCTCTCTCTCTCTCACTCTTGGACACTTAGAGTTTTATTGGATCACTTTGGCAATGGAGCAAGAAAGGAAAAATAAAGCAAGGAAGAGAAGGATCAAGCAACCACAACATGATTCTTTGCAGGTATTTATTTGCATATGTGATTTCCTGGCTAGATCTGGCATGCATGGTATTTCGTGTGGTTCTATTCTATCTTGGCATGGGTTTTTCTAAGTGTGATAGTGTTTTCAGACTTGCCTTGCCATTTACGTATAACTTTGATGAGATGGGTTTCTCATACTTCGGTTGAGTTGGATTGTTGAATGGATTCAAAGATGAGTGGGGTGGATCTTCAAAATGAAAAACACATGGCTTAGTGGTCCTGGAACTAGACTATGGATCATGGTAAATAGACTAGCCTAGTAACCCCTGAACCAGACTATGGGTTGCGGTAAAGCCAAATTGTGTGCCTCGGTGGGCCTAGGAATATTTATCGGTGAATGAAAACATATATGGTAGATCCAAGAGGTGGATTTCTCTTCATTGAGCCTAGTAGTACTCCTATGGGATGTATGGTAAATATTGGAGAGTGGGTCTCACTATAGGGCCTAGTGAACCCTAATTCAGACCGTGGATTATGGTAAATCTTGAGAGACTAGGAGGCACTCAAATTCCTCACGGTTTAGGCAGAGACCCTGGTAGAATTAATGCTTGTTAGGTTATTTTTGGTTGGTTATGAGTCTCACATTCATGCTCAATATATGGCACGGGGGTGATTGGATGAAGATATATTTGGCTCAACAAATAATGGTCGGGTGGAACATGGTAGTCCCATCTCCTGTTGGTTTTTACATTCATTAATGAGAAACTCATTCCTTTGGTATATTTGGTATGAAAATGTACTAGTTTATGTGTGGATTTTATTGATGTTGTATCCATTTTATTTCTATGGTTATTTTGTTGGTTATAAGCATGTATTATAGAAATGATCTAAATAGATTCAAAAGATCTTGTAATGTACTAAAATAAAATACTGAATCAATTCTACAAATTTCAGAAACCAATTACGATCGCACAATAACATAAACAAGTAAGAGAAATAATTATCAATCACACAACACAATATGTATATGGGAAAGCCTTAGCTAAAATATTCTCTATCTGTATATTTCATAAAGTCAAGAATATGATACGATACATTGTTATTTCTCTTCCTAATAATCCTCTACGTTGACTATCTCAATTTTATCTTGACACTAATATAAGCAAGACTGGTAACCACTTTCTTACCTCTGCAGTTGTAATATCCCAAAATCAGGACTGCTAGCAAGGCATGCCTGAAAAATGCATTTTTCAGGAATGGCTGCTACAGCTCTTGAATTCAGCCCTTGGATCCCTTAGATCTGAGTGTCTAATTCCTAAATCCAAGAGGGTATCAAAAATAAATCCTTCTAGGTGGGTTAAACAAATCTCCCACACCTAGTTTCCTTGAAAAATGCCCCAAAAAGGGACTGCAGCAATAATGAACAATCTTTCTTAGAAAATAACGCAGTTTCTACAGAGCAGTGATAGGAGGCTCATGAAATATTCTTCAATAGCACTTACAACAGAAAATAATTTATACAATGAAGTTTTTCCAATACATGGATGAAAATACGAGTCATAAACAGAAGAAATTCCCTCAAAAGAGGGTTGCAACCATATGAATGACTGAAAACTACCTTGACAACGTTATTTACATTAGGTTGCAACTGTTGTATATTACATGTCAAATATAGAGCAGATATGTGCATAAAAAGTTAGATCCATATCAGATCCATGCACTAGAAAGGCTCCTCTTTCAGATCCCCTTGGAATTTTGGGGTTTACACCAAACATAAACATTAGATCTGAGATCTAAGAAAGAAGATCTGTAGAAATATTTAGAAATGATGAAGTATTCAGATTATGTAGATCATATCTGAAAAGTAAAATGTGTAGCTCTCCTCCAATGGATCTCAAGGTGGAAGGTAGATCCCCAACACTCAAGAAGCAACTCTCCCAATGGTGCACCCAAACTCCTTGCAACACCACCTACAAGAATAACACAGATCTAGAGTAGAAACTATACTGTAGGGGATAGATAGCTGATGGCCACATGCCAAGATCAGAAACTGAAGCTCATGCACTCCAATACACCTCCTCCAATAGAGTAGAGGCCTCCTCCACTGAAAAAGAGCACTGAAATGACTTAGATCTGAAGAGATCTAATCTCCATTGAAAATAAAGCAGTCCCTCAAGGGAGACTGTGATGTAGCTTGAATAACTAATTTGGCCTGATGCCAAGATGCAAAACTGAGGCTCAAACAACTAATGCACTCTTCTAGGAGGTTAAAAGACACACTCACTGAGAAGAGGCACCAGTACAAGATAGATCTGAACAGATCTAGTGTTCCACTTGCTGCAACTTACAAAAGAAAGCAAACCCTCACTGGATCTTCATTGTAGTTGGAAGTAGAAGCTTGGTCACCAACCAGATAGTGGACTAAGAAATACAAGCTCTCCCAAGATCTCCTCAATGGGAAGGGATGGAACTCCTAAACAGGAAATTCCAATGCTAAACAACATATGCAATCGAGGCTAAACAACGAAGAAAGTTGTGTGTATAAACAAACAATAAATCATAAATCAAATCATGAACAACCTCAATATGTTGCCTTTCCCTTCCTTTTATAAGATGAAAGCTTGCCAAAAACCTAAACAACCTTCATCAACTTATCTCTTTCACACAAGAGACCTCCTTCTAGAATTTCGTTGTGCCTCATTAATGAGCACTCCTCCACTACTACGCTGCAGATATGGTCAAGGTTGACCCAGTCAAGTGGATTTATTCTTTTCACACTCAAGTGTGTTTATTAAAGTGGCCCAGATTTACCCCTTTTCACATTGGGCATGGATTTTATTATTTCATTAGGAGTTTAATGATCCTCCTGTTAGCTCTCTGTAATTTCAGCAGATTGGTGAGACTAAAAATGCAGAGAGAACACTTGAACCACTTTGGGATTCTAGGATCTAGCCCTCCTAAATCCAGAGAGGGATCTCTCTATAAGTGCAAAGATTGATTTATCTTTTAAAGCTTTTGGGTATGATATTAGGCTAGTTATGAAGAACAAGGGTTTTTGTTTGTTTTTGGATGGTTGAGCATGATTTTTAGTTGAGTGGAAAGTCCTAAAATGAAAGAGTTTCAAAGGTGTGAAGTTGCAAGCAATCAAAACAAGCTTTGGCTGATAGGATAGATATAATGCTGGTTTTTAGTCCATTGGGCTATGGAGTCATAAAAGGGTTTAATTGTGCAACAATTTCAAGAGTGATCCAAGGGGCAAGTCATCTATATCACAAGATATTTTGGATTAAATTATGGAATGGAACAATAAAAGTTTTGAAGGGGTGGAAAAAGACAATAATTTCAACTAGGATTTATCAGTCTTTCCAAACAAGAAAAGCCTTTTAATTATCTATTTAAAACCAACCAAAGGACAGGGCTAACCATAGACTTCTTTGGACAAGTTCATATTAAAGCTAACTCAATAGACAAACAATCCAGTAATCCACATAATTACTTTCAGAAGGGATGAAAACAGATAAGAAGAACAAAGTGCAGCCTAAGATCAGATAAGATACTTTTAAATCTAAACTTCTTTTAGCATACTCTTAGGGAAACTTTCAAAACTACCTTTGGAGAAAGAAACTAGAAGACAGGGCAAACCATAAACTTTTCTAGTCTAACTTTACTTAGTAGATAATGGAAATAACATTCAAGAACTTCTTTTCAAGCTTCACACTTCAAGACATGGACAAACCAACATTCCTTGACAATGTTTACACTTAACTTAAGTCATTCTTAAATACACAAATCGGAGGAAAACATTGAGATAAAGCTTATCAGTCAGATAAGGGTACTGTAAATCGTAAATCATAACTCTATAATTGTTGTTCTTTATCAGAGAATAAATGGAAAAAATGGGATACATGTAAGGAAAAAAAATAACATAGAAAGAAGCACTTCACTAGTGATATAGACCAGGATCCCAAGAATCAACTTGTATATTGATGTCAATCCAGTTACATTCTTCAAGTCCAATGTTTCAGTTCAACAATCATTTTTTCTTCTCATCCTAACTTATTTGATCACAAATAGAGATTTAGGAGCCTCTAAACACTATTTACATGTAGAAATTTTCGAGCACAAGTATTACATTAAATTTCTACAACCAACCCTTTACAATGAGCTCCTCAAGAAGATTTTATAGGAAAATGAGGAGGTGGATGAGAGAAAATATCTATGGGTTCAATTAATACAGTTTAATGCTTCTCGGCCTTTGAGGGGCTCAATGGAGAAGATTACAGATATTTCCTCGGTATTAATTGAATTACATTAAGTATTAAGCTTGTTGGGAAGATTTATTGACTTTAAGGCCCTTATTTATCTTTACAATAACTCTGCTGACAATTTACAATAAGTTCCTTTGGCTTAATTAACTGTTGAGTTGTCTTTATGCTAATATCTTATGTTCTGGTAATAACTCGGCCTCTTTTGAATGCTTTGAGACTGCAGGTGTCCTTTGGCATCTGAGAGGAGTCAATTAGCCTTTGATGTGGCAGTGGAGGCTTTCTCGAACTGATAGATATTATTGTTTTTCTTTTAAACACTATTAATTTGCTTTAACTCTATGAGTTAGGCTTAATTAGGCCTAAATCTTGTATTCTGTTCTTTAAATTTCATTTAATTTGGTGGATTAGGATTTTAATTGTCGATTTTAGCTGTAATCCACTCAAACTATGTAAACCATCTTTAATTCTTCATCTCTGGTTTAATTTCAGGCTATCCAACTGATACTCTTTGTTTGTTTAAGCTTTGCTGTGTCTTGTTGATGTGAAGGTGTGTAGAGGGCTTATAATGGTATCAGTGCTCATGAGGCACCGATAAAATTTTATGGGAACCCTACAAAAATATCTCTTTGATGAATAAAGGCCTGAAGGGTCGTCACCCTCGGTCTTCATTTTTCCTTTAAAATTTGAAAAACCTTTAAAACTTTCATAAACCAAGAAATATTTAAGAAAATCCTGTGGGATAATGTAAGTCTGCTTGAGAGGTTTGAGATTAGATCGCAGTCGTTGGATGAAAGCATCCAACGGCGAGGATGTGCTTGGAGAGGTAAAAATGGAGGCGGTTGAAAACACAGTGGGGAAATTAAGTCAGGACCGTTGATCTACAGAGATCAATGGTTAGGATTAATCGGGATATATATAAAGCGGAGGGGCCACTTTATAATAAAATAGATGAGAATGCAAAGGAAAATGGGTGAAAAACCTTTGGCGAAGGAAATAAGGGTTAAAAATCAAATGGGGGTTTAAGGAAGAATCTGGGCCATTGGATTGATTTAGACAATAGAGATCAATGGTGGAGAATGATCGTGATGGAATGAAATAAAAAAAGGGAAAAGTGGTTTCGGCTATAGAAACCACTGTTTTCGCGTTTCTCTTGAGTGGTTTCTAAAATATTTATAAAAAACGTGATATGCCTTGCCGCCCTCCACGTGTCCTTAGGAAAACCACTTTTTTCGCGTTATTTTTAGGTGTTAAACCTCTGGCATAGAAAAAATGCGAAAAAGAATGCTAACCGTTGGATGGAGGGGTGTAGATCTGACGATGTGGATCGCATGCGACGGAGGGTAAGATGCATGAACGGAAAGAGGGGGGACAGGGTCATGGTGGTTTTAATCTGGACTGTTAGATCTTCAATATGAACGGCGGAGATTTGATCTAGAGAAAGGTAGGACCTAAAATAGTTGGTCTATCGAGATGATTCTGGACCGTCGGATGAATGGAATGAACGGTCCAGATCGAATCAGAAGATCGCGATTGGAGGAGGCAATAAGAATTCATAAAGGGAAAGCGCCGATGAAATTTAGCGCAGACCGTTGGATTTGTGAGAGATCAACGGTGGAGATTCAATCGACGGGTGCAATGGAAAGGGCTTAAGGCGGAGGGCTATTAAATCTAGGCTGTCGGTTCTTGGAATGGCAGGGAAAATCAACGACCGAGAATCCATTGGGAGGGGACAATTGGAGGGGGAGCAATAAAATATTAAAACATGCTCGATAAAAATCTCCGATGCGATTAGCGCTCGGGACTTAATCACTTGGTCTTGGGCGCGGGTTATATGGAGGGGAAATGTTTGAAGGGTTTAACACAAAAGGGGCTAATTTCAATCAGAACAAAGGGAAGAAGCCTTTCAAATGCGCCCGATGAAAAATCGCCAATGCGATGCGAGATTGCGACGATCGTTGATTGGTTTAAGATCAACGGTCGGGATTGGTTTAGACTATGAACCGGCAGAAACCTTTGAAACATGAGAAAATCAAAAAATTTATGAAATACAAAGGATATTTTGTATCGGGGAGGGTTTTATCTAAGGTTTTAGTGCTCGATTGCAGGGCTTTCGGTTTTGCAAAGAGGCAAAGGGATCGGGGGTTTATAAAAAGGGGCCAATCGCATCAGGAGTTTTATGTAACAAAAAGACTTGCGCTCGTCGAAAGTTCCGATGCGATAAGCACCATATGGGTTTAGTGCTTGGTTCTAGCACCAATTCGCATGGTGGGGAAGTGGTTTAGGACTTAGCCCAAAGGGGCTTAGGCCTATAATGAAAATATGGATTTTTTATGAATTTTTAAGGATTTTCAAAGGATTTCAAGGGTTTCAGTAAGGTTTAAAAAAGAGTTTTAAACCTTATAAAAGGGGATTTATGAATGGAAGAAGGGAAATGAAGGAAAATAGAGGAATTTTATGGGAAAATAGGGGATAAAAATGAAGGTTAATAATGAGTGAAAGGAGGGATAAAATGAGGGAAAAAGGGAGCTTTTGCAGCAGTCTTTTCTTTAGGATGACAACAGATTTTTAGAATTGAGAGGGAAACAGAAGTGAAGATTAACTCAAGGATAAGTCATCTTCACAAGACTTCAAGAACTAGAAATTTGGCAATAAAATTGTTTCTTGAAGGCTTCATAAATGATTTAGCCACCATTTGGTATGACAAATTTTATAGGTGGCTAGCAGTGGCTCCACATGGGGATGGTGCCTTCTTGAAGGCATCAAGAACTTTAGAATTGTATTCTCTGGGGGGCTGATCAATGCCTTATCCATTGGGCTGAAACTTTCCTCACTTGGATGATCTTCTTTTGTTTTGATAATGTTAGCAGCCATGAAAGACAATGGAATACTATCAAACCAAGTTTACTACCTACCCAATCCTACTGATCTAACATTTTTTCTTCTTTCAGAGTGCACTTGGATTGGAAAACTCTTTTACAAACATTTTATTCTTTTGAAAGAAAAAAAATAATCCAAGTCTACTTCTTATTTCTCCATGAACTCAGATTAAAAAATTGAGTTCATAAGCTTCTCTACCTAATCTACTATCTGTTAGGATTAGACTCTCTAATAGATTTTTATTTACTATTTTCTAAAACAAAAATTTAAAAGCATACAAGTCAGGATTGAACAGTCTAACTTGTTGCTGATCTATGGCATAAAAAACAAGATGCACATAGATTATTATTTGCAGAAAATTAAATCAAAATGGTGAAGGCTTAAGATCTGAAAGTTTTAAGCACTTCCTTCATATTTCTTTAGCTCTGTTTTTGAGTTTTTTTTGAGCTTTTATGTGTTTGTTCTCTGGTTCAAGTTTTGAGCATATCAGAACCAGTTTGGTTCTATCTTTGACTCAGAATTTAAATAGACCGGAGTCATCCTTCTTTTGGAAACTTAAGTTCAGATTTTGAGCTTGTTTGAACCTTTGTTTTTTATCCTAATCTACCTAACTGATAAGCAAGATTAAGCTGTTTGGAAAATCGAATTCACTAACCTATCAGCAGTAAATTTAAAACTAATTAGTCATGATTAGGCTGTATGACTAACTAAGAGTGTATTCCTTAGGAGTGGCATTTAAGCTTGCACACTTTCAGATTTTGTTTCTCTTTTTTGGTATGGGGCTGTGCCTTTCTTGTTTTTACAATTTGCCGTCTTTTATTTTTCTACTGTTTTTGTATTTTTGATTTTTCTAAATTTGAATGCAATGATGGATGAAATATTCACAATGAGAAAAAATATAAAAAGGCTTCCAAATTGATTATGGTTTCAAGACAAGTAATGTTTGAGCATCCTGCCATTGACAGGACCCCCAAATAGTTCAGCTCCATTCAATTCCTGCAAGAAATAAGCATTGTTACCAGCAGAAGAATGAATGAGATAAGGGCCAAGCCATAAGTTTTCAAATTTCCCATGCTTTCCCTTGTCTTCTCTCGTTTAATCCCACTTTAACACTTTGTCTCCAATGCTAAAATTGCTGGATTTTGTTTTTCTATCAAAAATCTTCTTGATGCTCTCTTGATTTTGTAATGCTCTGTTGTAAACCTCCTCTCTGGTTTGCTGAAGATGTATAGTCTGATTAATCCTTCTGATCATGTCATTGTCTTCAGACTGTACCTCTTGAATCAACTTCATAACTGGCACACCCAGGCTGGTTGGAAAAATTGCATCTATTCCATACACAAGCTGATAGGGTGACATTCCAATAGATTTCTTTAGTGTTAATCTGTCAGCCCATAGTGCATGCACTAGCTTTGTGTGCCAAGACTTCTTGTTGTCCTCCAACAACTTCTTGATTATGCATACCAAACTCTTGTTTGAGGATTCTGCTAGCCCATTACCTTGAGGGTAATAAGCAGTAGAATGACCCAATGTTATCTAATATTTGTGACAGAATTCAACCATCTTCTTGGATCCAAATGCTGCAGCATTATCAGTAATAATCTTCCTAGGACAACCAAATCTAGAGAGGATATGAGTCTCAATGAATTTTATTATGACAGAGTCATTGGCTTGCCTAGAAAGGATGGCTTCTATCCATTTGGTAAAGTAGTCTGTTGCAGTGAGAATCCATCTATGCTGGGCAGATGAGGGTGGATGGATTTCTCCTATGAATTCTAAACCCCACTGTTGAAAAGGAGCTTCAACAGTGATTGGATGCAGAGGTAAGGGCAGTAACTTTCTTTTGTCTTCAAAAAGTTGGCATTTATGACAGGAAATTATCATCTTGTGTACATCTAGAAAGAGGGTGGGCCAATAATAACCAGCTCTAAGGATTTTGTTGGTTGTAGTCTTCCAATAGAGGTGGCCTCCACATTCTCCTTCATGGAACTCGTGCTTAACCTTCTATGCATCATTCTCGGGAAAACATTTAAGCAATATTCCACTTGCATTTTTCCAATAAAGGCATTTATCTATAATGCAGTAGTTTACAGCTTTTAACTTTAAAAATCTTGCCTTAGTTTTTGATAAACTAGGAGGTGTATTCAAATTGAGCAAAACATATAAAATATCAGCATACCAAGAGGAATTCATAAAATGATCTTCAACAATAGGATTTGACAGTTCCTCTTGTTCATCTAAAGCATTTATCATATTTATATCAAGAACTTCAAAATTTGATTTAGCCATTAATCTAGATAGACCTTGGCCTTTAATGAGTTTAGTGGGCTTGATCTCTAAATCACATTCAAGTATCACAACTATCCACTTACCTCTCTTACCATCTGGGTCCTGTGTTAGAATGTCTTTCACAACTGAATTTGGGACAAAGGCAATGATGTGGGAGTGCAAAATGTATACTCTGAAGTCTTTTAAAGCTTTGACCAAGGAAAAGGATTGTTTCTCCATGATGTTATACTTCAGAGGGGCATCTCTCAATGACTTTCTAAAGAATGCAATGGGCTGCTCTTGTCCCTGTGGATTTTTTTGCAATAGGATAACAACTATTGTATGTTCTGATGCAAATGAAAAAATGTAAAAGTCCTTTGAAAAATCAGGAATTATTAGTATTGGTGTTTTGGTTAGTGCTTGTTTCACTAGCTCAAAAGACTTGTTTGCTTCTAAGGTCCACTTAACTCCTTCTCCTTTCTTCAACATGTTCGTTATGTTCCTAAGGAGTTTAGCTAAGTTGGGAATGAACCTTCTCAAGAAATTAATCTTTCCTATGAAAGATTGTAGTTCCTTGATATTTCGAGGATGAGTGATTTGCAAAATACCATAGATCCTTTTTGGGTCTATCTTTATCCCCTCTTCTAAAATGATGTGCCCAAGAAGTTTACCCTCTTGGAGACCAAATAGTGTTTTCTTAGGATTTAAAGATATCCCAAACTTTCTGCATTTCTTGAATACTTTTCTCAAATGTTCTAAGTGCTCTTCATCTGTCTTGGAAAAAACAATGACATCATCAAGGTAAATAATGATGAAGTAGCCTAGTTCTTCCGAAAATGCAATGTCCATGGCTCTCTGAAAAGTTGCACCAGCATTCATTAAACCAAAGGAAATTTTCACATACATGAAAGTGCCCCAAGGTGTAGTAAAAGTTGTCTTTAATTGATCATCAGGATGTACTAAAATCTGGTTGTATCCTAAGTAGCCATCTAGTAAATAAATTCTTTTAGAACCAACTACCCTTTGTAAAATATGGTCCATCTTGGGTAAAGGGTAGTTGTCCTTTAATGAGGCTTTGTTTAAGTCTCTAAAGTCTATAAAAATCCTAATCTCTCATGTTTTCTTCCTAACTGACACCAGATTAGACACCCATTCAGAATATCTAATAGGGACAATAATACTAGCTTCGTACATTTGCTTGATTTCCTTCTCAACCAAAGGTAACTGAACATGATTTATTCTGTGTAGTTTTTGTTTGAATGGCTTTTGGTTTTCCTTTAGAGGTATCTTGTACTGAATTATTTTAGTGTCATATGATTTCAGATCCTCATAACTCCAAGCAAAAACATTACAAAATTCTTTAAACAACTATATGTATTTGAGTTTGATGTGAGCTGGTAAAGTCTTAGATAGTTTGATCATCTTCGATTTTAGTTCACTACCTATATTACACTCTTCAACTTCAGATTCAACAGGCTCCAGTTTTGGCTACTTGGCCACATCATTGAAATCAAACAACTCTTCTAAAGGGACTAGTCCCTTTGGAAAACTTTGATTGCTGGACTGTAGAGTTTACAAGTCTTTTGTTTCCAACTCTGCAATTGTTTCTGTTCTGTTTTCAAGTTTGTTAGACAACAAATTTACATCAGCCATCTCTGGAGACTTTTCTTCTTCATCAAGTATATTTTCTTCACCAGGACAGCCTGTTTCATAGTCTGAATCTGAACTAGGTAGTTCAAATTCATTTCTGGACTGCAGGAAGTCTTCTATTTGTTTGTCTCCATCAAATAATTGCCAATATTTTTCGTTATCAAGGACAGCTGGTTTGAATTTAATTTGGGTGGTGCATTGTTTGGTTTCATACGGTGTTAAACATGTTCTAGCAGTAAACGCTAAACTGTGGGCAAGGATATTCTTTTTCCTTGGGACAAAAATCAGTTGGAACTCCTCAAAAGTTGTCAATAAATCCATGACTTTGTTCCTATAGGATCTTAGTCTAGGGTGATTAGTTTTGTATTCCCCATTTACTTGCCTAATGATTAACTCTGAATCCCCATACACTTTAATTCTTTTGGCTCCTAATTTCTTTAACAAGTGTAAGCCTAAAAGAAGGGATTCGTATTCTGCTATGTTATTAGAACACTAAAAATTTAATCTGTATGAATGGCCTTCTGTGTGGTTGTTCTCAGTTTTATGTATCCAGATGCCTGCACTAGCATCGCTCCTAGTGCAAGACCCGTCGAAGTTCATACTCCAAAGAGGAATATTTTCGGGTTCATCAGTTTGGTTACCATCCTCTTCAACTATTGTGCTTTCAGCTTGTTCTTGAATATCGGCACTCTGTTGAATTTGTTTTAATTCCTCAGGTTTTTCGTTGCATTTAGGACTGCTTTGTTGACTCTCAAGGTTTAAAATAAATGGATGGATGATTTGTAGCTCTAGACCTGTACTTTGTTTGCTATGATCTTCGGATTTAGCAAACTGTTTTGACACTTGTGTCTTGTCTTCCTTCTCCTCTCTATCTACTGTTAACTCAGTCAAGGTCAGTTGTTCACTGGATGTTTCATCATTGAAAAGGATAAATGAGTCAAGGCCTGTGTTTGCAAAATAAAGGGGAGAATTTTGCAGTCTCTCTTGGCTAGTTACCATGTATTGCATATGGAACTACCTATAAAGTCTTCTTGTTTGATTAAACATAGGGATGGTCGCATATGTCATATCCATCTTCATAGTTCCTTGTAACTTAGCTCCCCAAGACCTTGATAACAACATTCCATACTTGGGGGGTACATCAGCCACAACAATATCCATGACTAAACATTTGGCTGGAATTTGTGCTAAGTTTATACAGAGGTCTTTGATTAATCCTAAACATTTTACTCTTCTTGAGTCAAAGGAGTAAAGGTCTTTGTAAGGTCAGGTGATTTCAAGGCCTAGGCTCTCCATTACATCTTTGGGCATTAAATTGTGAGAGGCCCCTGAATCATGCATAGCGTTATGCAAAATCTAGTCATGAACATTTAAACTAACATAAAAAGGAGGAACCGGTCCTTCTTGATATCTACCCTCAATCTTAGGACCAAATATGAGCTTTGTTTGGTCATCATTAAGATTGACAGTGTCATTATTCTCTTCTATGTTAAAAGCCTTCAAAATTTGAGACCTATATACATTCTGGGCAGCTAATTCAGTGAGAGGAACAAAGATCTTGATTCTGGCAATTTCCTGCTCCAAACTAAAAGGCATCGGATTCTTTGAAGTGCTTGTTTCAGCCTTATTAACTACTACTCTATCAGCAAAATCAGTTTGCTGATTTCCTCTATTTACATTTGTTAGAATTGTTTTAACAGGAACACTAGCTACGGTGCTAACACTACTAAGGTCTGCATTCTGTTTTTCAGTACTTTGAGTGCGTTTTTCTTTGTTCTTATCAGAATTTCTAGCCACTGTTTTGTCTTTCTGTTTTACAATTTTGGGTTTATTTACAGTGTTGTTTTGAGAAGATTTTTCAGAGGTTTTGTTGTTGGGGTTTTCCATATTCTTCTTACTTCTAAGGTCATATTCCTTTGTGGTTTCTATGATGACATTTTCCATTTCGTGATAGTAATATTCATTTTCTAGTCTTTTGTCATTAGGGTGTTTATAGACCTTGTTTTCTGTTGTAATGTACTTCAAAGTCATCATTATTTACTCCCAACATGTTTATATCATCCTCCTCTGGTTGTTATTTTGTGTCTTCAACCTCACTTACATAGTTTTTATGTAAAGGAGGGGTGATCTGTTGATCATCCTCCCTTGGTCTATTCTGAGGCTGGTTTGTCCTAAAATTTTGATTTTTGTTTTGATTTTTGTTTTGAGGAGCTATTTGGTTTTGACTAGATTGTGCTCTCTCAAGTATGCTCATCTTTTTCATCATCTCCTCCATCATTATTTCCATCTTTGAGCTAGATGTGGAAGGTGTGGATTCCTCTTTGAAGGATAATCTCTTCTCATTTTTCATTCTTGCTCTTTTCTCCATTAAATTTACTTCCATAGTAAGAGCTCCTTTTTTCATATCTTCAAGGGTTAAAGGATCTCTCTCTCTCAGCTAATAGGCCATTTCAGGATCAAATCCTTCAGGGAACTTGTTTAAAGCTAAGCCTTGTGGAGGTTTTAATTCTGGGGGAAGGGCATTATAAACACTATTAAACCTAGTGCAATAAGCTTGTACACTTTCCCCAGGGTTTCTTTGGAGATTCTTGTAATCAGAAAGTATTTGTAAAGGGTTCTTCCTGACTTCCTATTTGTTTAAGAATAACCGATGGAAGGCTTGGAGATCATTAATACTATGAGGGGTTAAGCCTTTGAACCATTTTCTTACTTCTCCCCCTAAACTCTGAGCAAATAGTCTAAGCTTGACAGATTCATCATCGATCTCATTTCTATCAAAGTATTCATTCATCTTATCCACATGTTGTGAAGCAGTAGTAGCATTACTGGCATCATACAATGGTATCTTGGACTGATAGTCCTGTGGGAAATTGACTAAAGGTAAAGGAAGGACTAGAGGGGCATACCATGCTGCCATGATATAAGGTGGAGGTGGATTTACAAGAGGTGGATTAACAAGAGGGAAAGTGGGTTGGGATGAAGTGGTTTGGACAATGGGTGTATGGGTAGCAGAAGTGGATGGACTGGCAATAGATTGTTGAGATGATCTTGGATGAGAGAAACCAAAATTGTAAAGGAAATGTAAATCTGGTGGTGTAGTTTCTCTGCTACCAGGATGGTCACTTCTCTCTGGGGATGATAGTGAAGACTCTGAATCTATCTAGTCTAAATCATCAAGCAACCTAGTTCTAAATGGATTTCTTAAGTCAACTTGTGAATGTTGTAGAGCTGCAAGGTTTTCAGGAACAAAATTAGCTCTAAAGGGTGATTTGAAAATAGTTGAAAATTTAACCTCAAGAGACTTCCTAAGGATTCTTTCAGGGTTGTCAACTATCTCAGGAGGGTTTGGGTTAGGATAGGCTCTAGTATGAATCTTTCTAGGAGCCACTATGCTGTGTTTTTCAAACCCAACTAAACAAGAAAAGTTTAACCAAATATGAAAATCTTTAAGAGGTTAACTGATCTTTTAAACAAGAAAAATTTAATCCTAAAGTCCTCTTAACTGAGTTTAAATGATGTTGTGATGATAATGGATCTTCCCAGTGGATTTTTAAGGTCTGTTTAGGATTGTGGAGTCACTAGGTGGAAATTTTTAGCTCTTTTGGAGGTAAAAGGTTTTATGGTCCACCACCATGTTTATTTGAATACCAATCTGAGATATTTTTGGGTTTTCTGAGTTTTTTCAGTCCTATGGGTTCTAAGAGTGTTCTAAGTCTATTTCAACACTTAGCTATGGTGATGAGACAAAGACAGTTTACTCTTATGGCTAAGATAGCTGATCCTTCAAGGTTTGATAAGTTCTTATGAGAATCCTAGGGTTTCCTTAGTTTGTCACTGATCGAAATAAGTTTTTCATGATTACCGTTTGTTGTGGTAGTGCTTGAAGAGGGATACTTGTGGTATAAAGGGATTTCTGATATCCTTAGAGTATCTAAAATGAAAATCACTCAGAAGTCTCCCCAATGGAGTCGTCAGAAATGTTAGCTCTCTGTAATTTCAGCAGATTGGTGAGACTAAAACTGTTGAGAGAACACTTGAACCAATTTGGGATTCTAGGATCTAGCCCTCCTAAATCCAGAGAGGGATCTCTCTATAAGTGAAAATATTGATTTATTTTTTAAAGCTTTTGGGTATCATATTAGGCTAGTTATGAAGAACAAGGGTTTTTTTTTGTTTTTGGATGGTTGAGCATGATTTTTAGTTGAGTGGAAAGTCCTAAAATGAAAGAGTTTCAAAGGTGTGAAGTTGCAAGAAATCAGAACAAGATTTGGCTGATAGGATAGATATAACGATGGTTTTTAGTCCATTGGGCTATGGAGTCATAAAAGGGTTTAATTGTGCAAAAATTTCAAGAGTGATCAAAGGGGAAAGTCATCTATATCACAATATCTTTTGGATTAAATGATGGAATGGAACAATAAAAGTGTTGAAGGGGTGGAAAAAGACAATAATTTCAACTAGGATTTATCAGTCTTTCCAAAAAAGAAAAGCCTTTTAAGTAATAGTTTAAAACCAACCAAAGGACAGGGCTAAACATAGACTTATTTGGACAAGTTTGTATTAAAGCTAACTCAATAGAAAAACAATCCAGTAATCCACATAATTACTTTCAGAAGGGATGAAAACAGATAAGAAGAACAAAGTGCAGCTTAAGATCAGATAAGATACTTTTAAATCTAAACTGCTTTCAGCATACTCTTAGGGAAACTTTCAAAACTACCTTTGGCGAAAGAAACTAGAAGACAGGGCAAACCATAAACTTTTCTAGTCTAACTTTACTTAGCAGATAATGGAAATAAAATTCAAGAACTTCTTTTCATGCTTCGCACTTCAAGACATGGACAAAAAACATTCCTTTACAATGTTTACACTTAACTTAAGTCATTCTTAAATACACAAATCGGAGGAAAACATTGAGATAAATCTTATCAGTCAGAGAAGGGTACTGTAAACAGTAAATCCTAACTCTATGATTGTTGTTCTTTATCAGAGAATAAATGGAAAAAATGGCATACATGTAAGGAAAAACAATAACATAGAAAGAAGCACTTCACCAGTGACATAGACCAGGATCCCAAGAATCAGCTTGTATATTGATGTCAATCCAGTTACATTCTTCAAGTCCAATGTTTCAGTTCATCAATCATATTTTCTTCTCAGCCTAACTTATTTGGTCACAAACAGAGCTTCAAGAGCCTCTAAACACTATTTACATGTAGAAAGTTTCGAGCACAAGTATTACGTCAAAGTTTGCAACCAACCCTTTACAATAAGCTCCTCAAGAAGATTTTATAGGAAAATGAGGAGGTGGATGAGAGAAAATATCTATAGGTTCAATTAATACAGTTTAATGCTTCTCGGCCTTTAAGGGGCTCAATGGAGAAGATTACAGATATTTCCTCTGTATTAATTGATTTACATTAAGTATTAAGCTTGCTGGGAAGATTTGTTGACTTTAAGGGCCTTAGTTATCTTTGCAATAACTCTGTTGACAGTTTACAATAAGTTCCTTTGGCTGAATTAACTATTGAGTTGTATTTATGCTAATATCTTCTGTTCTGGTGATAACTCGTCCTCTTTTGAATGCTTTGAGACTGTAGGTGTCCTTTGGCAGCTAAGGGGAGTCAATTAGCCTCTGATGTGGCAATGGAGGCTTTCTCGGATTGATAGATATTATTGTTTTTCTTTTAAACAATGTCAATTTGCTTTAACTTTGTGTGTTAGGCTTAATTAGGCCTAAATCTTGTCTTCTGTTCTTTAAATTGCATTTAATTTGGTGGATTAGGCTTTTAATTGTCGATTTTAGCTGTAATCCACTCAAACTGTGTAAACCATCTTTAATTCTTCATCTCTGGTTTGATTTCAGGCTATCCGACTGATACTCTTTGTTTGTTTAAGCTTTGTTGTGTCTTGTTGATGTGTAGGTGCACAGAGGGCTTATAATGGTATCGGTGCTCATGAGGCACCAATAAACTTTGATGGGAACCTTGCAAAAATATCTCTTTGATGAATAAAGGCTTGAAGGGTCGTCACCCTCGGTCTTCATTTTTCCTTTGAAATATTTGAAAAACCTTTAAAACCTGCATAAACCAAGAAATATTTAAGAAAATCCTACGGGATAAGGTAATTTTGCTTGAGAGGTTTGAGATTAGATCATAGCCATTGGATGAAAGCATCCAACGACGAGGATGTGCTTGAAAGGTAAAAAGGGAGGCGGTTGAAAAAGCGGTGGGGAAATTAAGTCAAGACCGTTGATCTACAGAGATCAACGGTTGGGATTAATCGGGATATATATAAAGCGGAGGTGCCACTTTATAATAAAATAGACGAGAATGCAAAGGAAAATGGGTGAAAAACCTTTGGTGGAGGAAATAAGGGTTAACAATCAAATGGGGGTTCGGGAAGAATCTGGGCCGTTGGATTGATTTAGACAACAGAGATCAATGGAGGAGAATGATCGCGATGGAATACAATACAGAAGGGGAAAAGTGGTTTCAGCTATAGAAACCATTGTTTTCGCGTTTCTCTTGAGTGGTTTCCAAAATCTTTATAAAAAAATCGATATGCCTTGCTGCCCTCCACGTGTCCTCAGGAAAACCACTTTTTTCATGTTATTTTTAGGTGTTAAACCTTTGGCATAGAAAAACTGAAAAAAATAATGCCAACTGTTGGATGGAGGTGCACAGATCCGATAGTGTGGATCACACGTGATGGAGGGTAAGATGCATGATTGAAAAGAGGGGGGACAGGGTCATGGTGGTTTTAATCTGGACCGTTAGATATTCAATATGAACGGTGGAGATTTGATTTGGAGAAAGGTAGGACCCAAAAGAATTAGTATATCGAGATGATTCTGGACCGTCGGATGAATGGAATGAATAGTCCAGATTGAATCGAAAGATCGCGATCGGCGAAGGCAATAAGAATGCATAAAGGGAAAGCATTGATGCGATTTAGCACAGACCGTTGGATCTGTGAGAGATCAACGGTGGAGATTCAATTGGTGGGTGTAATGGCAAGGGCTTAAGGCGGAGGGTGATTAAATCTGGGCCGTCGGTTCTTGGAATGGTGGGGAAAATCAATGGCCAAGAATCCATCGGGAGGGGACAATCAGAGGGGGAGCAATAAAATATTAAAACATGCCCGATAAAAATATATGATGCGATTAGCGCTCGGGACTTAATGTCTTGCTGGGCGCGGGTTATATGGAGGGGAAATTTTTGAAGGGTTTAACACAAAAGGGGCTAATTGCAATCGGAACAAAGGGAAGAAGCCTTTCAAATGCACCCGATGAAAAATCTTCGATGTGATGCGAGATTGCGACGATCGTTGATTGGTTTAAGATCAACGGTCGGGAATGGTTTAGACTTTGAACCAACGGAAACCTTTGAAACATGAGAAAATTGAAATTTCTATGAAATAAAAAGGATATTTTGTATCAGGGAGGGTTTTATCTAAGGTTTTAGCACCCGATTGCGGGGCTTTTGGTTTTGCGAAGAGGCAAAGGGATCGGGGTTTTATAAAAAGGGACCAATCGCATCGGGAGTTTTATGTAACAAAAAGACTTGCGCCCGTCGAAAGTTCTGATGCGATAAGCACCATATGGGTTTAGTGCTTGGTTCCAGCACCAAGTCGCATGGTGGGGAAGTGCTTTAGGACTTAGCCCAAAGGGGCTTAGGCTTATAATGAAAATATGGGTTTTTTATTAATTTTTAAGGATTTTCAAAGGATTTCGAGGGTTTTGGTAAGTTTTAAAAAAGAGTTTTAAACCTTATAGAAGGGGATTTATGAATGGAAGAAGGGAAATGAAGGAAAATAGAGGAATTTGAGGGGAAAAAAGGGGATAAAAATGAAGGTTAATAATGAGTGAAAGGAGGGATAAGATGAGGGGAAAAAGGAGCTTTTGCAGCAGTCTTTTCTTCAGGATGACAACAAATTTTCAGAATTGAGAGGGAAACAAAAGTGAAGATTAACTCAAGGATAAGTCATCTCCACAAGACTTCAAGAACTAGCAATTTGGCAATAAAATTTTTTCTTGAAGGCTTCAAAAATGATTTAGCCACCATTTGGTATGAAAAATTTTATAGGTGGCTAACACCTTCTTTACATAATTATTCTTAGAACAAAGAAAACAAAATGAAACCAAATATTCCTATTAAAATAGGAATATTACAGTCCTCCCCTCCAGAATGTTGCTTGCCCTCAAGAAACTTACAATAAATTTGCAAAATCTTCTAATGGAATTGTCTCCTCCCAAGGGTATAATTATGGTCTTGGTGAATGAACCAATCAGCTATCATCATAAAGAAGTGGGAGATACATAGAAATAGTTTCTTGCTGTCCATTGGTTCTCTCAAGACATGAGAGATGGTAAATGTAGGGTACTTCAATCCCCATGAGAGGCTTCAATCTACATGCTATCATCCAAATGAAGTGAACCATCCTGGGTAGCTCACAGAAAAATTCACCAATTCCCCCCATTTGCATTGTGTAGGGGCTCCATGCATGGAAATGAGAGATGAGGATACTCAACTCATGTTGTCCCTCATTCCATTTTTGATGAATGTGGTGCTGTTGATCCTAGGCTGCAATAAAATAGTCCTCATGAAGCCAAAAGGAACTTGGAACTTCATGATTTTCCTCATTGATTCTCCTGAGTCTCCTTGCCCAATCTCCTCTGCATGTAGTGAGTAGTCTATCTTCACCATCTATGCTCCAAAAGAAACATGGATTAAGTGTCATATGATATATTGGATGGTGACAATAGTACCTCCCTTGAAACTAGTGTTGTCCATCATCTTTCTGCCTCAAATCATGGTACAATAAGTGGCCATCCCACCACCTTCTTGCTGCAATAAGCTTCTTCAAAGCTTGAAAATGATGGAGGATAGTGGGTGTTGGCTGAACATGATCCCAACAACACATGTATTGCTCCAAGCACTCCCTTGTGAGAGATCTCTTCCCATGACATGAGCCCAATACATGACCCTTTGCATAAGAAAACATAGAATATAAGGCATCAGTCATATAAGGTCCCATACTCTTCTTGAAATACAAATGATTATGGGAGACTACATTCCTAATGGACACATTCACCCAATGTGTCATTCCTCCTCTCATGTTCATAAAACATATTGGAGCATTATTGACATCATGATATAAACAAGCTCCCTTATGCCACCTCATGAGAAGGTTACATTTCCCCCCAACCCAAAGTACATACAATATTATGATATTCATTCTAAACAGAAATACATGTACATACATCATAGGCATAAACAAATGTATGGTCATGGAGTTCATCATGGGGTGCCCATACTTTCTCCATGTCAACCCAAGCAACCATGCCTTCTTCTTATGCATTCTTTGCTTGCAATACAAGGCATGAGACAAGAAAATCAAAAACTTTGGGCGGTATCCACACTCACCCAATAGAAACCAGCGCAGATCATCTCCTCCCTGCTTCAGATCTAGATGTATTAAGTGGTTTTCATGCCACTTACTTGCTGCCCTTATCATTCCACCATGGATAAAGGTGAAATGTATATTTGGTGCTTTAGGGAAGCACCCATCATGCTGCAAAACCTCCCTTAGCCCATCAAGGGAGTGGCCATGTTTGGAAATAGTTCTAGCCCATAGCTAGCCATGAAGCTTATAGGGTAGGACACTCCTTTTAGGAGTCATGGCCTACATATGTAAAGTAAAAAAATGCATGCAATCATAAAGTGAAATGTGATTTGCATAAGTGTGCTTCTTACCCAAAGTCTCCAGTGCTGTGATAGTCCCTCCCTTGGCCAAATGTATCATTACTATACAAGGTTGAGAGAACACTTTACTCTTTCCATCAGGGGATTTCCCTAGTGGGCTTCTTCCAAGTAAGGAGACATCAAGGCATAGATCATAATATAAATATGTATGGACTGATGTGTCCTTGCTTTTCTTGCATAGATCTTCATGCCTTCTTAGTACATCATTCCTTTGAAATAAAGAGGGGTAAATGTTTCTTACCCTATGAAGCTTTCCCTCCTCTTTATCTTCTGCAATATTCAGGATCTCACCATCTTATAATGATGGCACATGCTGCTCATGGATTGTGCCATAATTTCTATATGTGAGACTCTTTGAAACTCCTTACAAGAATGCAAGAGCTTCTCTTCTCAGAGCAAGTTCCCCTCCTTCTTCTTCATGAAATGCTAGAGATGTATTTGTTATGACAATGCTGTCACCCCTAGCCTTTTCTTCAATGGTGGAAAATGCCTCATAATCAATAGGAGACCTTAGATCTTGGTATACCCTTGAAGGAGGAATCTTCATGTCTTCTTTCTAAGAAGAGGACTCTTCATCCAATGAGGATCTTTCCCTTGGAAAGGTATCAAACAAGTTCACATTCTCCTCAATGGTCTTCATAGGTAGAGGTGGATTTGTAGATCCTCCCTTTGGCACATCTCCTCTCTTCTTCCTCATGAAGAAGTTGCTGATAGAACATGGTAGCTTTGATGATATGGCTGAGTGCTCATACCCATAAGATGAGGGTGTAGAATCCTCCTCATGCATAGATCCTGTGGATCTAGTTGGGGAAACTTCATGGTCTATCCCTTTTACTTCTCTCTTTTTTTTCCTTTAGACTTAAACAGAGTTTGGAGCAGAGTTCTTGAGAACCCTTTCCTTTCCATTCTCCCAAGCAAAGGGTTTTGACCCTTACTTTATATGTCTTCCATGCAATAAGTCTTCTTCTTCTACCTTCTTTCCTCCTGAAAAGACATCTTGGCTTGATGCTCATAGGCTGAGCCAAGGATCATGCTTTCATACCACTGTAATATCCCAAAATCGGGACTGCTAGCAAGGCATGCTTGAAAAACACATTTTTTAGGAATGGCTACTACAGATCTTGAATTCAGCCCTTGGATCCCTTAGATATGAGTATCTAAGTCCTAAATCCAAAAGGGTATAAAAAATAAATCCTTCTAGGTGGGTTAAACAGATCTCCCACACCTAGTTTCCTTGAAAAATGCCCTGAAGAGGGACTGTAGCAATAATGAACAATCCTGCTCAGAAAATAACACAATTTCTACAGTGTAGTGATAGGAGGCTCATGAAATGTTCTTCAATAGTACTTACAACAGAAAATAAGTTATACAATGAAGTTTTTCCAATACATGGCTGAAAATACAAGTCATAAACAGAAGAAATTCCCTCAAAAGAGGGTTGCAACCATATGAATGACTGAAAACTGCCTTGATAGTGTTATTTATATTAGGATGCAACTGATGTAGATTACATGTCAGATCTAGAGTAGATTTGTGCATAAAAATTTAGATCCATATCAGATCCATGCACTAGAAAGGCTTCTCTTTCAGATCCCCTTGGAATTTTGGGGTTTACACCAAAGATAAACAATAGATATGAGATCTAAGAAAGCAGATCTATAGAAATATTCAGAAATTTTGAAGCATTTAGATTATGCAAATCAGATCTGAAAAGTACAATGTGTAGATCTCCTCCAATGGATATCAAGGTGGAAGGTAGATCCCCAACACTTAGGAACCAACTCTCCCAATGGCGCACCCAAACTCCCTGCAACACCACCTAAAGAATAACACAGATCTGGAGCAGAAACTTTGTAGGGGATAGATAGCTGATGGCCACATGCCAAGATCAGAAACTGAAGCTCATGCACTCCAATACACCTCCTCCACTAAAAAAGAGCACTGAAATGACTTAGATCTGAAGAGATCTAATCTCCACTGAAAATAACATAGTACCTCAAGGGAGATTGTGCTGTAGCTTGAATGACTGAGTTGGCCTGATGCCAAGATGAAAAAATGAGGCTCAAACAACTAATGCACTCTTCCAGGAGGTTAAAAGACACACTCACTGAGAAGAGGCACCAGTACAAGCTAGATCTAAATAGATCTAGTGTTCCACTTGCTGCAGCTTACAAAAGCAAGCAAACCCTCACTGGATCTATGTTGCGGTTGGAAGTAGAAGCTTGGTCTCCAACCAGATAGTGGACTAAGCAATACAAGCTCTCCCAAGAGCTCCTCAATGGGAAGGGATGGAAATCCTAAAAAGGAAATTCCAATGCTAAACAACATATGCAATCTAGGCTAAACAACCAAGAAAGTTGTGTGTCTAAATAGAAAAAAAATTAGAAATCAAATCATGAACAACCTCAATATGTTACCTTCGACTTCCTTTTATAAGATGAGATCTTGCCAAAACCCTAAACCACCTTCATCAACTTATCTCTTTCACACAAGAGACCTACTTCTAGAATTACGCTGTGCCTCATTGATGAGAACTCCTCCACTATTGTGCTGTAGATATGGTCAAGATTGACCCAGTCAAGTGGATTTGTCCTTTTCACACTCAAGTGTGTTTATTAAAGTGGCCCAGATTTACCCCTTTTCACATTGGGCGTGGATTTTATTCTTTCATTAGGAGTTTAATGATCCTCCTTTACATAATTATTCTTAGAACAAAGAAACAAAATGAAACCGAATATTCCTATTAAAATAGGAATATTACAGCAGTACCAACTTTCTTATGCATTCCTGGGATAATTGAGCCCCTATTAATTAGGAAATTCCCAATTAATTATTGTGCAATACATCTAAGGCATCCTAATGACCTCATGCATGACCTATACAAATTAATAATTATACAACTGATAGTTATCTTCCCTTTAGCCCCAATCTCAACTGGGCCTTCCTTAGAACTGACATGCGCCAAATATTTATAGCGAATTATTAACCAATTGATTGATCACTACGTGTGAATTAAATCATATTTAATTCACTAGACCTATCGCTAGCTCATCTCTCAATTAGAACTAGTGAAATTGATTTTAACTCAAATAAATTGAGTTAACTAATTATAACTCAAAATAAACTCAACTAGGGCTCCTAAAAATTAGGAGACACTATACATGCCTCTAGTTTGACTCTCAACTCGAATTGACAGAGCTAACTAAATCTTCCCAACTTAGTTAAATCATACAAGCTGTCATGTGATGTCGAATTAAAATTTCCTTCTAATTTAGTTATGGGAAAATTAAATTAGAATACCTTTTGTTGCCATTTTCAATATTTATTGTTGCCATTTTCAACACTCCCTCTTAACAAGAAAGGAATTCAAATCCATCCTAATCTAGTACCTTTGGAATGTTTTTAATGTAACATTTCTCTCTAGTGTTTTTGCTACTGGACCTTTTGAAACTGAAAAGCATCCAAAATGAATCAGTATGATGCATCGATCACCAAAGTCTCTTACTGCTGCTAGCTACTGCACTATCAACTATAAATTCTGCGTTGTTGTTGACTCTACATTTGTGCCATTTGCATTCCTTCCAACTTTGATCCGAGATCTAGTATTTGATTGCTGGTAATCTCTGCATTTGTCTCTCTGACATCTAACTGCATCAACCACCACTGATTCATCCTGCTACTGTGTACTGTGGGCTCTCATAGAAAGGTAATGATCCATGGTAAAATACATCTCAATGGACCCTACCCAAATTTCTGCACTTGGGATTATGACTTCACATTGCCCCACATTTCACTTGTAGCTGTGGTTGCATGTGCTCCCTCTCCCCACCTGGCTTGACCTTCCCCCCCAATGGAGGTCTTTGTTTGCACTCGGTCTCCTCTTTGCCTCTCCAATTGTTTCTGCTCCACAACCTTCGGAGGCTTCTTTTGAGGTTGCATGTTGAGAGGTAATTTATGCTCCCTCTCAACCACCAAGTCTCTAACCTTTTTTTTCTCCTCACATTAAAATGCTAGCCATGCATGAAATGAGAGTAAAATCAATTTTAACCTATGAAGCTAGAGCTTCTCCTTCTACTACAAGTGCAGACTCCTTCTTGCTTTCCTTCTTTGGACATTTCATTGCATAGTACCTATACTCGTAATAGTGAAAACACTTGATCTTGGACAATTCCCTCTTGCCCTATTCACCTTGGGACTTATTTCCCTTGGATTTATTACCTTTTCCGACTAATGCAAAATATTCTTATGTCTTTGGAAGAGGTCTCGTCTCTGGTGCTCCACCTTATCTCTTCTTGTACCAAGTCGGACCAAAACCGCTCCCACTCTAGTATCTTCTCCCTCCCATTTACCGAATCCTGGTAGTTGTGCCAGCTCTTGGGAAGACATAGAAGTGCTAGGATCACAAAATCATCCTCATTAATGGTAACACCAGCACTCCCAAGATCATCTCAACATTGAGTGAACTTCTTCAAGCATTTTGGAATTGTCTCGCCCTCCTCCATCTTGATATTTTTGGGCTTGCCCTTCAGTTCCAGCTTCCTGTGGTCACTGCTATCATGAAACATATATGTTAAGGCATTCCAAATATCATATGGAGTTTACTTTCCATGTAGGTTGTAGTCAACATGATCTCAAACTCCTTCTAACAGAATCCTTATTGCCTTTGCTACATTCTTCTTCCATGCATCAAGATTTTGAGCATCTACTGTTGCGAGCTTGGGAATATCATTGTCTATGAATTCCCTCAACCCATTTTCCTCCAACACTTCCTCCATCCTGTCCTTCCATGATATGTAATTCAAACTACCCTCAAGGACATATTCGAGTCTCAATCCATAGAAATACATCTTGATCTGTTGTTGTTTTCGAAGAATAAATCTACAAATTCGATTAACCTATTAAAAAAAACTCTGGTTCTTCTCTTCTATAGTGATTCTTGCTATGATACCATGTATAAATTATCTAAATAGATTCAACTAGTCTTGTAATGTACTAAAAAAATATACTGAATCAATTCTACAAATTGTGGAAACCAATTATGATCGCACAATAACATAAACAAGTAAGAGAAAAAATTATCAATTGAAAAGCACAAGATGTATCTAGGGAAAGCCTCAGCTAAAAACCCCACTATATGTATATTTCATAAACTCAAAAACATGAAACAATACTATGTTATTTCTCTTCCTGAGAAACCTCTGCACTTTGCTGACTGTCTCACTCTGATCCTAGCACTGATCTAAGAAATTTTCATCCAATATTTAACCACTTGCTTTCCTATGCATGGCCAACCTTTCTTACACATTCCTGGGCTAATTGAGACCCTATTAATTAGGAAATTCCCAATTAATTATTGTGAAATAAATCCAAGGCATCCTGATGACCTCATGCATGACTTGCACAATTTTATTATTATACAACTGATAGTTATATTCCCTTTAACCCCAATCTCAACTAGGCGTTCCTTAGAACTGACATGCAACAAATATTTATAGTGAATTATCAGTTAAATTATTAATCACTGTTTTTGAATTAAATCATATTTAATTCACTGGACCTATTACTAGATCATCTCTTAGTTAGAACTAGTTAAACTAATTTTAACTCAAATAAACTAATTTAACTAATTACAACTCAAAATAAACTCAACTAGGGCTCCTAAAAAGTAGGAGACACTATACATGCCTGTAGTTTGACCCTTAACTCGAATTTATTGAGCTAAATAAGTCTTCCCAACTTAGTTAACTCATACAAGCTGTCATGTGATATGGAATTACAATTTCCTTCTAATTTAATTAAGGGAAAATTAAATTAGATATATTATAATCCCTTTTGATGCCATTTTCAATATTTCTTGCTGCCATTTTCAACACTCCCTCTTAACAAGAAAGGATTTCAACTCTATCCCTATCTGGTACCTTTTAAATGTTCTGCATGTAACATTTCTCTCTAGTGTTTTTGCTAATGCAACTTCTGAAACTGAAAAGCATCCAAACTGAATCAGTATGATGCATCTGTCAGCAAAGTCTCTGACTGCTACTAGCTACTCCACTGTCAACTAAAAACTCTGCATTGCTACTAACTCTACATCTGTGCCATCTGCACAACTGCCAAATTTGATCTGCACTCTACTATCTAATTGCTGCTAATCTTGACATCTATCACTTTGACATCTAACTACATCAACCACTACTGATTCATCCTGCTACTATTAAGACATCTTAATGGACCCTGCGAAAATTTCCGCACTTGGGATTATGACTTCACATTGCCCCACATCTCACCTGGAGGTATGGATGAATGTGCTCCCTCTCCCCACCTAGCTCACAATCCCCCCTGTCTCTGCTTCAGTGTATTCCTCCACTTCGTCTCCTCTCCTCTTCTTCAATTGTGTTCCCTCCACAACCTTCTGAGGCTTCTTTTGAGGTTGCATGTTGGGAGGTAATTTATTCTCCCTCTAAACTACCAAGTATCTAACCTTTTCTTTGCTCCTTAAATATTTTCATGCATCTTGTACGTCAAGTGCATACAGGTTTTTGAATTTCACACCGATCCGTTTCATCTATCTCATGGCGATGTGTCTAAGGAAAACCTTTCCTTTTCTAAATATCACATCATAGCCGTAGTCTTCCAATACTGCTACGAAAACATGATTATTCTTTATTATTGGAACAAACAATACATCATTCAATCTGAGAGGGGAGCCAAACTCCCTCTGAAACATAATTGTACCTATGTTGGCCATGCTATACCTCTTGTCATCTCCAAAATAGTATGTTCTACTGGAGGTCCTTCTCCTCCAAGTCACTATAGAGATATCTATTCCTCGTCATAGGGAATGAGGCATTGCTGTCGAGATACAACATTGTTAGGTCACTATATTACTAGTGTAGTCCCTTATTGTAGTTATTGTAGCCCCCTTAATGTTATTTTTGTACCCCTGTAACCCCCATATTGTTGTTATTGTACCCTTACATTATTATTGTTAGGTTGGCTCGGATTATATTATGACCCCATGGACTCCTATATATACAAGGAGGTTTTGTCATTTGTATCATCCAAGAATTGTTCATTTATGTAATGTAAAGGAGGTTTCTCCCTCGAAGTGGATTATTTCTAAGGCTTCGATCTCTCTTTTCTTATATTTTTGGAGTTGGTTTCATAAAATTTGGTATCAGAGCTTTGGATTACAGGGTTTCACTGCTCCAAATAGGCCATCGTGGAATTTTCACTATAATTATTTTTCTACAAAGGTTCAGAAGCTGAAATTTTTACCACGAGACGCTGACATCCTGAGGAACTGCGTGTAAACATTTCAAATCTTGGTTCGCAATATTTTCGGAGATATGATCTATGGAAGTTAGGGTTTTGCAAGCTCTCGAATTTCATCTAAAAGAGGTGACATTGGAAAAATCACCATAACTCTTGCTTTGAGCATCAGATTGGAATTATGTAAAAAGTGGCCGAAATTACATGGACTATAGTTTCTTGTATATAATTTTCAGATCCAAAGGAGGAAACTATGAAATGTGGCAGGCCGTACAAGTTCGCTCTACTGAACCAATCCATAATTAGTTCACTATGGGAGATTGGGTATAACTTTGTCTTGAGGCATCCAAATCAGGTCAGAACTATGGCATTCGAAAGAAGATTTAGAGGGCTAACACAAGACCAAATTTCAGATATTTAATATCTGAAATCACAGAGATACTTCAATTTCAATATCTATCTCCTCAAAAGCAAGAAAAATGTGTGTATTTTTTTTCAAATTGCATAAGTATTTTTTGAAAAATAAATTTGAAGTAATTGCAAGGGAATATTGAAGCATATATATCAGTATTGGGTTCTAAAATTCCCCCTAAAAAGAATTCAACACCCATTAAGCCCTCAAAATAATCTAATATGACTCATGAAGATGAAGAAGTGCAACATGATATATCAAAATTACAAGAGAAAGTGCACCAAATTTCACTCTCGCAAAGAGCGACAAAAAATGAAATGGAAGTTTTGAAGAAATGCGTGGAAGCTAAGATGGATGGTTTGAAGAAGGGCATGGAAGCTAATATGGATGGTTTGAAGAAAGGCATGGAAGCTAATATGGATGGTTTGAAGAAAGACATGGAAGCTAAGATGGATGGTTTGAAGAATGGTGTGGAAGACAAGGAAGAAAAAATGGAAGATTTAAAGGAAGACATGGATGGTTTGAAGGAAGGTTTGACAAATTTGATACAAGAAATGATTTCTAATGGTGAAAATATAGTAGAGGAAACTCATGATGAGAAAAAAACAAATGTTAATCATGATTTCATAAACTCTAATGTTGGATGGATGACCCACCATATTCCAAAGATCGATATGAGGAAGTTTTATGGCAAGGATCATGTAACATGGATACTACATATGGAGCAATATTTTGATCTCAATAATGTGAAAAACACAAAAAAGGTACGCATTGCAACTTTATATTTAGAGAAAAATACATTTGTATGGTATCGATGTCTTTTCTCTCGTAAAAATATTGTCACTTGGTAAATTTTTATGGAGGAAATGATGGCACATTATGAGGATACAAAGAGAAACACCTTCTTTAGCCAATTGATAAATCTAAAACAAAAGGGTTCAATGGTGGAGCACAATGAGGACTTACAAAAATTGAATATAAGGGTAATTGATATTCCAGAGGAACACAAGATTGATGTCTTCATAGGGACTTTAAAGGATAACATCCAACATCAGGTTCGCCTTTGGTAACTAGATTCATTGGAGAAGCAATTCAGGTTGGAAAGAAAAATTGCATGTAAAATTATGACAACAAGGAATCCTACCACTCACATCTATAAAGATGGAAGTGTTACTACTCCTAGACTTCCAAAACCTACAAGGTTGACACCACAAAAATTGGAAGAAAAAAGAGTAAAAGGGATTTGCTACAGTTGTGATAGAAAATACACTAAAGGTCATAAGTGTGCTGAGAAGAAATTATTTTACATAGATTGTGAAGAGGAGGAAGAAAATGAACAAGCAACTTCAAAAGAAGAGGATATACACTAGGAACCAACTGTAGAGAAAGAAGAAATGAGTCTGACTATATCGTGTAATGCATTGGTAGGAATTACCACTCCTCAAAATCTCAAGATAGAAGGACACATCAAGAATAAAAAGGTAATAGTGTTGACTGATTGAGGTGGTACCCATAAATTTATTCATTATAAGGTAGCCAAGGAATTGAATTGCGTCCTATACCCAACACCAGAATGTCAAGTGATGGTTGAAAATGGAGGATCTATAAATTTCTCTGGAAAATGCCATAATGTAAAGCTAACCATGAGGGAATATGTATTGAATAGTCCAATTCTTTCCATTCGAATGGGAGGTGCTGATGTTGTACTAGGAGTATAATGGTTACAATATTTGGGGGCGGTAGATTTTAATTTTCAAGAACTTTTCTTGAATTTTTTTTTGGAAGGAAAGGAATTCGAATTACGTGGTATAGCAGGGAAGCCAAGAAATATAATAAGATCTAATTTCATGAAAAATATTATGAAGAAAGAACAACAAGGCGTAATTGCACAATTATGCTCACTAGAAGTTTCAACATCAAAATCATCTATTTCTCCAGATCTCCAAAAAGTCTTGGACAATCATTCCAAGGTGTTTGAAACTCCCAAAGGACTCCCACCTATTCGAGATCATGATCATGCTATTCATTTGATTCCAAGAAGTGTTCCTCCAGACATCAGGCCTTACATATATCCTTATGTCCAAAAGAGCGAAATTGAACGTATGATTGCAAAAATGTTAGAGGCTAGTATAATTCAACCAAGTCAAAGTTATTTCCCTGCTCCAGTAGTATTGGTGCACAAGAAGGATGGATCATGGCGCATGTGTCCAGATTACAGGGATCTCAATAAGATCACTATTAAATATAAATTTCCCATTCCTGTGATTGATGAATTATTGGATGAATTACATGGAGCAATTTATTTTACCAAGTTGGATCTTCATTCAGGATATCATCAAATTAGAATGAAGATTGAAGATATTCTGAAAAGAAAATTTAGAACTCATGAGGGTCATTATTAATTTTTGGTCATGCCTTTTGGCCTTACCAATGAACCTTTTACATTTCAAGGGTTGATGAATTCCATTTTCAAACCCTTCCTTAGAAAATTTGTGTTAGTATTTTTTGATGATATACTAATCTACAGTAGGTCTTGGAAGGATCATGTTCAACATGTTGACAGGGTGCTCAAACTATTGGAGGAGAAACAATTATATGTGAAAACCTCCAATTGTTTCTTTGGAGTATAAGAGGTGGAATATTTGGGTCAAATATTATCTCACAAGGGTGTTAAAGTAGACCCTAACAAAATTAAAGCCATTAAGGAATGTAAATTCCCCACAACCATAAAGCAGTTGTGAGGATTTCTCAGGTTAACAGGGTATTATCACAAGTTTGTTAAGAATTATGGGAGAATAGAAGCACCTCTAACAACATTATTGAAGAAAGATGCATTTTAATGGACTCTTGAAGCAACTAAGGCCTTTGAAAATCTTAAAGAGTCAATGTGCCTAGCACCAATCTTAGCTACGCCGGACTTCACAAAAACCTTTATTGTGGAATGTGATACCTTAGGAAATGGAATTGGTATTGTTTTAATGCAGGAAAGAAGACTCATTGCTTTTGAAAGTCTTCCAATCAAAGGAAAGTATTTACAGAAAGACCCATTCCTTTTGAAAATGCCAACATTTCCTTCTCATGCAGTATTGCCAACATTTCCTTCTCATGCACTAAATAAATGACGACCTTACCTAATGGGAAGACACTTCAAGGTAAAAACTGATCATGATAGTCTTAAAAACTTTTTGGAACAAAGATTATCTTTAGAAGAGAAGAAAAAATGGGTCACAAAGATGTTGGGTTATGACTTTGAAATCATCTACAAAAAATGGAAGCAAAATTTTGTTACTGATGCACTCTCAAGAAATAATGAAGAGGTGGAAGCATTGCTTGTGCCATTTATATTATCCAACAAGATTGGATAACCGAAGAAAGGGATGAATGGAAGAAGGACGAAGAAGTGCAGACACTCATTCAAAAGTTGTAGCAAGATCCTAGAACATCTGATACATTTAGTTGGAAAAATGATTCCTTATGGTACAAAGAGCGCTTATATATTTGTAACAATTCCAAACTAAAACAAAATATTCTTTTGGAATTCCACACTTCTCCTTTAGGAGGACACCCAGGATTTTTTAAAACATACCATAAGGTGAAGAAAGAATTTTTTTGGTATGGCCTTAAATATGATATTCAAAAGTTTGTGGTATAATGTTTGGTTTTCTAGTAAAATAAAGTTGAGACAATTAAGACGTCGGGTCTTATACAACCTTTATCCATTCCAAGTCAATGTTGGGAGGAGATTTCAATGCATTTTATCACAGGTCTACCTAAGTCCAAAGGAAAGAGTGTAATCATGGTGGTATTTGATAAACTTACCAAGTATGCACACTTTTGTGCATTATCTCATCCATTTAAAGAAAGCACAGTTGCTACTGCATTTATGGAAACAATTCAAAAGCTACATGGAAACCCAAATATTATTGTAAGAGACAGAGTTCCCATTTTTACTGGAAATTTTTGGACGGAATTATTTTCTTGTTTGGGTACTCAACTAGCTCATAGCTCATCTTATCATCCTCAATCCGATGGTCAAACTGAGATAGCGAAGAAAATTTTGGAAGGACATCTTCATTGTTTTGTATCTGATAAACAAACACAATGGGTCAAGTCGTTACCTCTATCTGAATGGTGGTATAACACTCCCTTCCATACTGCAGAAAAAATGACCCCAATTTTGGCACTTTATGGATATCATCCACCGTCCATCACATCATCTTTAAGAGAAAAATTGAATGTTCAAGCAGTGGAAGATCACATCGAGAATCAACAACAATTTCTCCAAATATTAAAGGATAACCTAAATTTGGCACAAAATCGAATGAAACAATAGGCAGATCAACATCGCAATGAGAGAATTTTTGATGTAGGAGACTGGGTATTTTTACGACTACAACCATACAAACAAATGTACCTCAAGCAAGCTAAGAAGGATAATAAATTATCGCCAAAGTACTATGGTCCTTATAAGGTGTTGCAAAAGATTGGTACTATGGCATACAAACTGGAGCTTCCTGCTTCTTCGCGAGTGCATCTAGTTTTACATGTTTCATGATCAAAGAAGGTTATAGGTGACAAAATTCCAGTTCAAACAATATTACCAAACTTGATGAGGAAGGAAAAATCATATTGGAACATGAAGTAGTCACAAAAACAAGAACTCGACAGCTATGAAATTGATCAATTTCAGAGTATCTCATGAAGTGGAAGAACTTACTCACTAAAGATTCTACATGGGAGGATGAGAATATAGAGGAGCATACAGAGCTACTCAAGCATTGAGGACAACACTTTTTTGAAGGAGAGGGGCATGTTAGATCCCTATATTACTAGTGTAGTCTCTTATCTCATGAAGTGGAAGAACTTACTCACTGAAGATTCTACATGGGAGGATGAGAATATACAGAAGCATACAGAGCTACTCAAGCGTTGAGGACAACACTTTTTTGAAGGAGAGGGGCATGTTAGGTCCCTATATTACTAGTGTAGTCTCTTATTATTTTTAGTGTAGCCCCCTTATTTTTATTGTTGTACCCCTGTAACCCCCATATTGTTGTTATTGTGCCCTTACATTATTATTGTTAGGTTGGCTAGGATTATATTGTGACCCCATGGACTCCTGTATATAGAAGGAGGTTTTGTCATTTGTATCATCCAAGAATTTTTCATTTATGTAATTTAAAGGAGGTTTCCCCCTCGAAGTGGCTTATTTCTAAGGTGTTGATCTCTCTTTTCTTCTATTTTTGGAGTTGGTTTCATAACAAGCATGCATCCCATTACAGTGTTGGCCATGCATGCAATGAGAGTAAAATCAAGCTCGAACTGTGAAGATAGAGCATCACCTTCCACTACAACTACATGCTCCTTCTTGCTTGCCTTATGTGGACATTTCGTGTCATAGTACCTAAACTTGTGACAATGAAAACACTTGATCTTGGAAAATTCCATCTTTCCCTATTCGCCTTGGGACTTATTTCCCTTGGATTTCTATATTTTTTTGACTAATGAAAAATCTTCTTCTTTGTCTTTGGAAGAGGTTCTGTCTCTGGTGCTCTGCCTTATCTCTTCTTGTACCAAGTCGGACCATAATCGCTCCCACTCTAGTAACTTATCACTCCCATTTACCGAATCCTAGTAGTTGTGCCAGCTGTTGTGAAGGCCTAGAAGTTCTAGGCTCACCAAATCATCCTCGGGAAAGGTAACACCAACACTTCCAAGATCATCTCAATATTGAGTGAACTTTGTCAAGTATTTTGGTATTGTTTTGCCCTCCTCTATCTTGATCTTTCTGAGCTTGTCCTTCAGTGCTAACTTCCTGTGGTTGATGCTATCCTGAAATAGATACGTTAAGGTCTTCCACATATCATATGGAGTTTCCTTTCCATGGAGGTTCGAAACAATATGATCTCGAAATCCTTCTAATAGTATCCTTCTTGACTTTGATACATTCTTCTTCCATGCATCAAGATTTTGAGCATCGACTGCTGCGGGGTTGGGAATATAATTGTATATGAATTCCTCTAACCCATTGTCCTCCAACATTGCCTCCATCCTGTCCTTCCATGCTACGTAATTCGAACTACCCTCAAGGGAATATTCGAGTCTCAATCCATAGAAAGGCATATTGATCTACTGCTGGTCCTGGAGAATAAATCTACAAATTCAATTCACCTATTAAAAACAAACTTTGGTTCTTATCTTCTATAGTGATTCCTTCTCTTATACCATGTAGAAATCATCTAAATAGATTCAACTGATCTTTTAATTTACTAAAAAAATACTGAATCAATTCTACAAATTGCGGAAACCAATTACGATCGCTGTAACATCCCCAAAATTTAATATGCAATGAATTATATCAAATATGCAATTAATAATCAACAAAAAAAACTATTTAACTAATTAGCATATAATTTTTAGAAAATATGAGCAGAGATTACTTACTTGTAGAGATGATATTCCTTATGATTTCAAAGTTGAATGCTATTTGAGTCTTGCTAACCACACCAAAGTTTTGGGGATGACTCTCCACCCAACCGTAGGCTCAACTGCACGTAATATTTCTACAAATGGCCATCCCTGATCCCTCAATCAATGTACTACTACCAGGGAATCCTTTCTTTTACAATAGCTTTCTCCCAAGGGAATGGATGAAGGAATGATCCATCTCATCTTCATCAATGTTTATTAAATAGACGAAACAATGGAAAGGGAACCACATGCACACATTCCATGTGTCAACATGCAAGTTTTATTTCTTTATTTTAAATTTTACTTAATTTAATGTTTCTCTTAATTTAACTCTTTCTTATTCTGTTCCATTTTATTTTTTGTTAACTTTACTTATTTTTACTATTTTTATAGTTTTCTTACTTCAACTCTTTCTTATTTTATTCATTTTTACTTTTCTCAACTTCACTTATTTTTACTATTTTTATAGTTTACTTTTATATATTTTTATTTAGAACTCCAATTTATTATTTATTATTATTATTCTCTTTATTATTTATTATGTATTTACTATTATTGACTTATTATTTATTTAATAATATTATATTATATTATATTATTTATTATTTATTATTTTTATTATTATTAGGGGGCATTACATACTCCCCCTCTCTAAGGAAATTCATCCCGAAGTTAACTTGAATCATTTAACATTTTATTTATTTAGTTATTTATTTCTTCGTGTTTTCCCAACACCCTATGTTGAACTAGTATAACCAGCAACCATCGAAAGTTTCCACAACACCCAGGAAATATCAAGGAATCTCTGTCCTTTTTCCCATTTTCGAAACCTAACATAAGCCTCATCAATATGTACCATAGCCCAAGGCTATCCCCAAGGCTCGCACCCGGCTCAGACCTCATCTACCCCAAGGCATGCATCCGGTCCTAGTACTCAATGACTCCGGGCATCTCGCAAGTCTGGCCCACTCCCTCCACCCTCACTAAGGTGCACAACCCCAAGCATCTAAGTCCTTACACCCCTTCTAGACTTTGACATCCTAATCCAATACTAGGCACTTAGCCTACAATATCAGGCACTTGGCCACCTCAAGATGGTCCCATAGCCCTTCAAGAGCTATCCATTAAGAGCTATACAAGACAAAGGAACCAATAGCATATGTAGTGTTGATTGAGTATATCCCCAACCCATATGGTGCTACTTATTCTCCCTCATAGGTATGGGCTCCCACAAGATCATCAAATAACTAGGCCCTCTTGTGGAGTTCCTGTCAGTCACCACATCTCAACATGCATCCAATGCATTAATTATAATCATAAAATCATAAAAAAAATTCCACATGCCAACTCTTGCATGCCATCATGATAACATAATATCATTGTTAATCACAACATTCTGAATAGTAAAGAACTGCATTCTCATGCATGTCATAAAATATGCATGCAACTACCACATGCTTCACCTTATGAAATACCATCATAAGGTATAACGTCAAAATATTTGCATCAAATATATATCATGGCATTACATAACAAACTAACCACTTATCAATATAACCTCATATTATAATATCGTAATCCCTATGCCACATTATGCATATCATATCCATCATGAGTATATACCATCGTTATCATAACAAACCACATGTTCATCATTATCCTCATACCACCATATCATGAAACATCATCAATATTAGAATCATCTCAATACTTATCAAATATAGAACAATAATACACTATAAGCATTCTTATCATGCTTCATCGACAAAAATTAATTTCATTCCTAAATATTCAATGAATGCCAACTATGAACGAGATTATTCAACATCCCTTTAGGATCTAAAATATCTCATCAATACCATTATTGATATTTTTTTTAATCAAGATACCAATTCTTTTCAATAATCATTCCATGTTCCTTTAACTAGAAAGTTTAGTATTTATAACCTAGGGGTATAGACATCATTGCATAAATTTCAAGGGGTTACATACTTTGACCAATCAAAGTATTGATATTACTTAATGACCACAAGATTTATATCATATATATTTTAAACCATACCAATTTCATCTTAATCATTATATAAATGAAAACACAAATGTAAATCCTCACCAGGTCAATGGCTTACATGAATTTCTTAAAATATAGAAGGCTAACAACTAGTCTTCAATATAAGTACATGATCACATTTTTGCAACCAACCATAAATAAGTATAATAAGCACTATAAATAGTTATATGAATTATCGTAAATCATCACCATGAAAAACTTTGTACATCCATAATGAATCAATGAAATCAATTCATAATTGACACAATGTCAAAAACTCTCATATTATCAATAATATTAAAAAAATATCAACAAGGTCTAGAGAATTCTTCCTAAGTCAAATGTGAACCCAAATTATTGGTATTAACAACATTATTAACTATATCAAAAGAAATTCAATCGTGAATAAAATTGACATCCTAACTCAATAGAAAGAAATACATTAGGTAGAAAATCAATATTATGATTAAAACTAAAAGATTAGGTTTTCAACATGTATTATTGAATGAATAAGTATATTTTATTTTCCCCTTCCCTTCATGACAATAATAATAAATTCTCTAGTGCAAAACAAAACCAAAATATCTTTATCATTTATCCAAATCTATTTCAAATCATCATGTATATGAGTTTCAAATCATGAAAAAATAACCTAAATTTTTTTTTGGTAAATTCTTTAAAGTGCACTTTTAATTGAATAATATTGATTCCTTTAACTATAATTATATTCATTCATTTTTTTCCCTTTTATATACAAATATCATTTTATATATATATAACTAACATTTATTTAGATTTATATACACTAACTTTATTTAACTCACATTTACTTTATATATCATATATTTACATTACATATACACTATGTTTAACATTACTCAAAATTTTATTTATACACATTTATATTTTTCCAAAAAAAATAATTCAAAAACCAATAATCATAGAAGAAACATGTAACGAAATACTTTTAACAATGATTGGGAGGCTTATAACAATTGATTGTTACTCACTAAATATAACTTTTGTTAGTATCTTTAATGACTCTATATAAATTATGTTTTCTTTATTATCGTTCAATCATTATACTTGGAATCCCATTACTTTTGTGAAAGAACTAAGAATTGCAAAGTTGCGTGTTCAGCTTTAACTATCCATACGACATCAATAGGCCCATAATCATACACTAATTATAATACCCTTTTGGATTTGTGTAATAAAAAGTCACATAAATTTAAAATCATGGAGTATGTGTCCAGGCAACTATCACTCCAAAACTCAAATGTGGAGAAAGGGTTTGTTACAGATGAGCAGAAGAGGGATTTTGAATTGAATGGCCATTAGTTATGTAGATATATTGATAGCATTAAAGAGACCATTTCTTAAAAATAAAAAATAAAAATTATTAGAAACCAGTTTCTATAACACAAATATATATATATATATATATATATATATATATATATATATATATATATATATTTTGCAACAATAACCACTAAAAAGATGAGTTATTTTTAATTTGCAGTAATAATAGAAATAAACACGAGTTTTTATTAAAATTTAGAGTAATCTCCATCAGCACCCTCTTAAATTTACAGTGATAAACACTATATGGCCAATTTCTACTCACATGTAACAACTCACTCTTAAATTTACAGTGATAAACACTATATGGCCAATTTCTACTCACATGTAACAACTCACTCTTAAATTTTCCAAAAGTGAAATTGTAATTATTCCAAAAATATTTTACTTTTCATCCCAAAAATAAAAAGCTTTATCCAAATATAATTTATCCACATAATTACCCAATATTAATGAGATTTTTCATTAATAATAATAATAATAATAACTCCAGATGCGGATGTTTAATGCACAGTATGGGATGTGGCACCCTGTGCACTTCCCAATGGTGTTCACTTGGGTAGCCCATGTGGCTCCCGGTACTGGCATTTATAACGCCCTTAATGCACCACCTCGCGCGAAGGTTAACTCTCTCGGTCTGCTCACCAGGCGTATGTTTATGGCGGTTCTCTGTGCGATGGAGCACATTTGCAATGGCTCGACTGGCGTGGTGGATGGCCATGGATTTCCTTCTCCCCTACAAGGGATTTTCTCTCCAGGTTTCACAGATGCCAGTGTAAGAACAAATGCTGGGCGGCATTGTTCTTTGGCTGCTTGCTTTGAACCGGATCCAGATTTCCATTTTTCTCACAGTCCGTGGTGCAGTGTTAATTCTTCCTTTGTTCGTGGTATCAATTGTCTGGTTTCTGCTCCTATAGCTCAGCCCTGTGGCGTCCCGACCTTTCACTTCTCCCCTGATACTTCTGTTTGTTTTTCTGGGCCTGGTCCTCCCCGTCTAGCGTCTGTCACCATGCCTCGTCTCCGCGAATGCATGAGGTGCAGATGCAGACCCAGTCGCGGTCAATATAATCAACGACGCCCTCCTCTGAGCCATGGCTCTGTCTATCCCTTGACAGAGGAAGACGGAGCTCAAGCTATTGCCTCTCGCGTTGCTTCCATCGCTGCTCTTGCCCCTCCGCCCTCAGCTCGTGAGTCTCCAAGCGTTTCTCTCCCTCTGGTCCCTCCTGTCTCTCCTCGCCCTGTTCGACCCACCATCAGGTAGACCTCCCAGCGAGCTGAGCTCCCGTTTGATTGCACGTCGTGCAACACCACCCTCACAGCTTTTATTACTGTAACTCTTCGTGAAGAAGTTCCAAATTTGGCTCTGCCCTGTTCTGTTACTCCTCTCTCCCCTCCAGGCTCTAGTTTCCCATGCGCAGCTCCAACTACCTCCGCTCCTACTTCTCAGTACGAGCAATGCATGGCGATGGGGCGTACCGGTCGGGAGAGCGCACTCAACGATGGACAAGAGGAAAACAGTGATGCTTTCGCCTGTAGAATCATCGAGGAACCTCCCTCTCCAACTCATGGATAGCATCTGCAAAGCTACTCAGGTTTTTTTGTTCAGTTACTGTAGGAATCTTATGCTTCCAAGCTTTACTTTTCTGCTGCAACAGCAGCTTTCTAATTTTAGTATTTATTCTCATGTTAGTTTGGCTTGTATAAACTTAAAACCGGTTTCCCTCTCAAGGGCGGTTCAGATTTTGTGGTTAAAAGGACTGGTTTCCCATCCTGGGAAGTCCAGAAACTCTTTGACTAGCTTGATTATCAAGCCCAGTGCTCAGGCTCACCAAGCTGACGCTGTGGCAGTTTTGTACCAGTAATTTTATACATAATAGAATTAGTCTTACTTAGAAAAAAATAATAATAATAATAAGTAAATTCAATTTTTTTTTAACCATTAACATTAAATTTAGAATTATTGAATATGAGCATCTATCACAAATTTTGCAAAAAAGTATGTATGTGTGTGTGTGTGAGAGAGATGATATATTATGAATTGAAATATTAACAAATCATAAAACCATTAATGTTATTTTTATCGAAAAGATAATTTCCAAACTCCAAATTGGATAAAAATTTAATTAAAAAATTTAACTCTTTTTTTGTAACTTTTACCTAGAGGTCACACAGAGTTGAAACCAGCTCTGATACCATATGTAACATCCCCAAAATTTAATATGCAATTAATTATATCAAATATGTAATTAATAATCAACACAAAAACTATTTAACTAATTAACATAGAATTTTCAGAAAAATATGAGCAGAGACAACTTACCTGTAGCGATGATTTTCCTTACTTGTGATTTCATAGTTGAATTCTATTTGAGACTTGCTAACCGCAACAAAGTTTTGGGGACGAATCTCAACCCAATTGTAAGCTCAGTTGTACGTAATCTTTCTACAACTGGCCACCCCGGAGAACTCAATCAATGTACTACTGTTAGGGAATCCTTTGTCTCATAATACCTTCTCACAAGAGAATGGATGAATTAGGAATGGTCCATCTAATCTTCATCAATGTCTATTAAATAGACGAAACAATGGAAAGAGAACTGTATGCACACATTCCAAGTGTCAACATGCAACTTTTATTTATTTATTTTAAGTTTTACTTAATTTAATGTTTCTCTTAATTTAACTTTTTATTATTCTGTTCCTTTTTACCATTTGTTAACTTTAATTATTTTTAGTATTTTTATAGTTTACTTTTATATATTTTTATTTAGAACTCCAATTTATTATTTACAATTTTATTTAGAACTCTAGTTTATTATTTACTATTTTATTTATCTATTGTTATTATTCTCTTTATTATTTATTATGTATTTTCTATTATTGACTTACTATTTATTTAGTAATATAATATTCTATTATTTATTTATTATTTATTATTTTTATTATTGTTAGCGGACATTACAATTGCACAATCACATAAACAAGAGAAATAATTATCAATCTCACAACAAAAGATGTATCTCGAGAAAGCCTCAACTAAAAGCCCCACTATATGTGTATCGCATAAAGTCAATAACATGAAACAATACAATTATATTTCTCTTCCTGAGAAACCTTTGCACTCTGTTGTCTATCTCATTCTAATCCCGCTCTTATCTAAGCAAGTTTGGTCCAATATTTATCCACTTGCTTTCTGCTACCTGACCAACCTTGCTTACACATTCGTGGGCTAATTGAGGCTCTATTAATTATGAAAGTCTCAGTTAATGATTTCAAAATACATCCAAGGCAACCTGATGACCTCATGCATGACCTGTACAATTTTCTATTGTGCAACTGATAGTTATCTTCCCTTTAACCCCAATCTCAAGTGGGAATTCCTTAGAAATGACATGCAACAACTATTTATAGCGAATTATCATTTAATTGATTGATCACTGTTTGTGAATTAAATTAGATTTAATTCACTGGACCTATCACTAGCCCATCTCTTAATTAGAAGTAGTTAAACTGATTTTAAATCAAATAAGTTGAGTTAACTAATTACAAATCAAAATAAACTCAACCGAGGATCCTAAAAAGTAGGAGACACTCTACATTCTTTTAGTTTGATCCTCAACTCGAATTTATTGAGCTAACTAACTTAGTTAACGCGTACAAGTTGTCATGTGACATGGAATTACAATTTCCTTCTAATTTAATTAAGGGAAAATTAAATTAGAATCTGTTTTGATGGAATTTTCAATATTTGTTGTTTCCATTTTCAACATGTATTTGATCAGTGATGATGTATGGCTCAATCCATGTTTTTACTTGTAAATGAATGCACAATGTATCTATGGTCAAATAGATTGTATTGTAGCTAATTATGTAAGGGAGTGATGCTTCTTAGCTATTCTTAGATAAGTATGAGGACCCTATGCTTAAATTGGTTGTTTACGCTTACAGATTCAATGTTTGTGACATGTTTGAAAAATTGTCTATCATGGCTAGGAGGGGTCTAGATGAGTTCTTGTTGATGTGATTAATTCGGTATCATTGTCCTATTGTTATTTATCATCCCTTAAGTTTTCATGAATTTTTGGGTAGTGACCTTGGCTCTGGGCCTGAAAAGGTGGCTGAAATCCCGGAGCCGCATGCATAGAACTGAGAATTCAGGGCCCTAGCCACAGGAATGCAGTGTTATGCCTGTAGATATGGATCAAAGAGACCAAAATGTCATTGTGACCTAGGGGTAAGAGGTTTGAAGGGTTGGGTTAGCTCTTGGGGGTGTCATTGATGGTGTACAAGGTCTTTATGTTGTGTTTCCTTCGGTTCTACTTCCTTAAGGTCACCTAGGAGGTTGAATCCCATATAGTAACCTCTCAGCACATGTTTACTCAAGTTGGTTGGTTACTTGGGTAGATGTGGGAAAAGGGTGTTTTAGAGTGGTATCAAATCCAAGTTCAGCCCTCAGACTGGATGGGCAATGTGTTGGTCATGCATTCAAGTTGGTTGCATATTTGTTCCTTATGCTTGTAGTCCATGTGATTTTTGCATTTGCATGGTGTTGATCATGGTTGTAATGATGTCGCCATATTAAGGTTGATGGTGTTGTTGTGAGATGTGTCATCACGAGTGTATGGTTTTATATGCATTTGTTATGCATGTCGGTGTCTACATGTTGTTGTGCATGCATTGTCACAGTTAAGGTTGTTGTGTATAAGGTCATTATATGCAATTATGTCATCATGATAATATTGGTATGTTATGAATCTAATGTGTTGGCTAAGATAGAACGAAAAATTCAGATCATCAAAGTGATGTTGCAACAATGGACTTTGGGGTAAGAGTAGATCAACATTCAAGTTTGTATGTTTGGCATGCAGGTATGTGATTCATGGTTGTTGTAAGCATTAGGGTTACTTATATGTTTGTCATTCTATTATTATTATGGTTACATATGTGATAAATTCTAGTTGATCAGTGTAGTCATATGCATTATGGTTTTGTGTATGCCTTTAATTCTATTGACCTTATGGTTACATACATGATAGATGTTAGTTAATTAGTGTCATCATATGTACATGTGTTGGTTAGTCAAGCATGGTATTAAATTAACAATTATTTTATATGTTATTGATAAGTATGTCATGTGTTAGCTTGATGATTATTACATGATATTTAACCTAATGATTATGTTATATGTTGTTGATGAGCATGTTATATGTTAACCCGTTGTTTTTATATGTTAGTCAACTTGATAATTAGGGTTATTGCATTAATTTTTGGATGTTACATGTATCATGCTAATTTGGATTGGCCCATGTAGTTGGTTGGGGTTATGACATTTAGGTATGATTCGAGCTAATTATGATAGTGTGTTGTACTAATATAGTCTGACTGTGCATCTGTGATTGTTATGCACAAACGACAAATGTTTATGAGATTATGATTTGAACATGTTAATTAGTTACTATTATGGATGTCATGATATTATTTGTGTTTGAGCTGATGCGTTGTGAAGTTATATCGTGCCAACTAGATTGATTGTGCAGACAAGATAACCTCCCCTGAGATACATTAAGGTATGAGCTTGCTTATGTTGTCTATTTGGTGTTTGAGTGTTGGTGTCGATTATGTCGTCTATTTATTGTTGAATGTTTGATTAATTTCATTATATGAGTGTGTTTCTATAATATTGCATGAAGAAATGATTTGGTCTTAAATGGTTGTATTAATGCAATATGTGTTGAGATAGCTGATGCGTACTTGAGTATGAGTAGGTGATAGTTGTAGTATTGTGATTTTGACTACTAGTTGATTATGACATGACTATTAGTCTTGGTAGAGGATAATTTTAATTAATATATATGATGTCTGGATACTTGAAACATGTGATTGACATGTGTGAATAGTTTCAGGGAAACATGCTTCGTATTAGCATGTCAAGGTAACCATTGAATCTTTTAAATAACTAATAGTTGGGTGATGTGATAGCATATAGTAAGACTCAACTGTAGCAAGGTAAATGGTAAAAGAAAGGAATTGAGTAAGAATTCCTTTGGCTATGTTTGGAAACCCTAATTCCAAACGAATGAGGCTCTGCAAACAAGAAGTATTATTAAACTTAATCTTGCCTGGAATCATGTGGACATGTGCTATAATTATGAATATGTATTTGAAAGGTATAATGGTTGGTTTCTAATTATGGCTAGTTAGTCAAGGGGTTGTAGTCCTTTGAGAGATGATATATGTATGTGTTTAGATAAAAGGAAGTGTGCCTGGCATAACAAGGTAAGGTAAATGGTATATTGTATGTTTATATTACACACTAAAATTTATGTCTTTATGGCAGTATGATGCAGGGGATTGCATGGAAAAAGAAACCGTCATGAGATATTGAAGGAAGTTCGAATTGAGCTTTCCTTGGGAACCATGGGGATTGAGTCATGGTGTTTTCTTCTAGTATTGTGCTTTTGGCAATTTATGATTTGTTTGCGCTTGATTTGCAGCTTTGTTTATGCTTGGTGCAAGACCTTGCCACTTTGTTGTGGTGTCATATTATTATTGGTTTTCATGGTTTTCCTCTTGTTTGTTCCTTGTTCTTGCCTTTTATGCTTTGAGAGCCTCGTGAATTGATTGGGAAGGAGGAAAGTTAATGGAGTTCAGGAAGAGTTGAATGAAGTCCAATAGCTAATGTAAGGCTTGAATGGAGCTTAGTGCATGCGTAAGCACAATGGAAGGTAAGAATATGACAACTAGTTGGATTGGTCGAATCCATTGAGGTAAATGGACCATGGAAGAACAATCATGAGAAAGGTAACACGAAAGGTAAAGTGAACGAATATGAGGTGTTTGGTGCCTTGGATATGTTGGGAACTGTTTTTCTCAATTTCGTGCATACTATGCACGCATAAAGGGATTTCTCTTAATCTAGATCTTTTGATATCTATAAATTGCGTTGTGAACATGATTATGATGATTTTTATATATGTATACACATATGTATGTATGTATGTATGTCGTGTCTGATAGGGTCGTCATCGATCATGGTTGTTTGATGCTAAATGTTTATATGTATATATGTGTGTATGTATGTTTTTTTCTAGCAAGATGACAATTTTTTTATGCTAATGATTATATATGTATATATGTATCTATCGATCTCACCATATGACAGGGTTTTCAAGGATCATTCTTATGGAGGAATGCTTTCTTATGTAGGTGAATGGCATGAAAATGTTCTTAGTATTATGAGGAATCAAGTGGGAAGAGTAACTACGAAAGATCTATGAGGTCAATATCATGTGGACATGAATTGATATTATATGCTTGTAATATGCCTATGTTTATGTTATGGACATGTACTGCTAAGGGTTACATCAGCGAAGTGAAAGTTGTGTGATATGTGAGATGCTAGGTGTTGTCCTTTGAGATAATTGGGGTCAACAATTATGCTAAAGCATCTATAATGTTTTTTTCTTTTGTTTTGAAATTTTGGATGACCAATGCATAAAATAACTTTTGCAAACAATTTTACTTAAATCTTTCAGATAATATTAGAAATTAAGACTAAGGGCTTCTTGTTTATCTCACACAGTGATTTAATATTTTGTAAATGGTTAAGTAGACTTATGTAAGAAGATATGATAACCAAATATTCAGATTGAATGCTTTAACTAATCATAAGTTTGAAAACCTTTAAACAATGTCTAAAATTTCAACATGATACATTTAACCCTATGAAGATGATGACAATTTATAAATTAAAGGGACTTACATCAATAAAAATTGTTTAGTAAATCATTCTTTGCATTAATAATAACTTTAGGAGGAATTGTAAGATAATTGAAACATAGTTAATCTCACCTGATTATCTTGATAACAATTAGACAATGTAGAGACAAAATTTAATGAAAACAGGAAAAAATCACAGAAGGAACAAAGCTGTATGAGATAAATTTAGAATCCTTCTTCTATTATTAATGATCGAAAAACTTGTACAATTATTCTTACAAAAATTTGCTTATCCAAGGGTGCAACCCTTAATAACTCATAATGAGAGTTATTTATACTAATTTCTAAAACTTAGAAATATCTTAAACTGATTACAATAATAGAATAAAGTAGAATAGAAGAAGGAAACATATAGATGATGTGTCTCTGTTCTCATGGAAGTTTTTGATGACTGTGCCTTTTTTGATGGAATTTGTTGATCACTGGGCCCTTGAACATCTGTTGTGCTAGCATGCTGTAAATATCATAATTTTACTTGATGGTCTCACAAAATTTATCGCATTTTTCTTGACTTGGGATTTCTACACTCATCATTTTTATGAATATTTCATCCACCTCTGTATATCTCTCGAAAGTAGGCTTCTGAATGAACAAATGTTTGATTTGATATTGAATAGTGAAATCAAACTACAAAGCCTCTAAAAATTATTTTCCTGTAATATTTCCTATAATGCCTACAATTCTAGACTTATCCAGTGCAATAGTATATAGCTTACAATAATCCTCTAATTTAATCAACTTATCATCTAAACCTACCAATCCTAGTAGTCCTTTATGATTCAAAAAATTATTTACTTTGTATGAAAATGTTGAACAACAATATTCAAAGCTTCACATTTTGTTTGAAGTTGGTTGATTAAATTTCTCTTCTATAAGACTTTCTTGATTTATAAGATTTTTGCAGTTCTATCCAGTATGTTTATCTCTTATAATTCTTCTTTGTTCTTTGAGTTCAAAACTTTGATCATGCCAGTAGTTTCACTTGGATTTTTCTTGAGATTTTATATTTGTTCTTGTATAGATGTTGTGTACTTGCTGATGAGCTGTCTTTGTTAAAAAATTACCTGTATAGATGACCATACCTCTGTCATAGATTTGTTGATGTCTTCCCAAATTTTATGCTTGGCTTCAACCAATGTCCCTGCCATTATAAACTCACTTTCCAGTTCTTCAACCTTGAGTCCCAATTTATGTGACTTTTTCATTTCCTCCATATATAAAGTATCATTTTTGATCTTTTGTGATTCTAGAATCTGAAACCTTTGCTGCAAATTCTCATGTTTTTTGGTTTTTAAAGCAACCTAAGTAAGGAAGAATTTTTTGCTCTCAAAGCTCTTCACAATAATGAAAACATTGTGGTGTTGAAAGCCGACAAGGGAGGTTCTGCTGTCATTCTAGATAAGGTTGATTATATTAGGAAAATGAATGAACATCTAGATTGTGGCAGCTACAAGAAAATTAACTCCAACCCCTTGCCTAGGGTATTAAGAGAAGTCAAGAAAGCAATCAAAAATTCAGGGTTGGATGACAAGTTAAAAAAGAGGTTAACCCCGTCTTATGAGTTCATGCAAAGATTTTATGGATTGCCCAAAATTCATAAAGAAGGAATACCCCTTAGACCGATTGTTATTACCATAAGTTCCCCCACCTATGAGCTGGCGAAATATGTTGCCAAGATCCTAAAACCTCTTGTTGGGAATACTGACTCTTTCATTAAGGACTCCAACGATTTCATCAGGCTCATTAAGGATCAGAAGGTTGAGGAAAGTGACATCTTGGTTAGTTTTGATGTAGTATCACTATTCACGAATATTCCTTTAGACGAGGTAATCCAAGTCATAAAGATGTCACTGATCCTGGAACAGCCAAGCTTGCGGAGATTTGCCTATGCTCCACTTTCTTCAGCTTTCAAGAGGAATTCTATGAACAAGTATCAGGTGTCGCAATGGGATCTCTGCTATCCCCTATTGTCGCCAACTTATACATGGAACACTTTGAGAAGAAGGCCCTTTCCTCTTATCCCTTAAAACCTGATTGGTGGAAAATATTTGTAGACGACACCAACATAAAGTGGACCCATGGTAGAGAAAGTCTTGAAGGATTTTTTAATCACCTCAACTCCATTTCCACTGAGATCAAGTTCACAATGGAGGTTGAAGAAAATAGGAGCATTTCATTTTTGGATGTTCTTGTCACTAGGAATGAGGATGGAACTCTTGGGCACCAGGTGTTTAGAAAGAAAACCCATACCGATAACTATCTCCATGCTGAGTCCTACCATCATCCAGCTCAAAAGTTTGGTGTCCTTAATACCCTTGCTGTCAGAGCCATGAGAATTTCTGATGCTGGACACCTGAGCAAAGAAATCAGTCACTTGTCATCGGTATTTATGGATTTAGGTTATAAAGAAAGAGATATCAAAAAATCCTTGAAAAAAGCTGAGGGTTCGATCCTACCTCAGATTCGCCATGAACCACAAGAAAATAGGGGGAGGATTTTTCTACCATACATTAAGGGTGTTATTGATAAAATCGCCAAGGTCTTGAGAAAGAATGATATTTTCGCACAATTTTCAGCATCTGGGACTATTAGGCAAAGAATGCGACCAGTTAAGGTTGGCATAAACCCTGAACAACGCAAAGGAGTGTACAAGATTGACTATTCATGCAGGAAAAGTTATATTGAGGAGACTGGGCGTTCACTTCAGAAAAGACTTAAAGAGCATGGAGCCGATATTAGGTATGAACGATCACGCACCTCAGCCCTTGCAGAACACTCCTCAAAAACCAAACATCAAGTACGTCTTGGGGATGCAAAGATTATTGTGAGAGAAGAGCACTATCAAAGAAGAAAGATAAGAGAGCCCCTTGAGGTTATAAAGCATCTAGATAATCTTAATAGGGACGAGGGATTTGAAATCAGTGACACTTGGAGACCTCTTCTTCGGCAATTCTGCTCCTCCAAAGCACCATCCACCGAGGCATAGTTTTTTCAGGTATAACAATCTCAGGTATGTTCCCCCTCTTTTGAATTCTAATTTGGTATAAAAATTAAAATTCTAATAATTATTCCTATTAATTGATTTTTATTTTGGTTAAAATAAAAATTAATTAATTAAACAATAATTATTAGTAATTTCTTCTATATTCCTATACAAGTTATTAATAATTTATTAAATCATTAATATAATTAATTAAAACAATTAATTAATTATAATTAATTAATTAATTATAAATATAATTATATTATAATTAATTAAGTTATTAATTATGTCTAATTATATATTTTTAAAATTAATCATAAATTAACCATTAATCAATAATTTTTCCAATTAATTAATTAATTAATTATATATAAACTTTAATTAATTAATTTTGTAATTAATAAATTAATTATAATTTTTTTTATAAAAATTCTTATAATTAATTAATTAATTATTATAAATATTAATAATTAATAATTTTCATAAATTAAAAAACTAAAAACTAAATAATGAATTTATATATTATATTTTTTAAAAACCTACCCAAAAAATTATTCATTAACTAGATTCACCAATTTATTACTTTATAATATAATAAATAATAAACTTTAAAATTAAAACCACCTATTAGTAAAATATAATAAAATAAACAAAATTAGAATGAAAATAAAATTAGAAATATTAAAATTAATAATAATAAATTTATTAAATTAGAAACGTAATTATTAAAATAAAAAATTAATAGAAATACTGAAATAAAAAACTTAGTCGGCTCTTTTCAAGAAATTGATCTCTATTAATGGTCTGAAACCTTTCTCTAAATTTCTTCATTCTAAAAATTCCTGATGATGGATCCTATTTGGGATTCAAAACATCGACACATGTTCCTCAATATTGTGAATAATCCGGAAAGCTTCTTACAAAACTTCTCATGTTCCTGCTTCTAAATAGCCAAATCCTGTGTTAAATTTGTTGTATCAGTTGTTTTCAATGATTTTGAAGGCTCTATACCTGCATAAAATGTTTGAACTACTATATTTGGATCAATATCCACCTGTATTGCTTGTTTCTCCTTTAATAACTCTTCAGTCTGTTCCACCATTTTTCTTATTTGAATGTTTTTCTCAATGATCAATCTCAACATTTCCTCTTTGTTGTATTCATTTTCTGCAATTTATTTTGTATGTGGATCCTCAGTTGAAGGCAATTTGAGTTGTTTGCGTAGAGAAAATATGTCTTCATTCTTCTTCTTAATAATTTATTCAACTTCTTTGCGGTATTTTGGATCATATCCAACGTTCACTACAAGATCCTCCAAAGACTTCAATTTGTTATCTTTGGCCAATGAAGACAACTTTTCAATCTTAAGCTGATATTGAACATTTGACAATGCAATTTTCAGTTTGGAGAGTGACATGGCTATAGTTGTCATTTTTGAAAAGAGCATTTCTCTAGATTGCCTGTGCATGTCCATCTGACCATTAGGATGGATCTGACTTGCATCAAAATAAAACACAATATTTTTTACTCTGAATGATATTTAGGAAAAGGAACTGTTGCCTACAAGAATTCCATTTTCATCCTTCCATTCTCACTATCAAAGGAAGTGAGAAGCTTGTGCTGAGAAGTTGATGTTTGTTTCCATAACTGACTATATACATTAGATTTTAAAGCTTCATTCTTATGCTTAATGTCTAAGAATCTATAGAAAATATTATGTTCCTCAGAAGAACTAGATTCTGAGTGCTGAATGATCTCCAGAGGCTCTCTAGCAAGTGATGATGATGGAGGAGTCATAGGAACACTTATTGATGTGGAAACTTCAGTCTATCCTAAATAAATTATCTTTGGTTGTCCTCCTTCTGAAATTAAAGCTGAGCCAAGCTTTGGCTTCTTTTGTTGCAAGATAAATTCCTTAATGATTTCTTGAGCAAGTGGAAGCTCTTCTCTGACTCTTTTCTATTGCTTGCTCTTAGGGATTGGGGTATACACATTAGAAGTTGAAAGAACCTACTTATCTACCTCTTGAAGAGTGCCTTCAACCCATTGATCTTGATTCATATATTTTTCTATTTCTTCTCTGGAGGGATGATTATATGAAGCTATTTTAAGTTCAACTCTCAGAGCAAAAATAATGCCATGTGGGTCATAAGACCAGGTGAAACTTGGTCGGAATCCCATTTTCTTTAACAACACCTCAGCTTCAGCACCAGCTAATCTCGTATTACAAATAAAAGATCCAATGCTTGCCTTGAGTTTGAACTGAGCTTTCCTTTTCCCTGAAACAAAATGGAGGTCATCCATATTTATCATCTGTCGAATATACTCTAAGGAAAATACTCTCATGGGAACATATCTAGGGATTTTATATGGTGGGAGTTCACAACCATATACTCTAATTTTTGTGTAATTTTGGTACAAATACCAATCCCCTATTTTGGCTTGCTCACTCAAATGCAAGATACTTTTGATCTCTTCTCCAATTTTGAATTTTGTCTGACTGGTAAGCAACTCCTTCACTGGGTGTATGAAGGAATCTATGAACTCTGAGAATGTGGTTTATGTTGATGTAGCCCTGATTAGTTATGTCCAATGAATCACTGATTGATTCACCCCTTGATCATCTTGTTTGTTGAGATTGATAGGAAACATCTCTCCCTGTTGAAAAAGAAACATGTGTATAATTACAGAAGTGTAATTAAACACACCTTGAGTTTTAAAATTCATGAATTTCTCATGTATATTTTCAGCCACGAATTGGCTATAATTATACATGAAAAATGGTGCTTGATATTTATTGAAAATGGATAGGAAACCCATGATAGGTTCATCAACTGTCTAGTCATTAGGGTATCCTAACAGGTATGAGAGAAGTGAGATACACCATTTAGATGCTTTAGGGAAAATGGAGGATGAATATCGTGGGTTTTTCATAGGAATTTATGCATCCTTAGGTAAGAATATTTCGAAAATTCGGGCTCTCCATGGGAGGCTGAACTTATGGTAGAGGTCCATAAGAGCAGTTGGTGAAAAATGGGTTAGAGAATTAGATTGAGGGATAAGCAACATCTGGTTTATGGTTTCTGAAGAGATAGTGATCAAAATGTTTCCATTCTAAACCACCATTACTCTCTTTATAGGATCATACTGAGCTTGACACCAGGAAATGAGGTGAGGAAATGGATGGGTCTGTGGAAAAGAAAAGAGGGGAAACATTGATTTCTAGAACCTGATGAGGTCCTAATTATCAATGTTCTTCTGTCTGAGCCATATGTGTAATTTATAAAATTCAAATTCACAGTGGGCATCTATGACCTTAAATAAGGTGTCTGCAAGAGGGATCAGGTCCAGGTTGAGCTATGGTGTAGGGGCATAGATTTCCTTTGCAACTAGGTTGGTGGTCTGCAACGTTTCGACGACCTGTTTCTTAGCCTTTCCCTTCAGGGTTTCATGCTTTTTATATTTGGCTTTTGGGGGCATTTTTAAGCAGGGAAATGAAATGAGAGGTACGAGTATGAAGGTTGGGTGATCACAGAAATGGAGTTAGTTGAATTTTTACTGACACGGGATAGAGCGCAAAGATGGAAACCTGTAATCAATCAATCAAGAGAGTAAAAGTGATAACATTCAGGTCAAAAAGTATTTTATAAGTGGTAATTTGTGTTTAATGGCTTGGAAAGTGACCGTAGCGGCTTAACGGTTCAGGAGCGGGTTGTTAATGAGCAATGAGAATATAAACGGTTATGGAATGAATGTACAGGTGGTGAAGGGAAAACAGTTAGGGAGTAGATGCTTAGATGGAGAAAGGACAAGTGATGTGGCGAAATGTGATTGGTTGTACTAATAATGGTAAGAGCATGGGAGGAAAGACCATTGGTTTGAGGCACGAGAGGATAAGATCCATTGGAAGAAAATACCACCAGTGGATTTTGGGTGGGTGGTACCACCCGGTTTATGGTTTTGGGCAGAGGGGGTGCAAAGTAATATGGTGATGACACGTTGCAATGAGAGGCAGCCATTAATACCACTTTTCAGACCCCCCCACCTTGTGTTAATGAGAAATGGTCCAGGGGGGGGGGGGGGGGTTCGCGAAGTGAACCTCCATCGTTGATCTCGAGCGGCTTAGATATTGACCATTGAAACTTGCAATCCTTTTATTAACGCGATTTGACCCTTTGTCATTTTGTGACTTAGGATAACAATAAATAGGTGCTATATGATTTTCTTAATTAATGAAAATATAAAGCCTTTTTAAAAGAATATAATCATCATTAATCAGTATTTAATCTTTTGGTAATTGGCACATTTAAACAGGCTGCAATGAAATTTATTTTGGAGACTAAAACATATATATATTTTTTATTTTCTTCCCTAAAAATTTTTCTCTTTGCCTTCCTCCTTTAGGGAAACTAATTTTAACATTTTTATTTTGACATGGATGTATAAAAAACATATTTTATCCTACCATTTTTTTTATTTTCTTTTCATCCATATCCTAACTTAGCATTTTATTTTTATTTTTTAAGCTAACATGCTAAATTATCAAAACCCAAAAATGTTACAACCTCAGCTCCAGCTGGGGACTGCTTCCCCATGTGGGATGTAGAAAACAAGAAATTCCATGTGCCTTCTCCTTGGGCTATGGATTTTTTGCTGTGGAAAAAAAAACAGACTTGAACTGATAAAGAAAAATGATAATGTACAACGATGATCTAGGATCTCCTTCATTACTGTATATAATGTTTTAGAAATCTACCATTGAAAGGTAGTGTTGTGAACTGTCCTTCCAAATTTTGTAGAACAAATGTGTTGTTCCCCTTTATCTCTGCAATGCTAAGTGGTCCAAACTAGAGATTGTCAAATTTTCCATGTTTTCCTTTGTCTTCTCTCCTAGCATCCCATATTAAAACTAAATCTCCTTCCCTAAAATCTCTTTCCCTAGCCTTTCTGTCAAAAACACTCTTCATCTTATTCTGATACTTTCTCAATTTGTATTGAATCTCATATCTATTTTAATTTAATTAAATAATTTGATTTAATCTTTTAGAGAAATCATCAAGTTCATCAGTAGATTCTTGTAAAAACTTAAGCATAGGAAAAGCTAAATTTGTGGGAAAAATGGCATCTTTGCCATAAACCAGTTGAAAAGGAGATTTACTTGTTAATATTTTGGGAGAAATTCTATTTTCCCAAACTCCATAGATAAGATGATTGTCCCACTTTTTATTATTATCTTCTAAAGTTTTCTTGATCACATTAACTAGGCTCTTGTTCAATGATTCAACAGGACCATTCCCTTGAGGATAATAAGGGGTTGAATGATGCAGTAAAATATGATACTTTTGGAAAAATTCAATCATCTTAATACTACTAAATTTTGTGGCATTGTCAATCACTATTTGTTGAGGGCAACCAAATCTAGTGAGAATTTTTTCTTCAATAATTTTGATTACAACTGAATCTATGGCATTTCTGACTGGGATGGCCTCCCCCCACTTGGTGAAATAGTCTGTGGCAGTTAAAATCCATTTGTGCTAATTACTTGAAGTCGGTTGAATTTCTCCTATAAAATCTAGTCCCCATTGAAGGAATGGTGCTAAGACAACCAATGGAACTAGTGGAAGGGCTCCTAGTTTTTTCTTACCAGCAAACATATGACATGGAATACAAGCTCTAACCTTTGCTCCCACTTGTGAAAATAGAGTGGGCCAATAGAATCTTGCCCTTAGTAGTTTGTATGCTATTTGTAGAAATTATATACACTAAGCATGTATATATCCGGACTCTCCTGATCTCACAATATTTATCTTCTTGCAAAATATAGAATCCTTCCACTATAATTCTTGCGGAAATTTAATCAACAATTGCAAAACACATGAAGTAATAAAAACACACATAAGACAGTTGTTTAACGGGAAAGCCTGAAGCTAAAAACCCCAACCATAATATTATGTATCATGGAGATCATGTGAAAATCTCATACAAAGCATACAAAGCTTATCACCAGCTCTTAGTACAGTACAATCATCATACACTAATCAGGACCAATCTTGCAAATCCATGCACTGATCTTTGCCTCCTGCTAGCCTGCCTCCACTGCGCAATCCAAGCTGATTACAAAGACCAATTCAATGTAATCCCACTCTCATTGACTGCGTTATTATCATTGGCAACTCCAATGTATATATAGATGCAATTCATGCATCACTAGTAGTCACAACGGATAGTCTATCTTGCCCTTTCACCTATCTCTCCACTAGTATCCACTAAAACTGCCATGCACTGTAGTTAACTGATGTATTCTTCAGTTGATTAATGAGTTATTATTTGTGAATTAATTAACTAATTAATTCACTCCACTCTCACTAGTGTATCATTCAGTTAGACCAGATACAACTAGCTCAATTGAGTCTAACTAAGTTAAACTGAATACAACTCCATGAACTACTCTTCCAACTCTGTCATAACATTGCCACTTCAGTTCTAACTGAGTCCTCCATGCATGAACTCCAGTAAACCCTTAGGAATTGCGTAATTCCTTTAGCCCACTGATTTTCCAAATCTTTTCACTGAAATAAAGTGCTCCAAGAGAATAAGTTGTTGTTTATTGTCTGATTATTATTAAGAGCTAATAATAATCAACATGCATCTATTTTTAGATCAACGATCTATAAGTAGACTTCACCCAATCTTCTAAAAATAGAATCTCATCTATTTTTTCACATTTGACCAACCATCTACAAATAGCCTCCTACTACATATAGAATATGCTCACCATGTCTAAAAATAGACATACACCTAAAAATAGCCTGTGTGGGCCCTACCTAGTTTAGGTGATTATTTTCCAACTAGGATCAAGGATGATGTTTCAGGATGCCTCCTTCACTGTTTCTTGTTGCAAAATTAAACACTCCCTCTCAACAAGAAAGGATTGTCTTTGCACGCGACATGCAACTCCATGCATTCGCCCTGCAACCTTTGCAAGCGCCCTGCAACTCCATGCATCCGCTCTACAAATCTTGCTGCAACACTTCTGAAACTGAATAGCCTCCAAACAACTGAATTAGTATAATGCATATATCATCAAAGTCTTCGAATTCTGCTAGTACCAACTGCACATGTCTTCAGGAACCACTGCACTGTTGAACTCTGCACCCATGCACTCTGCACTTGCTGTCAACTCTGAACTGCGCTCCAGTATCCGACACTGTCACTTTGATATGTCTGCATCAATCCAACTGATCATGCTACTGCCACTCTATGGGCTCCTCGTAGCCAGGTTCAATTCATGAGATCCACACCATCTCAATGAATCCTGCCCAGAAATTTCTTCTTGGATTATCCATGCATTTCACCCCACCTCTTACCTGGTGGTATAGCTGCATGCACTCCCTCTACCCATCTGGCACGAAATTTCTCTGCATGAGTGGTTGCTACCACTCCATGATCCTCATCTTGTGGTTGCTCCACATCCCGAGGTTCACTCTTACCTGCATGCAAACCCTGCTCCCTCTCAAGCTTCAATTGCATGGCTTTCTTGCACTTCCCAACAGTAGGAAGCTCTGTAGAAATCCTATCTACATCAAATCTATAAATATTCTTCTGCATCTCCAGTTGTGGCTGCTCCACAACCTTCCGAGACTGCTTCTCACACTGCATGTTGAGAGGCTCCCTGTCAACCACCAATTCACTAACCTCTTCTTTGATCCTCAAAGCTTTGCATGCATCTTGTACCTCAATGCATGTAGATTCTTGGCTTGTGCACATTGCAATTGTCCCGCCGTCGCAAAATTTTCTAACAAAAGCGTTGATTTTAAATCGATGATATATTCCTCATCCGAGCTCCGATTTGACCGATTTTTTTTTCCAATTTGGGTATTTTTTTGCAAGGAATCCAAATATGCTATTTTTTCTTAAAATATGTCACCAAAACTTTTAGATATTCTCTGGAAATTCACGCGCCCAAAAATTCCTACTCTCATTCCATGTAGAAAATCTATAACACAGCTCTGATACCATGTAGAAATTATATACACTAAGCATGTATATATCCGGACTCTCCTGATATCACAATATTTATCTTCTTGCAAAATACAAAATCCTTCCACTATAATTCTTGTGGAAATTTAATCAACAATTGAAAAACACATGAAGCAATAAAAACACACATAACACATTTGTTTAATGGGAAATCCTGAAGCTAAAAACCCCAACTATAATATTATGTATCATGGAGATCATATGAAAATATCATACAAAGCATACAAATATTATCACAGGCTCTCAGTACAGTACAATCGTCATACACTAATCAGGACCAATCTTGCAAATCCATGCACCGATCTTTGCCTCCTGCTAGCCTGCCTCCACTGCGCAATCCAAGCTGATTACAAAGACCAATTCAATGTAATCCCATTCTCATTGACTACGTAATTATCATTGGCAAATCCAATGTATATATAGATGCAATTCATGCATCACTAGTAGTCACAATGGATAGTATATCTCGCCCTTTCACCTATCTCTCCACTGGTCTCCACTGAAACTGCCATGCATTGTAGTTAACTGATGTATTCTTCAATTGATTAATGAGTTATTATTTGTGAATTAATTAACTAATTAATTCACTCCACTCTCACTAGTGTATCATTCAGTTAGACTAGATACAACTAGCTCAACTGAGTTTAACTAAGTTAAACTGAATACAACTCCATGAACTACTCTTCCAACTGTTGTCATAACTTTGCCCTTCGAGTTCTAAGCAAAATTCACTCCATGCATGAACTCGATGAAACCCTTAGAATTGTTAAGTAATTCCTTCAGCCTTGATTTTTTCCAAATCTTTTCAACGCTGAAATAAAGTGCTCCAAGAGAATAAGTTGTTGTTTATTGTACGATTATTATTAAGAGCTAATAATAATCGACATGCATCTACTTTTAGATCAACGATCTATAAATAGACTTCGCCGTCTTCTAAAAAATAGAATCTCATCTATTTTTCACATTTGATCAACCATCTACAAATAGCCTCTTGCTACATATAGAATATGCTCACCATGTCTAAAAATAGACATACACCTAAAAATATCCTGTGTGGGCCCCACCTAGTTTAGGTGATTATTTTCCAACTAGGATCAAGGATGATGTTTCAGGATGCCTCCTTCACTGTTTCTTGTTGCAAACTTCAACACTATTGGCCTCCAAGAATAATGCCCCCCCACATATTCTTGCATGAAACTGATCAATGATTCCTTCAGTATATGATTTTGTGAAGCAGAGTAATAGAATGTTAAGAGGATCTTTCCAGTACAAGTTGGCATTGATGATACAACATTTGATAGATTTCAATTTAAGTTTTTTGCACTGGCTTTTTCAAAACTCAGTAGGACACTCAAAATGGATTAGAAAATGTACAATATCTGCATACCAATATGATAATACAAAATTTTCATCAATGTGAACATGAACTGTTTGAATTGAAGGAGAAGGTTCTTGTGGGTTCTTCCCTTGAGAATCTTCGGAAGGTTCTTGTGGATTCTCCCCTTCAGCATTTAAGGAAGTTTCTTGTGGATTATCCCTTTCTAAATTTGAAGAAGGTTCTTGTGTATGCTTCTCAGAGACTTCAAAAACAGATTTTATGCCTAACACTTTGCAATTAGATTCAACTAACAGTTTAGCTAAACCTTGTCCTTTTACTAACTTAGTGGTTTTAATGGTGAGGTCAAACTCAAGGATTTGAGTAATCCATCTTCCGCTTCTTCCATTAGTGTCTAGTTGTCTAAGAAAAATTTTTAAAGCATTGTTAGGATACATAAGCAATAATGTTAGAATGGAGGATATACATTCTGAAAGATTTCAGGGCTTGAACTAAGGCATAGGCTTGTTTTGCAATAATATCATACTTTATTTCAGCATCTCGCATGACCTTGCTAAAAAATGCTATGGGTTGGTCATGATAATATTCATTTTTCTGCAAAAGAGTAGCAAAAAGGGTGGTCTTAGAAGCAAAGGAGAATATACTGAAAGGCTCAAAGTAGTTTGGACTGGCTAAGGTAGGAGCTTCTGAGATCACCTTCTTTATTTGATCAAAAGCATATCTAACAGGAATAGTCCATTTGACTCCATGATTATTTTTGAGCATATCTGTAATGTCTTTAACTATTTCAGCATAGTTAGGTATGAATCTTCTTAAAAAGTTAATCTTTCCTAAAATGGCTTGTATTTCTTTATTATTTCTAGGTAATGATAATGATTGAATAGCAGAGACCCTTTTGGGATCTATTACTACTCCATCCTTTGAAATGATATGGACTAGTAACTTTCCTTCTTTGATGGCAAACACAGGCTTCTTAGGATTGAGAGATATTTCGAACTTTCTACACCTGTCAAAAACTTTCATCAAGTGTTTTAAATGTTTCTGATCTGATTCATAAAAAAATAGTTAAATCATCAAGACAAATAACAAAAAATTTGTTTACCTTCCCTACAAAGGCTAATTCCATAGCTCTTTTGAATGTTGCTCTTGCATTTGATAGGCTAAAAGGTATCTTGGTGTACATAGGTGTACCTCGGGGTGTAGTAAAGGCCATCTTCTCTTTGTCTTCTAGATTTACCAATATCTGATTATAACCAGAGAAGCCATCAAGCATGGAGAGTCTATTAGCACTTGAAGACCTTTGGAGTAACTGATCCATGTTTGGGAGTGGATAGTTATCTTTTAGAGATGATCTATTAAGGTTTCTGAATTCCACACAGAGTTTAATTTCACCATTATTTTTTCTGACAACAAATAAATTGGCTGCCCAATTAGACTATCTTAAAGGTACAATTATCTCAGAATATAAAATCTTCTTAAGTTCTTTTTATATGTAAGGAAGTAGAACTAGATTCATTCTTCTTAGTTTTTGTTGATAGGGTTTTGCTTCAGGTTTTAGGGGGATTTAATGCTCTATTAGAGACGTGTCATAAGTTTTCAAATCAACGTAAGACCAAGAAAAAACATCTTTGTAATTCTTAATCAGTTTAATGTAATTAGTTTTAATTTCAGGAGTTAAAGATGCACAAAGTTTAATATTTTTAATATCTTCATCAATGCTAATGTTAATTTCTTCAATATCATCTTTTGGAGAAACAGAGAGTGGATTTCTAGGAACATCATTTTGATCAAATAGTTTTTCTAAGGAAAAAAGTCCTTTGGGAATAACATTATTTTGATAGTTGTATAATATCATGATCATCTACTTTTCTACTTAGATCTAAGTTTTATTTTTCTTTAGTAGCTTCATTTATGTCGGAATTATCTTCTTTAATTTGTAAGACAAAAAATTCATCAATAAATTGAAGAAAATATTTCAGTTGTTCATCATCTTCAAATATTTTCCAATACTTTAGATTATTTGGAATGGATGGCCTATATTTGACTTGAATTTGGTATTGTATCTGAATTTTGTTTGGTTTCTTAAAAGAACTCACATAAATAGCTAAGGAATTTGCATGAATGTTTTCATTTCTAGGAATGAAAGTTATATTAAAAGCATTAAAGGACTTTTCAATTGTATCCCAAACTTCATTTCTGTAAGACCAGAGCCTAGGATTCTTTGTTTTACAATGATTCCTAACCTGTCTTACTATAAGTTTTGAATCAGTGAAGACACTTAAATTTTTCACCTTTAAATTTTTAGCAAACTATAATCCTAGAATGAAAGCTTCATATTCAACAATGCTATTTGTGACCTCAAAATATAACTTGCATGATTGAGTGATATTTTGTTTGTCAGCTGAAATTAAAAAAACTCCTGCTCCAGCTCCATCTTTGGTACAACATCCATCAAAGAAAAGTTTCCAAATATCAATTTCAACATATTTAGAAGTTTCAAATACATCCTCAATCTTGAGTTGAGAATTATGTGAAGTATTTGAAGATAGTTGAAGCAACTAAATTCTTGGTTAACTGCATAAATGGGATTATTTCTAGCTTGATTTGATTTGAAAATAGTTTTTAAGAATCTGAATTCCTTGTATAACCTAAGGTTTTCTCCCCTATATATAGGAATAGTGTAAAAAGACATATCCATTTGGAGGCTCCCTACTAGTTTGGTACAACATGATATTGATAAAAGAATTCAAAACTTGGGGGAATATCAGTGACTACTATTTCTAATACAACACTTTTGACTGGTATTTGGTGTAAGGTTACCACTAGTTATTTTATAAGTCCTAAACATTGCACTCTTTTGGAGTCAAAGGTGTATATGTCATGATAAGTTCGAGTGATTTCCAAATTAAGTTGTTCCATAATAACCTTTGGCATTAGATTGTGTGAAGCTCTAGAATCCAACATACAATTGTATAGCAAGGAGTCATGTAATTTCAAAGTCACATAGAAAGGTGGTATGGATTCATCAATTATGTCAGAACTAGGACCAAAATCTATGGTGGGTCTTTCATTTTGCAAAATGATAATATCCCCCTCAGCATCCACACTAGAGTTTTGGATCCATTTTGCAACTTTACTTTTATATCCAGGGTTTTTAGAAAGTTTTGAAAGTGGAATAGGAATTTTAACTCTTTCTAGCTCTTTTTCAACATTAAAAGCAATCAATATAGTTTTATCAATTTGAGTAGAATCACTTGAGTGATTTAGAGGTTGAGTAGAAGTAGTTTGAGTTTCAGCAGTTTTTACTTGAGGCTCAATTATTACAGGGTTTTTAGGAGGTCTACCAGGACCAACTCTAGGTCATAAGTCATACCTTCTATTGAGTTCTGTAATAAAAAACTCAGAAAAGGCTTGATATTTAGAGACCTGAGAAGTATCTTGATCTTCTTCAGGGATTTGACTTTGAGAAACAGTAACAATGGCAGTCTAAAGAGATGTAGGATCTATGTTATTAATATCTTCAGTGATTTATAAAGTATTATCATTAGGTTTTTGGTCATCAATCAACAACGGTGTAGTTACTTGTTGATCATTGTTTGGTCTCTGAAGAATTTGTAATGGAGGAGCTTTTTTGTACTGACCTTAAATATGTGTTTGGGGTCTAGAAACATTTTGTTGGACTATTCTAGGTTGTGTTTCAGTCTTAGAAATCCTGTTTGAAAGGTTTCTAAGAAGTGATGTGTTTTCATCTATTTTTGCATCTTCATTTTTAGATGTAGAGGAAGAAGAATCTTCCTGATTTGTTTTTAATTTTATTTGGTTTTTTTCAGCTTTGGCTTTTAGGTTATCTGAGGTAGACCTATTTGATTCACATCTATATCATTTTTTTGCATATCCTCTAAGGATCGGGTTGTTCTCTCTCTTAACATGGCAGCAAAGTCATCTCCAAAGGCTTTTGAAAATATAACCTTAGCTGTTGCTACAGGAGGTTTATAATCATGAGGCATCTTGTGATAAATTTTATTAAATATTTTGATGAAATCAGCTACTGGTTCACCATAATTTATTTTAAGTTCTCCAAATTTTGTTAAGAAATACATAGGGTCCTTTTTTTACTACCCATTGATTTTTAAAGATATTGGTTAATTCCTCCCAGGATCTAATAGAATGAGCTAGTATTTTTCTAAACCAAATCCTAAAAGTTATTTCTAGAGATTGCACAAACAATCTCATCTAAACATTTTCATGTTCTATGTTCATGTTATCAAAAAAATCTAGAAATGAACCCAGATGGTCTTAACCTGACAAATCAGTTTCTATATTAAATCTAGGAAGATGTTTTAGATACCCAGCAGGAAAATCATTAAGTAGATGAGGAAGTAATAGGGCAGCATATCTTTCTTGTATAATTTGTCTAAAACCAGCCACACTTGAAGATGCAGATGTAGAAGAATGAGTATTGGTGGTTGTAGAAGAAGACATAGAGTTTGAAGGTGAAGATGGGGAAGAAGGAGGTGATGAATGAGGTAGAGAATAAGGAGGATAATGAAATGGGATGGAAGACCTTTTTCAAGATCTTAAAGGAGTTTTAATGACCAAATTTTGAACCTCTTCTTCTCCTTTCGTGTGTTCAAATAAAGGATTAGAATAAAGACAAAAGAGATCTTCTGGTTGGTGTGAAGTAGATGGTGCAGATTATGTAACAGGGAAAATGAAATCAATAGGTTTGAATCCAAGTAAATTTAGATCCAAATCCTGTTCTGATATAGGAATTTAAGAAGGTTCCTTAGGTAATTTATAGGATTCCAAAGAATGAACTAACAAGGCTGATTGAAAATCCACTTCTTTGGATACTAACTCATGCACTCTAAGAGGTATATCTTTTGATTCTAGAGGAATAGATCCATATCTGAAAGGATCAGGAGCTATTGTGGTCTCCCATTGAGGGGTAGAAAAAGGGATTTTATGTCTTCTTCTGGAAGAAGCGTGTCTTACCATTCTCTCTAGATATGATAAAGGTAAGACAATTTCAGAGTCAAAATGAGACCTAGTATGCTTTGAAGGAGCCAACTTGGGTTCAGTGAAGTCACCAGGTGAAATATTTTGATCTAACTAAACCTTTAATCACCTTTAAAGGAATAGGGTTTTAATGTTGTCCCAGGGAAAACAAATCAAATTCGAGTCCCCAACAATGGCGCCAAATCAATGTTGTCCTTTGAGATAATTGGGGTCAATAATTATGCCAAAGCATCTATAATGTTTTGTTTTGTTTTGAAATTTTGGATGGCCAATGCATAAAATAACTTTTGAAAACAATTTTACTTAAATCTTTCAAATAATATAAAAAAAACAAGACTAAGGGTTGCTTTTTTATCTCACACGGTGATTTAAGATTTTGTAAATGGTTAAGTAGACTTATGTAAGAAGATATGATAACCAAATATTCAAATTGAATGCTTTAATTAATCATAAGTTTGAAAACCTTTGAAAAATGTCTAAAAGTTCAACATAATACATTTAACATCATCAAGATGTTGCAAATTTATAAATGAACGAGACTTACATCAACAAACTGTTTAGTAAATCATTATTTATATTAATAATAACTTCAAGAGGAATTGTAAGATAACTGAAACAAAATTAATATCACTTGATTATCTTGATAACAAGTAGACATATGTACAGACAAAATGTAATGAAAATAGTAAAAACTCATAGAAGGAATAAAGTTGTATGAGACAAATTCAGAATCCTTCTTCTATTATTGATGATCGAAAGACTTGTACAATTCCGCTCACAAAAATTTTCTTATCCAAGGGTGCAACCCTTAATAACTCGTAATGAGAGTTATTTATATTAATTTATAAAGATTAGAAATATCTAAAACTGATTACAGCAATAGAATAAAGTAGAATAGAAGAAGGAAATAGATAGATGATGTGTCTCTGTTCTCATGGAAGCTGTTGATGACTGTGCCATTTTTTATGGAAGTTGTTGATGACCGGGCCCTTGAAAATATATTGTGCTGGAATGTTGTAGATATCATAATTTTACTCAATGGTCTCGAAAAATTTATCCCATTTTTCTTGACTTGGGATTTCTACACTCATCATTTTTCTGAAGATTTCATCCACCTCTATATATCTCTCTAAAGAAGGCTTCTTAATGAAAAAACATTTGATTTGATATTGAATAGTCAAATCAAACTACGAAGCCTCTAAAAATGATTTTCCTATAATCTGTTCTTTATTACCTACAAATTTAGACTTATCCACTGCAATAGTATATAACTTAAAATAATCCTCTAATTTAATCAACTTATCATCTAAAACTGCCAATCCTGGTAGTCCTTTATGATTCAAAACATTAAAATTTGTATGAAAATGTTGAACAAGAGTATTCAAAGCTTCACATTTTGTTTGAGGTTGGTTGATTAAATTTATCTTCTATAAGACTTTCTTGATTTATGAGATTGTTGCAATTCTGTCCAATATGTTTATCTCTTCTGATTCTTCTTTGTTCTCTGAGTTCAAAAATTTGGTCATGTCAGTAGCTTCACTTGGATTTTTCTTGATAATTTTTTTTTGTTCTTGTATGGCTACTTTGAACTTGGTGATGAGCTCTTGCTGTTCAAAAAATATCTGTATGGATGGCCATACCTCTGTCATAGATTTTTTGATGTCTTCCCAAATGTTCTTCTTGGCTTCAGCCAATGTCCCTGCCATTAAAGATTCACTTTCCAATTATTTAACCTTGAGTCCCAACTTATGCGACTTTTGCATTTCCTCCATATATAAAGTATCATTTTTGATCTTCTGTGATTCTAGAATCTGAAACCTTTCCTGCAACTTCGCATGTTCCTACTTCTAAATAGCCAAATCCCATGTTAAATTTGTTGTATCAATTCTTTTCAATGATGTTGAAAGCTCTGTACCTGTAGAAAATGTTTGAACTAATGTATTTGGATCAATAGCCACTATGATACTTGTTTCTCCTGTAACAACTCTTCAATCTGTTCCTCCATTTTTCTTATTTTAATGTTTTTCTCAATGATCAATATGATCATTTCCTCTTTGTTGTATTCATTTTCTGCAATTTATTTTGTCTGTGGATCCTCAGTTGAAGGAAATTTGAGCTGTTTGCGCAGAGTAGAAATGTCGACATTCTTCTTCTTAATAATTTATTCAACTTCTTTGTAGTCTTTTGGATCATATCCAGCTTTCACTACAAGATCCTCCAAAGACTTCAGTCTGTTATCTTTGTCCAATGAAGATAAATTTTAAATCTTAAGATGAGATTGAACATTTGACAATGCAGTTTCTAGTTTGGAGAGTGACATGGATGCAGTTGTCATTGTTGAAAAGAGCATTTCTCCAGATTGCATGTGCATGTCCATCTGATCAATAGAATGGATCTGACTTGCATCAAAAGAAAACACAGTCTTTTAATACTCTGAATGAGATTTAGGAAAAGGACCTGTTTCTTGCAAGAATTCCATTTGCATCCTTCCTTTCTCACCGTCAAAGGCAGTGAGAAGCCTATGGTGAGAAGTTGATGTTTGTTTCTAGAATTGACTATATACATTAGATTTGAATGCTTCATTCTTATGCTTAATCTCTAAGAATCTAGAGAAAATATTATGTTCTTCAGAAGAATTTGCTTCTGAGTGCTGGATAATCTCCAGACGCTCTCTAGAAGGTGATGTTGATGGAGGAGTCATAGGAACACTTTTTGATGTGGAAACTCCAGTCTCTCCTAAATCAATTATCTCTGGTTGTCCTCCTTCTGAAAGTAAAGTTGAACCAAGATTTGGCTTCTTTTGTTGCTACATGAATTCATTCATGATTTCTTTAGCAGGTGGAAGCTCTTCTCTGACTCTTTTTTGCTACTTGCTCTCAGGGACTGGGGTCTGCACATTAGAAGTTGAAAGAACCAGCTCATCTGCCTCTTGAAGAGTGCCTTCAACCCATTTATCTTGATTAATATATTTTTCTATTTATGCTCTGGAGGTATGATTATATGAAGCTGTTTTAAGTTCAACTCTCGAAGCAATAATAATTCCATGTGGGTCATAAGACTAGGTGAAACTTGGTTGGAATCCCATTTTCTTTAACAATGCATCAACTTTAGCACCAATTGATCTAGTATTAAAAATAAAAGATCCAATGCTTGCCTTGAGGTTGAACTGAGATTTCATTTTCCCTGAAACAAAATGGAGGTCATCCATATTTATCATCTTTCGAATATACTCTAGGGAAAAGAATCTCATGGGAACATATCTATGGATTTTATATGGTGGGAGTTCATAGTCATATACTCTAATTTCTATGTAATTTTGGTATAAATACCAATCCCCTGTTTTGGCTTGCTCTCTCAAATGAAAGATCATTTTGACTCTTCTCCATTTTTGGGTTCTGTCTAACTGGTAAGTAAATGCTTCATTGGGTGTATGAAGGAATCTATGAAGTTTGAGAATGTTATTTTTGTTGATGTAGCCCTGATTAGTTTTGTCTAATAAATCACTGATTTATTCACCCCTTAATCATCCTGTTTATTGAGCTTGATAGGAAGCATCTCTCCCTGTTGAAAAATAAACATGTGTTTAATTACAGAATTGTAATTAAACACACCTTGAGTTTTAAAATTCATGAATTGCTCATGTATATTTTCAACCAAGAATTGGCTGTAATTATACATGAACGATGGTGCTTGATCTTTACTGAAAATGGATAGGAAACCTATGATAGGTTCATCAACTATCTGGTCATTAGGGTATCATAACAGGTATGAGAGAAGTGAGATACAATGTTTAGATGCTTCAGGAAAAATGGAGGATGAGTATGGTGGGCTTTTCTTAGGAATTTTTACATCCTCAGGTAAGAATATTTCAAAAATTTGGGCTCTCTATGGGATGGTCAACTTATGTTAGAGGTCCATAAGAGAAACTTCTGAAAAATGGGTTAGAGAATCAGATTGAGGGATAAGCAACATCTGGTTTATGGTTTATGGAGAGATGGTGATCAAAATGTTTCCATTCTGAGCCACCACTGCTCTCTTTATAGGATCATACTGAGCTTGACACCAGGAAATGAGGTCAGGAAATGGATGGGCTTTTGGAAAAGAAAAGAGGGGAAACATTGATTCCCATAACTTGATGAGGTCTTGATTATCAATGTGCTTCTGTCTGAGCCATAAGTGTAATTCATAAAATTCAAATTCACAGTGGCATCTGTGACCTTAAAGAAGGTGTCTGCAAGAGGGATTAGGTCCAGGTTGAGTTGTGGTGTAGGGGCAGATATTTACTCTACAACTAAGTTGGTGTTTTGCATCTCTTCGTTGACCTGTTTCTTAGCCTTTCCCTTAGGAGTTACGTGCTTTTTAGACTTGGATTTTGGGGCCATTTTTTAAGTAGGGAAATGAAATGAGAGGTAAGAGTATGAAGTTTGGGTGATCACATAAATGGCGACAATTGAATTTTTACGGACAGGGGACATAGCGCAAAGAGGGAAACCTTTAATCAATCAATCAAGAGAGTAAAAGTGATAACATGCAGGTCAAAAAGTATTTTATAAGCGGTATTTTGTGTTTAACAGCTTGGACAGTGATCGTAGCAGCTTAATGGTTCAGGATTGGGTTGTTAATGAGCAACATGAATATAAACGGTTATGGGATGAATGTACAGGTGGAGAAGGGAAAATGGTTATGGAGCAAAGGCTTATATGGAGAACGGTTAAGTGACGTGGAGAAATGTAATTGGTTGTACGAATAACGGTAAGGGCACGGGAGGAAAAACCATTGGTTTGAGGGACGAGAGGAGAAGATCTGTTGGAAGAAAATACTACTAGTGGATTTCGAGGGAGGCGGGGGGGTACCTCCTAGTTTATGGTTTTGGGTGGATTGTTACAATGAGAGGCGACTATTAATACCATTTTTCGGACCCCCCCAGCCCCTCCCCTTTCGCGTTAACGAGAAATGGTTTGGGGGTGTCACGATGTGAACCTATGTCGTTGATCTCGAGTGGCTTAGATATTGATTGTTGAAACTTGCAGTCCTTTTATTAGCCTGATTTGACCCTTTTTCATTTTGTGACTTATGATAAAAATAAATATTCTCTATATGATTTTATTAACGAATCAAGGTTTCTAGTGGGGTCAGTGTGTGGTCTATCGATGTGCAGTACTACTGTTGTATATATGTTGCACATGTTGTATATTCAGTGATTGTACCTATGGTGATGTGTACATGTAATATATGTATTATTGTGTATGTATGATGTTGTATTCATGTTGTATATATGGTGTTGTGTGTATATTGCATATGCAGTGCTAGGTGTAGATGGCATTGTACACATGTTGGATATGCAGTGATGTGTACGTATGGTGCTATGTACATGATTGTATGTGGACTGCTATGTACACATGGTGTTTTTTGGGTGTTGTACATATGATTCTATGTACATATGGTATTGTGAGCATGATTGTACATGTGGTTTTTTGTACATGTTGTACATGTGATTCTGTGTGTAGATGGTGTCGTGTAGATGTCGTTCACGTGGCAATGTGTACATGTGGTGTCGTGTACATGTCGTGCATGTGGTGTTGTGTACATGTGGTATTGTGTACACATTGTATAGGTGGTGCGATGTACATTTGGAATTGTGTTCATGTTGTGCAGGTGGTGCAACGTACATGTGATGTTGTGCACATGTTGTGCAGGTAGTGTTGTATACATGTTGTGCATATGGTACTGGTATACATGTGGTATTGTGTACATGTCGTACATGATGTGTTTCTGGCATGCAATACTATGTATGTTAATGGTGTAGTCATTATATCGTGAAATGTCTATTCATTTTGTGGTACTCTGTATAAGTATATGTATTGTGTTGTGTTGTACACCAAATGTAGTTGTATCTATTGTGTTGCATCATACACTAGGTGTATTTGTATGTGTCGTATGTCAGTGTGGGTGTATGTGTTGTGTGGTGTTGTATTTTTTGTGTGGATGTATGTGTTGTGATGTACATTGTGTGTATGTGTACGTGATTGAAGAGAAGCAAGGGTATTGGGTGCTTTCCGGGTGTGGAAACCGATCCGATTTGTGTAAAGAAAGAACAAAGGAAAAAGTATCAATATTTTATTTCAGCCTTATTAGGCGTATGAGCTATAATTCTAACTTACGATGGTTACATGTGATTTATGATTATGGTTTATGATGATTTCATGTGATTCATGATTTTTTCTTATGATGGGTGTGTTTTGAGCTAACCACATCTGATATTTTTATACATGATGATTTGATCAAGCAACTAGTTTGACTCGTTGTGATAGGAAGTGAACAAAATTGCAAGTGTACCTCATTGAAAAGCTACCAATGAGGTATGATGTGAATTTATTTTAATTTATTTTGAATCTAATGGTAGTTATGTGCTTGGTATAGGAAGCAAGAAAATGCTCGGTTGGGTGGTTGAAATTGACTGTAAGAATTAGTAGCAACAACAAAAGGGATTGAAATAGGCATCGGTATGATGGTAAAGCACTTCAGGAGCAGGGTCATTGTGGTACACTAGTAACCAGTGGTGCCCATTGATTTCCACGAGCATGCTATAACCGATATGATGGTTTTGAGGCAGGTATATGCCTTTTTTTTGTATCTTCCAATGAGAGGAAGCCTTTCCAAGGGATGGATCGCCCAGGATAGGTGATGTCGGGGAAATTATAAGGTTAGTGATTGCACGGAAGGGGATTTATGGATTTCCTAAGGGACTATGTATCAGAGAAGGGAAGGTTTGGGATGTATTTTTTTTTGTCATCATCAATGCCAGATGGAATCATATGCGCATTGAGAGTGTTACCTGGAATAATGATCTGGCGATTGTTCACTAAGGGTACAGTGGTGGAGGATTGTAGCGCTAGACATTGGATGCAGCTTTGGATCTAACGAGGGATTTGGGACTTCCAGCGTAATATCCCCAAATGGGATATTATGGCAAATTTTTCAGAAATTTACTTAAACAAAAATTTTCCATAAAATCATCATTTATTTCACAGAAGATTGCCATGTAAAATTAAAACAAATAAGCATTGAAATCCCATAAAACAATAAATAGAAAAAAATATCAACTTTTATTACAATGGAAAACTGGGGTTACATGGATATATGATCAAAATAGCTGAGATAGAAAGCTAGTATATGAACTACTACACTATACTGGCCTCCAAAATTGAACAATTGCACTATCCCTCCAACAATAGTTGCCATTGAATCAACTGAAGATAATGAGGCACCAATTGAGGAGATGAATGATCCTCACTCCAATATCCTTGAAGCTTTTTGAAACTTGTGAATGAAGTATCCTCAAAGAGATTTGGGTTTCTGTCCAACACTTGACAACATATTCGAGGGTTTCCGTCCTAGGGCTACCAATCGAGTAGAGAACCAGATTCTCAACCTCACATACAAGAAAAGAGATCAAATACAAGGTATCCCTGAAATGCCTCCTCCTTTTCTTTTATATATCTTATGTATCTATATAGAGTCTTCTATTTTATTATTATTTCAATCATGGAGCACTTTTCCCTCTTATTTCCTAAAATATTCATTTTAATGTGGGAAAAGAGTAAATTAGCCATCATGTCTCCTCAGGTCACTGAAACTGATGTCCAAACATCCCATCATGTAAGTATTATTGTTCTGGTTCCAACGAGCTATTACAATAAGGTTTTATATCATGCATCCCTCTCAGAATTCCACCTTGAGCGTCATTAATTGAGTTAGGCCCAAAATAACTCAGTTTTCCAAAAGTTGTCGGAATGCACTGAAACGAAAGGAAAAATGTGCAAATGATGGAATACACCAAGTGAATTCCATTGGTCCTCATGGAAACTCCTAAAAACTCCTCCAAAATTCCCTCGAACCTGCTGATGACACCAACCCACACGTGTGATTTGTCTATCCCCGACTCTAAGTGTCCATCCTAACCATGTCATAAGGAACACTAGAAAAGGGGATATTAAAAAACCTCTGCCCAGAGATTGATTTTCCTCAAGCAATCCAAATATGTGGATCAGTTTATTGGCCCAATGAAACTGAGACCCAATGCCTGGATCCCATACAAATAGTTGGGAGATGTGAGGCATTTGTATCAACCCACCAGGAACAGATCCCTCGATGCTTGGATCCCTGACCAATCTCTGACTAAATATGTCACCAAAAAACCAACCTAGATCCCAATGCCAACAAGCATCAATGCTTCATGGCTCCTGTTGTGCTGTAGCTTTGAATATGTAAGCTACCCCACCAACTATGTACCAACTCATCACCTCTCTCCAATCCAACTCCTGACTCAATCCAATGCTAACCCTTCTCTCTTGACGTCAAGATGGAATACTGAAGATCTATCAACCTTTGTCCCACTTCTAAATGGAAACTGTAGTTTCTGTCGTGTCTAAGGGTCCTTGCTCTGCTATGCTCTTGATTAATAAGATCATACCATCAATAGGATACCAACTCATTATCTCCCACCAATCTATCTCGAAATAAGAATCAAATGTGGTGACACCTGCATACAAAACAAGTCTAGTGTGTTGTCGCCAATCTATACTCAACTCATGCTGCTCTGTCTCATCTGTCAATGAGATCTTCCTGAGGAAGTAGGCCCCTCTCTCTATAATAGGAAAAATTGGGCAAGATATGATACAAGCCACATCGATGTAATCCTAGAGAGTGATGCTCCCTGAAATTATTGCAGCTCTTCTAACTGCATGTGAATCTACCTGCACCTCATCAGTGGTTCGACCCAAAGATGGATGCTCCACCATATCCAACAACATATCTCTCTCCTGATCAAGAATTTCATACTCCTGCTATCTACTAGCCTCCCTCAGAACTACCTTATCGAACTACAACATCTCCTGAGGATAAGTATCTGCAACTACTGTCACCCAGCTAGGTATCCATACATCTGCCTGCTCCTCATCAATGGTTAACCCCAAGGGTAACCACACATCCATCATAGAATCAATGTGATCCTCCATTTGGCTCTGTTCCAAAGGACTATCATGCATATTGTGCATATCCTCCTCCTTAGTAGATTCATGCTCCACCATATTCTGCTTCGGCTGAATCATCACATGTGACTCATCACCCTAATTATCTCCCATAGAGTCCCCTGACTGCTCACTGTTCACACTAGAATAAAACTCCAAATGACTGTCATCAACTCCACATGATTGATCATTCTCCCCAGAAGCATCTTCATATGACCCCATGGAATCATCCAACGAAGAGTCCTCATCCTGACATACAAAAGGAATGTCCTCCTGCTCTACCTCTACCACCTCATTTTCATCTCTCAAGCATGCGTGATCATGACTCAAAGGTTCTTTGAAGATGAAGCCAATTCCCTTCCTCCTCAACTCATTTTTTCTGCCTGATCCACCAAAATGGAGCAACTCCTCACTGGTCAACTGTCTCTTGAATAACCCAATGTTCTGCTCAACCAACCCTTCAGCTAGTTCATAAGAAGTATGTGAGACTGGTTGTTCTCCCCTCTAAATGGTCAATAGTATAGCCTGCAACTCCCTTCAAATGACATCATGATCTCCCATGACTGAAGAAAAAATGGACAACATGTTTTCCCTGACGGTATTAGGGTGATGTTTCCTAATGTTAAAGAAACATCAGAACATCTGACGGACGAATTCATCACACCCCAAATCGAGCATGATGTCATACATTTTGAACATGGCCATACCTCCTAAAATATGAAGGTTCTTCCCAAAGGTAGAGCCTGAATTGTTGTCCCAGTCCTTAAAGGTCCCCACTACTAACTTGAAAACTTACCTCATATCATCATCATTAAAATGAGCTATAAGTGTGGTTAACCTTATAATGTTACTAAGGCATGATGCGACTAGAAGTTTGAACCCTTCACAAGGTTCTTCCAAGAACTTGGGTTGTATAAGAGTAAGAATAGTATGTTCCAAAGCCCAAATGAGTCCCTTCCCTTCTGACTGGTTCACTTCGGAAAGGAGCGCGTCTAGTTCATCCAGTTTTGAAAGAATTCTCCGTGTGATATTCATATGTTTCAAGTCTGTCCTAAGTGAAAATATTTTGTGCCCTATATCCTGCCTCTCTTGTAAATTTCTTGGCTTCTCACGGGTAATAATGGTTTGGATTTATCTTGAAAATGGCTTGATGTTCTATGTGGGTTTTTGGTTCAAATTGCAGCCCATAGAGGTAGTGTTCTCTTGGTTTAGGATATGTTTAAAAAGCTCCATCATACTAGTGACACTTCACTATTTAGACACCTTGGCTTCTTCCAATAAAATTGAAGGCACTACTTTTAGAGATACCTCTTCTCAGTTATGAATTTTCTGAGTTATATAGGTTTAGTATTTGTGATATTTTGTCAAACCTGTCAAGGTTATGCTAGCTGAAGGTGTTTGGGTCATACATTTAATTTCACAGGCACACATAAGGACAATAGACATCCCAGAAATAACCACCAGTGCCGATTAATGAATATTGATAACACATAAATTTACATAGTGCTGGCACATGAATTTCATCTTAATTAAAATAGAAAAACAATCTTTGTATTGGGAATATGGTGGGTTAGAATAACTTGATATTTAGCATCTGTTAGGTCCCTATATTACTATTATAGTCCCTTATTGTTGTTATTGTAACCCCCTTATTGTTATTATTGTACCTCTATAACCCCCATATTGTTATTATTGTGCCCTTAAATTATTATTGTTAGGTCGACTAGGATTACATTGTGGCCCCATGGACTCCTATATATAGAACGGAGGTTTTGTAATTTGTATCATCCAAGAATTTTTCATTCATGTAATGTATTGGAGGTTGCCCCCTCGAAGTGGCTTATTTCTAAGGTGCTAATATCTCTTTTCTTATATTTTTGGAGCTGGTTTCACAACATTTGGTATCAGAGCTTTGGATTCTAGGGTTTTGCTGCTCCAAACAGGTCGTCATGGCATTTTCTCTATAACTTTATTTCTATGAAGGTTCATAAGCTGAAATGTTTAGAGTGCGAAACTGAAATCTTGATGAACATCATCGCAACATTTCAAAGCTTGGTTCGCAATATTTTCGGAGATATGATCTGTGAAAGTTAGGTCTTTTTGCAGGCTCCTGAATTTCACTTAAAAAGGTCATCACAGAATTTTCGATATAAATTTTTTTCCACGAAGGTTCAGAAGCTGAAATTTTTAGAGTGTGAAACTGAAATCTTGAGGAACATTGTCACAAAATTTTAGAGCTTGGTTCACAATATTTTTGGAGATATGATCTGTGGAAGTTAGGTCTTGTTCAGCCTCCTAAATTTCATCTCAAAGAGGTGATCGTGGGAAAATATTCGTAACTATATCTCTGGGCATCGGATTGGAATTCTATAAAAAGTGACTGGAATTACACGGACTATAGTTTCCTATCTGTAAATTTTAGAGCCAAAGGATCAAACAGTGACATGTGGCAAGCCGTACAATTTCTCTCTACTGAACCAGTCCATAATTAGGTCATTGTGGGAGATTGGAAATAAATTTGTCTTGAAGAATAGAAATCAAGTCAGACCTTTGGAAATTGAATGAAGATTCAGGGGGCTACGTCAGAGTCAAATTTCAAATATTGAAGATCCGAAATCACAGAGATAATTCTGTTTCAATATCAAGCTCCTCAAAATCAAGAAAAAGGAGTGTATTTTTTTTCAAATTGCATAAGTCTTGTTTGAAAAATCAGTTTTAAGTGATTCCAAAGGCATATTGAGCATATATATTAGTATTGGGTTCTAAAATGCCTCCTAAAAATAATTCAACACCCATTAAGCCCTTAGATTACTCTACTATGACTCATGAAGATGAAGAATTACAACATGATCTATCAAAATTACAAGAGCAAGTGCACCAAAATTCGCTCTCGCAAAGAGCAACAAAAAATGAAATGGATGTTTTGAAGAAAAGCATGGAAGCTAAGATGGATCGTTTGAAGAAAGGCACAAAAGCTATGATGGATGGTTTGAAGAATGGTATGGAAGAAAAAATGGAAGGTTTGAAGGAAGTTTTGTCAAAGTTGATACAAGAAATGATTCCTAATGGCGAAAAGATAGTAGATGAAAATCATGATGAGAACAAAATAAATGTTAATCATGATTTCATAAACTCTAATTTTGGATTAAAGAACCACCATATTCCAAATATGGATATGAGGAAATGTGATGGCAAGGATCCTGTAACATGGATACTATATATGGAGCAATATTTTGATCTTAATAATGTGCAAAACACACAAAATGTACGCATTGCAACTTTACATTTAGAACAAAATACATTTGTATGGTATCGATGGCTTTGTTCTCGTAAGAAAATTGTCACTTGATCAATTTTTATGGAGGAAATGATAGCACATTATGAGGATACCAAAATAAACACCTTCTTTAGCCAATTGATAAATCTCTTTTCTTTAATTTTTGGAGCTGGTTTCCCAACATTTGGTATTAGAGCTTTGGATTCTAGGGTTTCGCTGCTCCAAACAGGTCATCATGGAATTTTTTCTATAAATTTTTTTCTAGGAAGTTTTAGAAGCTGAAGATTTTAGAGTGCGAAGAAAAAATCCTGAGGAACATCGTCACAAAAGTTTAGAGCTTGGTTCGTAATATTTTCCAAGATATGATCTGTGGAGGTTAGGGCTTTTTGCAGGCTCCTAAATTTCACTTTAAAAGGTCATTGCGGAATTTTCTCTATAATTTTTTTTCTACGAAGGTTCAGAAGCTAAAAATTTTAGAGCGCGAAGCTGAAATTCGGAGGAACATTGTCACAAAATTTCAGAGCTTGGTTCACAATATTGTCGGAGATATGATCTGTGGAAGTTAGGCCTTTTTCAGGCTCCTGAATTTCATCTCAAATAGGTGATCATGGGAACACCTTCATAAATCTCTCTCTGAGCATCGGATTTGAATTCTATAAAAAGTGACTGGAAGTACATAGATTTTAGTTTCTTTTCTATAAATTTCAGAGCCAAAGGAGCAAACAGTGACACGTTGCAAGTCGTACAAGTTTGCTCTACTGAACTAGTCCATAATTAGGTCATTGTAGGAGATTGGATATAACTTTGACTTCAAGAATCCAAATCCAGTACGACCTATGGAATTTGAAAGAAGCTTCAGAGGACTACTTCAGGGCCGAATTTCAGATATTGAGGATCTGAAATCACATAGATAATTCAGTTTCAATATCGATCTTATCAAAAGCAAGAAAAAGGTGTGTATTTGGTTTTTAAAATTGCATAACGTTTGTTTGAAAAAGTAGTTTGAATTGATTCCAAGGGCATATTTTAGAATTTTTATCATTATTGGGTTCTATAATGCCTCCAAAAACTAATTCCATACCCATTAAGCCCTCAAAATCTATACTATGACCCATGAAGAGGAAGAATTGCAGTATGAGATATCAAAATTACGATACCAAGTGCAACAAATTTCGATCTTATGAAGAGCAACCGAAGATGACATAGATGGTTTAAAAGTAGAAATGGAGGCTAAGTTGGATGTTTTGAAGGATCAAATAATAGCTAATATGGATGATAAATTAGTGGAAGGTCACATTGAGCATCAACAACAAGTTCTCCAACTCTCAAAGGATAACCTAACTTTGGTGCAGAATCTAATGAAGCAACAGGAAGATCAACATCACATCGAAAGAAGTTCTGAAGCAGTCACAGAAACAAGAACTTAAAAAGTACGATTAGTTTCAGAGTATCTCAGCAAGTGGAAGAACTTTCCTGTAGAATATTCCACATGGGAGGATGAGAATTTTATACAGAAGCATCAAGAAATAATCAAGCATTGATGACAACACTTTTTTGAAGGAAAGGGGCATGTTAAGTCCCTAATTAATAGTGTAGTACCTTATTATGTTAGTGTAGCCCCCCTTATTGTTATTTTTGTACCCCTGTAACCCCCATATTGTTATTATTGTGCCCTTAAATTATTATTGTTAGGTCGGCTAGGATTACATTGAGGCCCCACTAGGATTACATTGTGGCCCCATGGAATCCTATATATAGAAAGGAGGTTTTGTAATTTGTATCATCCAAGAATTGTTCATTCATGTAATGTATTAGAGGTTTCCCCCTCGAAGTGGCTTATTTATAAGGTGTTGATATATCTTTTCTTCTATTTTTGGAGCTGGGTTCACAACATTTTGGCTTCGCGCTCTAAAAATTTCAGCTTCTGAACTTTCGTAGAAAAAAAGTTATAGTGAAAATGCCGCGATGACCTGTTTAATTGAAATTCAGGAGCCTACACCTTTTTCTTTCTTTTGAGGAGCTTGATATTGAAACTGAATTATATATACTATTTAAGATGTTCAATATCTGAAATTTGGCACTGAGGTATCCCTCTAAATTCTCTTTCGAATGCCACAAGTCTGACCTAATTTGGATTCTTGAAGACAAAGTTGTGCCTAATCTCCTACGATGACCTAATTATGGACTCATTCAGTAGAGAAAACTTGTACGACTTGCCACGTGTCATTTTTTCCTCCTTTGGCTCTAAAATTAATAGAAAGGAAACTACAATCTGTGTGCCTCAAGCCACTTTTTATAGAATTCCAATCCGATGCACAGAGAGAGAGTTATGAATATTTTCCCAGGATAACCTCTTTGAGATGAAATTCAGGAGCCTAAAAACGACCTAAATTACACAGATCATATCTCCGAAAATATTACGAACCAAGCTCTAAAATTTTGTGACGATGTTCCTCAAGATTTTGGCTTCGCTCTCTAAAAATTTCAACTTATGAAACTTCGTATAAAAAAGGTTATAGTGGAAATTCCGTGATGATCTGTTTAGGTTAAATTCAGGAGCCTGCAAAAATTTCTAAAGTCCACAGATCATATCTCCCAAAATATTGTGAACCAAGCTCTAAAATTTTGCGACAATGTTCCTTAGAATTTCTGCTTTTGCTCTCTAAAAATTTCAGCTTCTGAAACTTCATAGCAAAAACGTTATAGTGCCAATGTCGCGATGATCTGTTTAGGTTAAATTCAGGAGCCTGCAAAAAGCCCTAACTTCCATAGATCATATCTCTGAAAATATTGTGAACCAAACTCTGAAATTTTGTGACGATGTTCCTCAGGATTTCGGCTTCACACTCTACAAATTTCAGCTTCTGAAGCTTCGTAGAAAAAAAATTATAGTGAAAATACCACGATGACTGGTTTGGAGCAGCGAAAACCATAGAATCCAAAGCTCTGATACCAAATGATGTGAAACCAGCTCCAAAAATAGAAGAAAAGAGATATCAACGCCTTATAAATAAGCCACTTTGAGGGGGAAACCTGCAATACATTACATGAATGAACAATTCTTGGATGATACAAATGAAAAAACCTCCTTTCTATATATAGGAGTCCATGGGGCCACAATGTAATCCTAGCCGACCTAACAATAATAACAATATGGGGTTTACAGGGGTAAAATAATAACAATACGGGGGGCTACACTAACATGATAAGGGACTACACTATTAATATAGGGACTTAATATGCCCCTCTCCTTCAAACAAGTGTTTTCCTCAACACTTTATTATTTCTTGATGCTTCTGTATAAAATTCTCATCCTCCCATGTGGAATCTTCTATAGGAAAGTTCTTCCACTTGCTGAGGTACTCTGAAATTGATCGTAATTTTCAATTTCTTGTTTTTGTGACTCCTTCAGAACTTATTTCGATGTGATGTTGATCTTCATGTTGTTTCATTAGATTCTACACCAAAGTTAGGTTATCCTTGGAGAGTTGGAGAACTTCTTGTTGATGCTCGATGTGATCTTCCACTAATTTTTCATCCATATTATCTATTATTTGATCCTTCAAACCATCCAACTTAACCTCCATTTCTGTTTTTAAACCATCTATGTCATCTTCGATTGCTCTTCGTAAGATCGAAATTTGTTGCACTTGGTACCTGAATTTTGATATCTCATACTGCAATTCTTCCTCTTCATGCATCATAGGATAGCTTTCTAAGGGCTTAATGGGTATGGAATTATTTTTTGGAGGCATTATAGAACCAAATACTGATAAAAATTATAAAATATTCTCTGGGAATCACTTCAAACTGCTTTTTCAAACAAACGTTATGCAATTTTAAAAACCAAATACACACCTTTTTCTTGATTTTGAGGAGCTTGATATTGAAACTAAATTATCTTTGTGATTTCGGATCTTAAATATTTGAAATTTGGTGCTGAGGTAGCCCTCTAAATTCTCTTTTGAATGCCACAAGTTTGACCTGATTTGGATACTTCAAGACAAAGTTATGTCCAATCTCCCACAATGACCTAATTATGGACTGGTTCAGTAGAGCGAACCTCTACGACTTGACATGTGTCACTGTTTGATCCTTTGGCTCTGAAATTTATAGACACAAAAATAAAGTCCATGTGCTTCCAGTCACTTTTTACAGAATTCCAATCTGATGCTCAGAGATATATTTATGAATATTTCCCCACAATCACCTCTTTGAGATGAAATTCAGGAGCCTGAAAAATACCTAACTTCCACAGATCATATCTCCAACAATATTGTGAACCAAGCTCTGAAATTTTGTGACTATGTTCCTTAGGATTTCAGCTTCGTGCTCTAAACATTTCAGCTTATGAACCTTCATAAAAAAAAATTTATAGCAAAAATATTTGTTTGCTTTGTGCCATTTCTATTATCCAACCAGATTGGATAACCGAAGCAAGAGATGAATGGAAGAAGGACGAAGAAGTGTGGACACTCATTCAAAAGTTGCAGCAAAATCCTAGTAAATTTGATACATTTATTTGGAAAAAGGATTCCTTATGGTACAAAGATCGCTTATATCTTTGTAATAATTCCCAACTAAAACAAAATATTCTTTTGGAATTGCACACTTCTCCTTTAAGAGGACACTTAGGATTTTTAAAAACTTACTACAGGGTGAAGAAATAATTTTTTTGGGATGGCCTTAAATCTGATATTCAAAATTTTGTGGCAGAATGTTTGGTTTGCCAGCAGAATAAAGTTGAGACAATTAAGACCCCGGGTCTTCTACAACCTTTATCCATTCCAAGTCAACGTTGGGAGGAGATTTCAATGGATTTTATCCCAGGTTTACCTAAGTCCGAAGGAAAGAGTGTCATCATGGTGGTAGTTGATAGACTTACCAAGTATGCACACTTTTTTGCATTATCTCATCCATTTAAAGCAAGTATAGTTGCTACTACATTTATGGACACAATTCAAAAGCTACATGGGAACCCAAGGGTTATTGTGAGCGACAAAGATCCCATTTTTACTTGAAATTTTTGGGCGGAGTTATTTTCTTGTTTGGGTACTCAATTAGCTCATAGCTCATCTTATCATCCTCAATCCGATTTTCAAACTGAGATAGTAAATAAATGTTTGGAAGGATATCTTCGTTGTTTTGTATCCGATAAACAAACACAATGGGTCAAGTGGTTACCTCTCGCTGAATGGTGGTATAACACTTCCTTCCATACTGCAGCAAAAATGACCCCATTTATGACACTTTATGGATATCATCCACCATCCATCACATCATCTTTAAGAGAAAATTAAAAGGTTTTCAAGCAGTGGAAGATCACATCAAGAATCAACAAGAAGTTCTCCAACTCTTAAAGGATAACCTAAATTTGGCACAAAATCGAATGAAACAACAAGCAGATCAACATCACAACAAGAGAAGTTTTGATGTAGGAGACTGGGTATTTTTACAGCTACAACCATACAAAAAAATTTCCCTCAAGCAAGCTAAGAAGGATAATAAATTATCGCCAAAGTACTATGGTCCATACAAGGTGTTGCAAAATATTGGTACTATGGCATACAAATTGGAGCTCCCTGCTTCTACACAAGTGCATCCAGTTTTCCATGTTTCATGCTTAAAGAAGGTTATAGGTGAAAATCTTCCAGTTCAAACAATATTGCTAGAACTTGATGAGGAAGGAAAAATCATATTGGAACTTGAAGAGGTCACAGAAACAAGAACTCGACAACTACGGAATCGATCAATTTTAGAGTATCTCATCAAGTGGAAGAACTTACCCACTAAAGATTCTACATGGGAGGATGATAATTTTATACAAAAGCACCCAGAGCTACTCAAGTGTTGAGGACAACACTTTTTTGAAGGAGAGGGGCATGTTAGGTCCCAATATTACTATTATAGTCCCTTATTGTTGTTATTGTAATCCCCTTATTGTTATTATTGTACCCCTCTAACCCCCATATTGTTATTATTGTGCCCTTAAATTATTATTGTTAGGTCGGCTAGGATTACATTGTGGCCCCATGAACTCCTATATATAGAAATGAGGTTTTGTAATTTGTATCATCCAAGAATTGTTCATTCATGTAATGTATTGGAGGTTTCCTCATCGAAGTGACTTATTTCTAAGGCGTTGATATCTCTTTTCTTCTATTTTTGGAGCTAGTTTCACAACAACATCAGTGGGGTGGCTTTATATTTTATGTTTCCAACAACAATCATCTATCCCAATATTGTCCCAAGCATGTATATATGATACCAGCAATTTCATCACCAAACCTGCTATGGGAATGGACAGGTATGGTGTTTAAACCGACTTCCCAACTCATGTTTTTACCATGCATTGGCACCCTCTCAAACCAATAACCACACCGTGTCATGTTCTCAACCAATACATCTCGTGAAATGCGGATTCTGTTGCTACAAGCCCTCCCAATTACTCATGGTTACATGCGCACATCATTTTCTCCCTACAGGATCACATCACCAGTCTTTGAGTGATGGGCTCAGGTAGCACAAATTATGTCGCAGATTTACCACAATCATGAATTCAAGCGTCTGGGCCCCTCCCATTTGATTGGTGGCTTGACCATTGGGAATATTACCCAGGGACAATGATTTGTATCTATGTAGCCGACTCGACACCAAGCTAGCTAGAAAGCCTTGACCCCTACATTGACAGTTCGTCTTGATGTTAAACTCGGCTCTATCTTATTTTTACGGCCTTGATAGAACTTGACGATGAAAATTAAATCACACTCGATGTATACTTTTTTTTTGGCCCTTTGCTGTCCCCAAATACTCAGCTATTCTTACTCTCAGAGACACACCAAACACCTGCCTCCCATCAATATTTCTTTCTAAATTTGTGGGTTTGGATGCCACCGAAGGGATGAATGTTGATTCAATTTTGTGTGTGTGGTTGTTGACAATAGAACCCCAGACTTGGCCCTTTTTAGTGGCCTCGCCTATCCCAGTTGCTTCTAATGGCATGAAGAAACTACGCCTTCTATCAATGGTTCAAACCCTCTCACCATACTGGACCACATGATTAGCGTATACAAGCCCTTTAATTTCTCATGCATGTAGTGGCTATGAGTCCAGTCCACATACTCTTCAGCTTGACTGACGATCCATCCATGGACATACAACCTTGACCAATCACTGTATTTCTGACTTCCTCAGCGTTGTTTGCATTAAATTTTTATGCGAAATGGATTCCTTCACTCGTAGTTATAGGAATAGCAATTGTTCTCTTCATAGAAAATATGAACGAATGCGTAAAGGATATTTCTAGTTAATCGTCTTGGTCAATATTATAAAAATCATGCCTTCCATGATTTGACCCTGATTCCAATGATGACTCCCCAATTCGAACACGGTCCCACCATTTTTAGTGTTATGCTCACGGATCTAGACTTCATGGCTCAACAGAAAAGTTTGATGATTACAGTCTTTCTCAAAAAACCATTTCCATGGTCCCAATTCATGAAAGAAATTTCTCCTGCAAAATAATGACTTCGGAAAAATAGAAGAAATCTCGAAACCATTGAATTTCCTCTAGAAAAACCTATAATAACTATTGCAACCTGAAACTAAAAAACTGGCAGGCTGAGCCAAGACCAAGGCTCTGATACCACTATAATATCCCCAAATGGGATATTATGACTAATTTTGCATAAATTCACTTAAACAAATTTTTTCCATAAATTCATCATTTATTTCACAGAAGATTTCCATGTAAAATTAAAACAAATAAACGTTGCAATCCCATAACACAATAAATAGAAAAAAACTCTCATCGTTTATTATAATGGAAAACTTGGGTTACATGCATATATGATCAAAATATCTAGTATAGAAAGCTGGTATCCAATATGATCTGCTGCACTGTACCGACCTCCAAAACTGAACAACTGCACTCTCCCTCCAACAATAGCTACCACTGAATCAACTGAAGACAATGAAGCACCAATTGAGGATCTCAATGGTCCAGCTCACTCCAATATCCTTGAAGATCTATGAAACCCTTGAATGAAGTCTCCTCAAAGGGAGTTAGGTTTTCGTCCAACACTCGACAACATACCTGAGGGTTTCTATCCTAAGGCTACCAATGGAGTAGAGAACTCGGTTCTCAACCTCACATACAAGAAAAGAGATCAAATCCAATATATCCCTCAATGGCCTCCTCCTCTTCTTTTATAGATATTATGGACCTATCTAGAGTCTTATATTTTATTATTATTTCAATCATGGAACACTTTTCCCTCTTCTTTCCCAATTAAAATATTATTTTTAATTTGGGAAAAGAGAAAATCAACCACCATGTTACCCTAAGTCACTGAAAATCATGTCCAACCATCCCATCATGTAAGTATCATCATTCCAGTTCCAACAAGCTATTACAATAAGGTGTTCCCAAAATAACTCAGTTTATTGAAAGTTGTCGGAATGCACCAGAACGAAAGGAAAACTATGCAGATGATGGAATATACCAAGCGAATGCCATTGGTCCTCATGGAAACTCCTCAAAAATCCTTCAAAATTCCCCTAGACCTACTGATGATACCTATATGCACTTATGATCTGTCTCCCCTGACTCTCAGAGTCCATCCTAACCATGTCATAAGGAAAACCAAAAAAGGAGATATTACATAGTGGTACTACTTTGAGGGTGGAGGTGTGAGCCTCTGGATTCCCTGGTTCTTGATATGGTTGTCGTATCCTTTTATTTTTTGGTTGATAAAATGTGTATGAGTATATATGTGTATATTATTGTAAATATCGTAATGATCTGTGTTATAAATCTCAATTATGCGGTATGATTTTCATGATGGTTTTTTCTTTTGAGAAGGTTATTCATTGTAAATACCACATAGGAAGTATGTTTTATTTTTAGTGGTTTGTTTTTTTGTAGGTGTCGTTGAAAACCGAGGATGGTGTTCCCCTAAGGGGGAGGGTTTTGTAACATCCCCAATGAAAATTCCATGTAAAATGTAATAAAGGAAAAATAATAACCATGATGGATGGGACACTTATTCCAAGCCGAATGTTTGGAAAAACATCCTAGTGGGTGTTCATTTCGGTTAATATGGATAAGGAAATTGGGAAAGGAAAAGGCTAAGGAATTTGGAAAGGAAAAATGGCATATTTGGCACATTTATTTATGAAAATAATGGAAATTAGGAGGAAAGGGAGATGAAAGGTCACAGGTTACATGTGAGGAGGAAAATGAAGGAAAATAATTGAAAATGAAGGAAATAGAGGCCTCATTGATAGGCTTATGAGGAATAGTTGGTAAGATTTTGCTACCTTTTGTCACTTCAGTTTTGGAGCTCTCTCATTATTCCTTCTCTCTCTCTCTGAATCTTGGACGCTTCAAGTTTTCTTGGAGCACTTTGGTATTGGAGAAAGAAAGGAAAAAGAAAGAAAGTAAGAGCAAGATCAAGTAGCTACAAAAAGATTCTTCGCAGGTATTGATTTGCATCTGTGATTTCCTTACTAGATATGGAATGCATGGTATTTCATGTGGTTCTTTTCTATCTTGGAATGATTTTTTCCAGGTGTGACAGTGTTTTCAACCTAGCCTTGCCATTTCCGTATAGCTTTGATGAGATGGGTTTCTAATACTTCCGTTGAGGTGGATTACTGGATGGATTAGACGCTGAGTGGGGTATATATTCGAAATTAAAAACACATGGCCTAGTGGTCCCTGAACAAGACTGTTGATCAAAATAAATCCACTAGCCTAGTAACCCCTGAACCAGACTATGGGTTGCGGTAAATCTAGATTATGTGCCTCAGGGGGCCTAGGAATACTTGCCGGTGAATGGCGGGATATACAGTAAATACAAGAGGTGGATTCTTCTCCATTGGGCCTAGTAGTCCTGGGATGAGATGTATGGTAAATCCTAGAGAGTGGGTATGGGTGTAGGGCCTAGTGATCCCTAATTCAGACTGTGGATTAGTGTAAAGCCTGAGAGACTAGGAGGCACTCAAATTTCTCACGTTGTAGGTGGAGAAACCCAGTAGAATTCATGCTTGTTTGGTTATTTTCGGTTGGTTATAAGTCCCACATTCATGCTTGGAATATGGCATGGGGGTGATTTTTTGAAGAGATATTTGGCTCAACCAATCTATGCTTGGGTGGAACGTGGTAGTCCCATCTCTGGTTGGTTTCTACATTCATTAATGAGAGTCTCATTCCTTTGGTATTTGGTATGTAAATGTACGTTTATGTATGGATTTTTTTTTTTTAATCCATTTTATTTATGTGGTTATTGTGCTAGTTATAAGCATGTATTTGATCAGTGATGATGTATGGCTCTATCCATGTTTTTACTTGTAAATGAATGCATAATGTATATATGGTCAAATATATTGTATTGCAGCTAATGATGTAAGGTTAAACACCATAAACATTCATATGAAGACATCACTACAACCTTACATCAACCTGATCATGAGCTAATTTATCATTTTCCTATTGTTATTTATCATCCCTTAAGTTTTCATGAAGTTCTAGGTAGTGACCTAGGCTTTGGGCTTGAAAAGGTGGCTCAAATCCCAGAGCCATAGGCATAGAAATGAGCATTTGGGGCCTTAGACATAGGAATGTAGTGTTATTCCTGTAGATATGGCTCAAATATGCCAAAATGTCAGTGTGACCCAGGGGTAAGAGGCCTGAAGGGTTGGGTTAGCTCCCGGGGGTGTCATTGATGATGTACAAGGTCTGTATGTTGTGTTTCCATCAGTTCCACTTCCTTAAGGTCACCTAGGAGGTTGAATCCCATATATTAGCTTCTCATCACATGTTTACCCTGGTTGGCCAGTTACTTGGGTAGATGTAGGAAGAGGGTGTTACAACTCCAATTCTTGTTAGGCACCCATGAATTTTCTTCAACATTCTCAAACTATATCATGAACCAACTCGGTGCTAGCTTTACAACCTCTATCACCCTCATCGAAGTATTCCCCCATTCTAAAGTTACCCATTCTTTCAATGTTTCAATCTCAAAGAAACAAACCCTTGCCTTACCTACGATGATTATATATGTCATGGCTAGATTTTCCTCCACCCACATGGATTATCCTAGAACCAATCTCTTTTCTCTTTCCCTTGACTTGTTAAATTTTATTTTCCTCTTCCTATAAAATCCTCCTTATTTCCCTTCCATATGTGTTGCCAAACCAGGATTTTTATGCCCTTCCTTATGAAACTTATCACCCATGTTTTCTTCTTCAATGCCCTCCTCTGCTAAGCTCTACTCCAAGGAAACCCAAATCACATCGTTTGTTGAAATCTTCTTCCCCTTTTCAGCCGACGAGAAGGGCCACTTCCCCCCTCCTTCATTTAAGGCTTGTCAATGGAACCCTCTATCAGGGTTTGCAAAAATTCTCCATCCTTGTGTCCACCCAAGTGATTATTGATGATGCCCGAAAAAATCTTAGTCAAGCTAATTCTCTCTACCTTGTGGGTGCCACTGTAGGAAGATCTGGACTCTTCTCATCGAGTATTCCATTGAAAGAAATCCTTGCCTTTGAAATAGTTCCAAACCTACAAAAAAACCCCTAATCTGAATCAACTTGATCCCCATTTCTAGGTCTAAGTTGATCTGGCTCAATGAAATGTCTTTGACATACACAAAACCTTAAAATTCCCACTAGGAAGGCTTCAATCAAGTCCATATCATATCCTTGGATATTTTGAGTTGTTTATGAATCCCATGGTAGGGGGAAACCACCAAACATGTGGTAGAAACCTCCACCTTTATCCATAGTAAAACCCTATACCACAAGTAAAAACCTTTTACCCATAGTGAAAACTTCCTGACGAGATTGTGCTTCTTGTGAAACCTTGAACACATGTGTCTTTCTTTTATATTATAGTATTTTTTTTTTTCAAATATATAGAATATAACATAATTATACTCTTATTTTATTATAGGAAAATTATAATTGATATTAAGGGTAGTTTTAACATTTGTCAAAGTGAGGATTTCTCAAAAAATCCAATGTGTTATGCATGAATTAGGTGGAAAATTTATTACAAAGGAGAAATGGTTCTCCAACTATGTGGGATGTTAGTTTTCCCACTGAATTTTCCGTTTCATATTTATAACTATATACAACTTACCATAATCCTATAGGTTTAGGTGTTTAACATTCCCCCCCTTAATCTAAAGGGGTGTTGTGAACCCAACCAATATTGTTCTAAACTTCAAAATTTTCTCTTCCAAGTGCTTTGGTGAAGATATTTCCAATTTTATCATTCATAGAACAATGTCTTAAATGTATTGGCTTAGCCTCTACATGGTATCAAATCAAATTATATTTAGTTTTGATGTGATTGGTTCGATCATGGAATCCAAGATTATTAGATAACTTGATTGCAGAAGTATTATCGACAAGTAGAGGAGTTGAGTTCACATGTTTCTTTTACAATTATTCAATTATTTTATGTGTGGTTCACATGCAATGAATATCGGTGGCCTTTGCATCCACATAAACTATCTGAGTAGATCCACCTGAAGGGATCACTTCTCGCTAGCTCATTAGAGCTAGCAAAGCCTAACCTTAAGAGCGTGGAGGAGAATTGACCTAGTGACCTCCCATGAGCAAGGAAATTTTAACGATAGGAACTTGACCAATTGAGCTAACCCTCAGGGCTCACACAATTTCCTTTGTTGCTTTTGCGACCACCACATATTCCACCTCTATTGTTGAATATACTGGGATTGATTGTTTGTGTGACCTCCATGAGACAACTGTTGATCCTAGACTCATGAGATATATTGAAATTGATACTCCATTGTTCTTGTCCCCATCAAAGTCTGAATCACAATGTGAAATAATATTGATGTCCTCCACCTTGGTCTACTTGAGTCCATAACCTTGAGTTCCTTTTAAGTATCTCATGACTCTTTTTGCAACAATCGAATGTTATTCACATGATTTTTGCATGAATTTGGAAAGGATGCTAACAACATACCATATATTTGGTCTAGTCGTGGTGAGGTAGATGAGACTTCATACAAGCTGTGTGTATTTTATTCGATCGTCAAATTCATTTCCTTCTTTTGATGTAAGCTTCAAGTTATGTTCCAATGGAGTAGAAAGAGGGCTACATTATTCCATGCCAAATTTTTTGAATGGTTCTCCAATGTACGTTTTTTGGGAAATGCATATGTATTTTGGAATTTGATTGACTTAAATTCCCAAGTAAAATTAAATATGTCCCAAATTTGTCACTTCAAACCTTTCTTTAGTTCATTATTCATGGATGCAATATAAGTTTCATTTTTTCCAGTTATCAACATATCATCTACATATAATATAAGATGCACAACTGTTTTTTCAACCTTTTTGACAAACAAAGTTGCATAATCAATATTCGTAGTGTTTGAAATTTATCTTTAGAATATGTTTGGTTAGTTTTGCATATCGTTCTTGAGGTGCATGTTTTAGACCATAAACCTTTTGTTCTTGTCCATTCACAACAAAACCCTCGGGCAGAGACAAAAACATTTTCTTTCTAATCACCATTTAAGAAAGTTGTATTCATGTCCATTTGATGGATTTTCCATCAATTCTTTGTTGCCAAAGAGAAATCATCTGGATGGTCACCTAGTGTCAATAGCTTATTTTTTTGCAAATCCTTTTTCCATAAGCCTTTCTTTATGCTTTTCAAGAAAATCATCTGATTTATACTTATTTTTTAATACCCACTTGTGGCCAATTGATTTGGTTCCGTAAGGAGGGTCCACCAACTCCTAAGTCCAAATTTTGATGAGTGCATCATATTACTACTAGATGGTTTCTTTCCATTCATAATGATAATCAACTTCTTTGAAGGAATTAGGTTCAAAGTTAGTGGAAAAATTAAGTTCACAATTACACGAAATATGTGTGTCATCCACATCACCTGAATGTGTGCCTCCATTGCCATCTCTAGTAGTATACATGGTTCCAATCATTATGATCTCTTCAGGATGGACACTCTCTTGATCAAACACACTGGTTGTTTTCGAAGACTAGATGGCTCCTCTAAGGGTGTGCAATCATAATTTTTCAACTTCTCAATTTTTCCTATAAAATCATCAAAATTTGATGAGGTGTCTATAAAATTTTCATGAGGAGGAGTTGATATGTATAGGGCGATTCCAAATATTGACCCAAACTTGGGCTCCCCCCCTTCAACGTTTGGAATCTGATTGTCAAATTTCTGATATGTATTCATTGGAAAAATCATTTCTAGATGATCAAGATGTCTATCAATAGAGTCATTAATTTTGGTGGACTCAATAAATATGACATATCTACAAGGTATGTATTTCTTTTTTTCCTCATCTTAAATATGATAGGCCTTGGTGGTATTAGAGTAACGCAACAAAATTAATTTACGACTCCTTGCATCAAATTTGTTTCTCTACTATTTTAGAATCAAGGCATAGTAAGTGGAATCAAAAACCCTGAGATGCTTGATGGAGGGGTGTGCCCATACCACATTTCGTAAGAAGTCTTGTTTCAAAGAGCATGTGATGGACACTTGTTCTTTACATAGACTGTACACAAAACTACTTCAGCCTAGAACATTAATTTTTCATTCTTAAATAAAATCATGGAGGGTACCAAATTCAACAATGTTTTGTTCATTCTCTTAGCAACGCCATTTTATTCAGGATTGTATGGAACAAATGTTTGCAGTTGGATCCCATTTTACCAAATATAGAAATCAATGTCATTACTAGTGTATTATTTTCAACTATCAGTAAGAAGGGCACCAATATTAGTTTGTGTTTCATTTTCATTCCATACATGAATTTTTTTAAATGTTTAAAATACTTTAGACTTGTATTTCAACAAATATACCCAAAAAATTCTGTTGTAATCATAAATAAATTTCTTGATTTATTCATTTATATTTTCAGAAGGTACATGCATAGGGCCACACAAATCTAAATTAATCAAACAAAGTTTTCTACATGCTCTAGAATTGGAGTCATCAAATGGTTGTTTTCAATGTTTTCCAAGAATGTAGGAGGAACATTGATTTAGTTTTCTAGGAATAATTGGAAGAACAAAAACACCATTTGTTTTCATCAAATAAAGGCTATCATAATTAATGTCCAAATCTAGCATGCCATAGAAGACTTGAAGACATTGTAGCTTCACTATGCTACGTGAGATGGGCATAATGTTGTGTAGAAGATGCAGATGTATCGTTTAGCTTCAATAGCCTGTCCTCTTCCTCTCCAATCATCATGATTTTTTTGTTAGAAGTACTTCTTATCTCAACCTTTCTATAAAAAATATGAATGGAGTTTCCTTGTTGGTGAATGTGCACATGAAATAATAAGTTCCTCCAAAACTGAGGAAGATAGATAACATTATGTAGGAAAAATTATAATTGTCCAGGAAAATTAAGTCTTATTATACCAATCCTTGAAGGCTTGAAACTGGATTTGTCAACAAAGTATACATGACATCTATTCTTTCATTGAATTTCTCAAATTCTTCTCTTTGAAATTTCATGCAGCAATTGGAAATTGTGTTAAAAAACGATGTTTCTCTCCAAGAAGTAGATGAAATGTTAAACACATTCTCATGCAAACCAATATTACAATGAGTGATAATATAATGAGCTAATTCAAGTGTGTCACCTTTTTCTTGTTTTGGAGTTTTTTCTTTGGCTTCTTGTTCTTCAATCTTCTCCCATGGAATTCTACATGTTTTGTATTCCTATACTCTCCCACAATGAAAACATGAAGATTGGGTTTGCTTCTAATTCTCTCTACCCCCACTTCATCTGAAGTTCCTTATCCCATGTCCTATTTTTCTATTGTCTCCTTTGGTTGAATCAATATTTTGTTTTGGAGCAATAGATACAATCTCTTTAGTGGACTATGATGCTTGCTTCTTCTTTCCAAAATATTTTTCTATTTTTTCAACCTCCTCACTTACTGTAGCATTGATGAGGGGAAAATATTTCTTGTCCTTACTTTTCCAGATGGAAATATCTTTGGAAGATGTAAGCTTTGTTGGTCCTTCCTCCTTCATCTTCTCTTCTAATCCTAATTATGTGAAATACTATTATAATTATAAGGAAGCTTCTATGGTTTAAGGAAGATTTTAAATAAAAAATCATGAAGGAAATATGAGTCAACATAATATATAAAACCCAAAAGTAATAGGTAATTCCAAATGGATAATTCCAATTTTGTTCACCGGAAATTTCAGGAGGAATTATTTATAAAATTTCTTTAGACAACATTTGACTAAGTTCTCCAAAGGTGACTATGCATATTATGCTCAATTTGGGGATCCTTTAACTCCATCAATCAATTTATCCTCCACATATATTCCCCTAGTATCCCAATGCTCTACTTGATTTGAAAATGGCTTCAAAAATTGATTTTGCTCTCATCTATTGAAATCATAAGTCCCAATCACTTTCTTTAGGGGAAAATATGCTAGTTTGGTTGGGCGAGTAAAACTCAGCCTTGAGTCATGTCTACACTACTTTTTCTGAATTCCACTCAAAATATTATTTTTAGCTCTCATTAGACAAAATCAGACTCAGGTTGACGTGATGAGGGGGGAACAAATCCATTTTATTTAACAACCAGAGCCTCAATTATCATGTGGCACTATAGTGATAATAAGACTCCATCGAACTCAATTGAAGGCTCTACCACAAGCGATGATCCCTTGACCCAAGCCATAAAAACATCATTGATTTGGAAATATGACACTCGAATCTAGATTTTGACCATAAGCAACCCCATTTCCAGTCCTGGTAGAACATCGCCTCGATTAATAACCCAATCCTCGATTTTGGCATTATGATATCAAACTTGAATGGGAAATGTTGGTTGGGCACAAAGAAAATTAGTTTCTAATCATTGTAGTGATATATTATTTGACACGAGTATTCAAGGTGTGGCTCCTTTTTCTTAAATGGATTACTATGGATGTGGTGATACGACCTGATAGCCAAAAGAATGTGCCCTTCAAGCTCAAATGGAATTGATACTCTCTCAATGGTTGTCTCATTTCCTGGAGTTATCCCCTACTCAATCCAGGTATTCAGCCTATTCTGATTTCACAATAAAATCGATTACCCAATCGATCAATATTTCATCCCCTCTTGGAAAAATAAATTTACCATGAATTAGATTCAACTCCAATGCTCCTAATTTTTTTCTTCAACCTTTGAGTGGATTGATATGATTTCTCCTAATTCTAACATTTCCAACTTTGCTACTATAGACTCAAACATGCCACTGAATTAATTGGATAGGGTGGTTTGTGGCCATCAAACCCAATGCCACCAAGTAGGGTGTATATTGCAACACCAAAGCTAGGTTACCCATAAGATTTTGCATACTCTCATAGCTAGTCAATCAAATGAATTATCTAATAATTCTTCACACCCTCTTCCATCCCATATTCTCTTTAAATAATTTCATCCTCCTTTGAAAACCTTGGGAAATACCATGTATCCCTTTTTATTTAATTATTATTTTATTTTCTTAGAATGATCCCTTTATTTTTCCTTTTCCATATCCTAGGGGATCTAAATAGCTTGGGACTCCTTCTCCCTCATAGCTAACGATTAGGAGAGGACATTACAATCCTCCCTTCCTGAATTTTCTTGTCTTTAAGAAATTTCTTCACCTACTTTCCTTCCCATCTCTCATATTCTACTAACAATCCTTTTCATTGAATCAAATATTCTCGAATGATCTTGCTCCTTAACTTTTTCTCCCTTATGCCCGTGACTTCTTTTGGAATGAAATTTAGTTGTCCATCCTCATCCAATGGTGGTAGCTCCTTTGTTTGCTCAAATTTTTGTCCAAATACCTTCTTGAGATGACATGCATGGAAAAAATTGTGGATATTTTTTTCTTTAGGCAAGTCTAAATCATATGCCACCTCCCCAATCTTCTTAATCACTTTCTAGGGCATGTAAAAACATGGCTTTAATTTATTAGATCCATTCTTCTTCACTTTTTATTTACTATATGGTTGGAGCCTCAAGAATGAAATATCTCCTACCTAAAAAACTATGTTGTACTCCTATGGCGATCCACATACATATTTTGTTGACTTTGAGCCATCTGTAGATTTTGTTTAGGGAATATAAGAAGATATTGATTCTCCTGCAACCAATCTTTGGCAAAGGGTTCCTTGCTATCACCCAAATCCATATCTAGAAATTTTGGAGAGTCATATCCATATAATGATTTAAACGATGCCATTTCTATAGACATATGATAGGTGATTTTATAACAATACTCCCATAAACACAACCACCTAATCAAAGACTTCTCTTGTGTTGCTACATAATTCCTTAAATATCCTTCAACACATTCATTAATTATTTCTACCTGGCCATCTATATGTGGGTGATAGCTAGTGCTTAGGGTTAGTTTTAAACCCTTCATTTTTAAAATATCCTACCAAAAGGCACTGAGAAATATGCTATATTGATCATTGGTAATATTCTTGAAGATTCCAAGAAATTTGAAAAATCTTGAAACAATGTCTCTGCCATGTGTGCTATTGAATAGTTAGAAGATATGGCCATGAAATAGGAAAATTTAGTCAAACAATGAACCACTACGAAGATGCAATATCTATTAATCAAGGTTGTCATTGATGTCAATATGGCATTATTGGGATGGAAAATATTCTTGTGATGCATAATATGATGATGTCCTTACTCATGCTAACAAGTCCCTCTTGTTTGATAAGGATGGCATTAATGAATATGTCAAGCTATTAATGATGCCATTATGATGTCAAGCCACTAATAAGATGTCTTGTCCTAGATGCCTGAACTAACTATGAAGACACACTAAAGCACTTGATAAAGAAGCCCTAGAACCTGGATGATGTCCTTACCCTTTATATTGAAGGACTACATGAATGACCACACTTGATGATGTAATACGTGATGGCACTTGATGAAGGTATTAATGACATGGACAATGATTGAAGACATGACATAAAGGACTTGGAAATATCTGAATGGTAAATTAATAAATGCTACACTATGGTTGGTGACATATCGCTACACTATTAGTGGATGACATGGATATCCTACATGATCCTATGATGATGAAGAAGCCAAACAATGGAGAAGCCATACTGTCCCAAACATTCCTCATGCTATCCCAAAAGTTTTATGCATAATATTTAAGGACGGTAACAAATAAAAATACTTTTTTCCACCTTAGAGGAATTTTTTCTCAATGGTACCTAGACCATCTCAAAGATGATTTTATCCTCTTTCCAATGAGCTCTTACATGCCTTGAAATTCCAAAAAATTTGTGAGATATTGAATTTTCAAGTTAAAAATATATATATATTTTTGACAGTGAGCCGACTTGAACCTTGTCTTTCAAGTCGGCCTCCATACAGGGATGTATCCCTTTGTTCAAAACGTAATATATATATATATATATATATATATATATATATATATATATATATATATATATATATATATATATATATATATATATATATATATATATATATATATATATATATACGTTTCGATTAAGGGTCGGTCAAGGTCTCAGAGAATAAGCACAGAATCATAAAGGAGGCCAAAGAGGATAGGAAAATAATGTTTGGGCAATTCTTTTAAGATCAGATCATTGTTTAAGTCCTTAAGAGGCATATAAGGAGCTCGGACCCTTGTGAAAGTGAACCAAAAATACAAAGAGGTTGGAATGGTGAATTGAAACTAAGACATTGCAGAGATAAACCTCAAAACTACAACAAATAAATATAAGACTGGTAGGGATCTTTCAAATTCGAATAAATAATTAATTTGTGCCTTGTGAAGCTTGGATCATAGCCTTGGAACCTAGACTATTTTACAGTCTTCAGATTTTTGAAGAATTTAGACCAGTAAGCATGAACTTTTTCTGAAGATGCAATCCAAATTCTGTTATATATCTGAAATATATTCAAAGTCTATCTCATTTGTGGAGGTCGAATTATCAACCTGTGGAGGAATTGTAGCACAAACATGAAGGAAAGCTACTTGGAAGCTTAGATTGTTAATCCTATGACAACATGAAAATAAACACAGATTCATATCTCTGAAATGTCATAAGTTTTTGGGCTCGGTGCTAAGGTTCAAGCTAAGAGTGATTTCATTCTCCTATGGGCAAGCAGTTTTGGGAGCATTACCTTAGCTCTTGTCACCAAATCATGCTAGGGTTACTTCTGCTATGGAAGCCAAAGTCTTAAGATTTCTTTTTGTGTTTGTGGCATCATATTACAACCACATCCAAACTCTCACAACACTAAAATAAGGAGACAACAAGTGCATAGATCTTGGAGCATTGTTGAGAAATCTGAAGTTAACTTAAGGACAATCATCTTAAAAGAAACTCGGACTTGTTGCTTTGAAGAAGCTTAGATTACAATAGTATCACACTCTTTGGACTTATTTTGGGCATCATATTTAGAACATACATCCTTACCTTTGGTGTTGACTTAGAAGGTTTCTTTGAAGCTTCCATTGAAGACATTCTCAAGTTTCCTTGAGAACAATTTGGAGAACTTGAATCCTTGATTGGTGCTGACCTTCAAAAGTGTCTTGGAGCACCTATTTGAAGAGCTTGTGGAGAAATATTATGTTGGGCAATGATTATTGATGAAACCCTTCAGTAGTTGATATTGGAGACATTATTGAAGAGCATTATGAATCGTTGATATCATCATGAGGTCATTTGGAGATATTTTTTTGGGTACGACGAAGAGAAATGGTGACACCTTCTAAGAGATTAAGGTTGTCATTGATGAGGTGACGTGCAGACTAAGTGAAGGCATTACTGAATATTACCAGGGCTTGTTGAAGAAGAATTTTAGAGACGTGAAGAATAACCAAAGATATGTTGACGAAGTGAAGTTGCGGGTTGGAGCCCAAGAGGTGGGAGCCTCATAGAGACAAGGTCAGTGCCTTGGAAGATAGGGTTTGAGCCCTAGAGGATAGGAGTCTTCAAGAAACCATATTGGAGATAGGATTGGAGCCCTTGAGGTTGGTGCCTCAGAATTGAAAAGGTTAGAGCCTTGGAAGTCCAAGTCAGTGCTTGGAAAATACAGGTTGGAGCCTGGAAGATTGGAGTCTTCATCTAGGGTTGGAGCCCTATATCATTATTGTACTTTAATTATTGTAAATAAAAAATTAATATAAGTATCTATTCCATCATTTTTCATTTTGTGTTCTAAATATAAGTGATAAAACTGGTAAAATTAACAATTGAAAAGAAATATTGATTCACCCCCCTCTTAGTATTTCCAACAATTGGTTTCAGAGCCAATACCTTCACTCAAAGCCTGACATCTTGAAGGTTGATCATTAGAAGACAAATGGCATAGCCAAGGAAGAAAGTCTCCAATCCACTTAAAGATGTGTCTTCCTCAACCATCGAAATTGAAGTCAATCAATTTGCGAAGGCCCCATTGTTCAATGGAAACTTTGATATATGGGAGGCAAGAATGAGGAATTTCTTAAAGACTCAAAGCATTGAATTTTGGAAATTAGTGATTACTGATAATATGATGGAAGAAGAATCCAAGGAGTATAATACAAGAGCAATGAAGGCAATCTTGAATGGGCTACCTGATTCTATGAAGGCCAATTTGGAAAAATGTTCATCAACAAAAGGCATATGGAACAAAGTTCATGATCTTCACTCAAAAGGAGCATTGACCATGACCTCTATTCAAGAAGATGATGGAAAGCAAGAAGGAAACCCAAAACCCATCAAGGAAGTTGAAAATAAGAATGATGACATCCAGGCCAAAGAAGACCTAGACGAACAAGAGAACAAAGAAGACTTTGAAGAAGATCTTTTGAATAAAATTATGGCTTCCATGGAAGAGATTAACAGTTTGAAAAAGGAAAATGAGGAACTTAAGAAGAAAGCGCAATATGGTAACCAAGACAAAACAAAGGAAGGAAGTTGACTTTGTTAAGCTTCAAGAAAGAGATGAGGAGCTCGTCAAACTTAAAGAGGAATTTCATCAAAACAAAAGAAAGCATCACGAAGAAGTCATATCTATGACAAATCAATTGGATAAGGCAAAGAAAAGGGAAGAAAATTTGTCAAGCCACCTTGATCAAAGACTTAAGAGCTTGAACCATCTTGAAGCAGAGATTGGTCAATACAAGGAAGAGGTCTCCTCTCTTAAATCTCAACTAGAAGAAAAGAATGAAGAAATATTCAAACTAAAATCAGACATCAATCTTCTCAAGGCCGAAACATGTGAAGCTACAAGAATAAAAGAAGAAATGGAGAGAAATATAGAAAAGGAGAATGAATAAATATTCATAATGAAATCAAATATCATCTCCTTTAAAATCAAAGCACACAAAGCAACCAAGATGATAGAAGAAACAAAGAAACAACTAGTCATGAAAGATGAAGATTGTGACAAATTGAAAGGAGAAATTGTCTCTCTTAAAAAGGAAGTTGACTTGCTGAATAAGAACTTGAAGATTTCTCAAACCCTAGATGACATCGTAAGTCATCAAAGATCCCCCCTTGATAAATCAGGTCTTGGCTATGTAGGTGAACCCTCAAGCAAGAATGATAATGCTTCAAACAACAAAAATGTGAGGAAGCCAGGAAGAAATGATACTCCCAGTTCCAGCAAAGGCAAAAGTCAAGATGACATTAGAAGAAACCCCACTCCAAGGTGATTTACAGATAATGTCAAGAATACAAAAGGAAATGAATATCATTAAAGAATTCGAAGGCAAAAAGACTTAAGAAGTACTCCAAGGAACTCTTCATCTCCTAGGTACCAAAGTATATTTCTTGGTTATTGCTATTCTTGTACAAAATTTGGGCATATGAAAAAATATTGTAGGGCATATCACAAAGACAAATATAATGGTCCCCATCAATCTTCTAGAAGCAATTTTGCAAGAAGAAGTCATGATTACTCATTCATGAAAAATATGGAGCGCTTCAATTGCCATAACATTGGACATATGGCACGTGAGTGTAACTTGACTTGGGTCCCTAAAACCATGACAACCAAGCCAGAGAAGAAAGTTACAAAAGTATGGAGAAGGAAGCAAATTGGATCTGAAAGTCTCTTAGACACTTCAGCCAACAACACATATTGTTGATTTGATGAAGATATCCTTGGCAGATGTGATATCCCAAGTGTTTAATGATGAGACTCTGCCAAAAATGAGACCACACCTACAGTTAGGGGGAGCTCTTGATCATTCTTGCAGAAGCTATCCGTGAATGGGCCCTATGAAATATTTGATGAGTCACCCATGGACTTTCATCCTTTGATATATCATCTCTCACGAGCAACTTCTTTGAAGAACATGATTCCAACATTGAATTATTCCACCCAATCACAAGGCAACAATCTTTCTTGAAGCTAGAGGATTTTATGCAGGCAGGGGGAGTTGGTTCATCACATGAAGAAATTTAGACACATCTATCATGAACCACATTGCCAGAAAAAAAGCACCATGACAGGGGGAGCAACATGAAGTAGTGTGACAAGGGGATTACTTGGGCACCTTGTTTGCCATTGATGTAAAAGGGGGAGAGAATGTTGGAAGGGCAAGAATATTGCCATCAATGACAAAGGGGGAGATTGTTAATCAAGGTTGTCATTGATGTCAATATGGCATTATTGGGATGGAAAATATTCTTGTGATGAATAATATGATGATGTCCTTACTCATGGTGACAATTCCCTCTTGTTTGATGAGGATGTCATTAATGAATATGTCAAGATATTAATGATGCCATTATGATGTCAAGCCACTAATAATATGTCTTATCCTAGATGCTTGCACTAACTATGAAGACACCCTAAAGCACTTGATAAAGAAGCCCTAGAACCTTGATGATGTCCTTACCCTTGATATTGAAGGACTACATGAATTACCACACTTGATGATGTAATACATGATGGAACTTGATGAAGGTCTTAATGACATGGACAATGATTGGAGACATGACATAAAGGACTTGGAAATCTCCTAATGGTAAATTAATAAATGCTACACTATGGTTGGTGACATATCACTACACTATTATTGGATGAAATGGATATCCTACATGATCCTATGATGATGAAGAAGCCAAACAATGGAGAAGCCATACTGTCCCAAACATTCCTCATGCTGTCCCAAAATTTTTATGCATAAAATTTAAGGACAGTAACAAAGAAAAATAAATTTTTCCACCTTAGAGGAATTTTTTCTCTATGGGACCTAGACCACCTCAAAGATGATTTTCTCCTCTTTCCAATGAGCTCTTACATGCCCTGAAATTCCAAATAATTTGTGAGATATTGAATTTTCAAGTTAAAAAATATATATATTTTTTACAGTGAGCCGACCTGCACCTTGTCTTTCAAGTCGGACTCCATACAGGGATGTGTCCCTTCGTTCAAGCAACAATATATATATATATATATATAGACCGCATATCCTCTTTTCATTCAAGGAATTTGGTCAAGGTCTCAGAGAATAAGCACAGAAGCATAAAGGAGGCCAAATAGGGTAGGAAAATAATTTTTAGGTAATTCTTTTAAGATCAGATCATTGTTTAAGTCCTTAAGAGGCACATAAAGAGCTCGAACCCTTGTGATAGTGAAACCAAATTACAAAGAGGCTGGAACAGTGAACTGAAACTCAGACATTGCAGAGATAAACCTCAAATCTGTAGCAAATAAATATCAGACTGGTAGGGATCTTTCAACTTCGAATCAATAATTAATCTGTGTCTTTTGAAGCTTGGATCACAGCCTTGGAACCTAGACTATTTTACAGTCTTCAGATTTGTGAATAATTTAGACCAGTAAGAATGAACTTTGTCTGAAGCTGCAATCCAAATTCTGTTATATATTTGAAATATATTCAGAGTTTTTCTCATTTGTGGATGTCGGATTATCAAGTTGTGGAGGAATTGTAGCACAGACCTGAAGGACAACTGCTTGGAAGCTCATATTGGTAACCCTATGACAAAGTGAAAATAAACACAGATTCATATCTCTGAACTTTCATAAGTTTTTGGGATCAATGCTAAGGTTCAAGCTCAAACTTGATGGAAAGGCTTGGATAGAACATTGATTGCATTCTCTTATGGGCAGGCAGTTTTGGGAGCATTACCTTAGCTCTTGTCACCAACTCATGCTGGGGTTACTTCTGATGTGGAAGCCAAAGTCTTAATATTTCTTTGTGTGTGTTTGTGGCATCATATGAAAACCACATCCAAACTGTTACAACACTAAATAAGGAGACAACAAGCGCAGAGATCTTGGAGCATTGTTGAGAACTCTGAAGTTAAATTAAGGACAATCATCTTAAAAGGAACTCAGACTTGTTTCTTTGAAGAAGCTTAGATTACAGTAGTATCACACTCTTTGGACTTGTTTTGGGCATCATATTTAGAAAATACATCCTTACCTTTGGTGTTGACTTAGAAGGTTTCTTTGAAGCTTCCATTGAAGACATTCTCAAGTTGCCTTGAGAATAATTTGGAGAACTTGAATCCTTGATCGGTGCTAACCTTAAAAAGTGTCTTGGAGCACCTATTTGAAGAGCTTGTGGAGAAATATTCTATTGGGAAATCATTATTGATGAAACCCTTAATTAGTTGATATTGGAGACATTATTGAAGAGCATGATGAATCATTTATATCATCATGAGGTGATTTGGAGATCTTTGTTTGGGTACAACGAAGAGAAATGGTGACACCTTCTAAGAGATTAAGGTTGTCATTGATGATGTTACTTGGAGACTAAGTGAAGGAATTGCTGAAGATTGTCAGGGCTTTTTGAGGAAGACTTTGGGATCCATGTAGAATAACCAAAGAAATTTTGATGAAGTGAAGTTGCGAGTTGGAGCCCAAGAGGTGGGAGCCTCATAGAGACAAGTTTGGTGCCTTGGAAGATAGGGTTGGAGCCCTAGAGGATAGGAATATTCAAGAAACTAGGTCGGAGCCTATACCAGAGATAGGGTTGGATTCCTTGAGGTTGGTGCCTCAGAATTGACAAGGTTGGAGCCTTGGAAGTCCAAGTCGGTGCTTGGAAAATATAGGTTAGAGCCTGGAAGATTGGAGTCTTCATCTAGGGTTGGAGCCCTATATCATTATTGTACTTTACTTATTGTAAAGAAGAAATTAATATAAGTATCTATTCCATTATTGTTCATTTTTTGTTCTAAATATAAGTGATCAAACTGGTAAAATTAACAATTGAAAAGAAATACTGATTCACCCCCCTCTCAGTATTTCCAACAATATCCCCCTTGCACCTTTGGAAACCTTGTTATAAAATCCATAGAGATGCACTGCATTTTTTTAATTTGGGATTGGCGGTGGCTAAAGAAATATGACTCAATGGAAGTGCTTGGGTTTGTTCTGTTGGTAGATAATGAACTCTTCTACATGTCTCAAAATGTCCCCCTTAATACCCTTCCATGAAGATATTTCTCAAATTTTCCTATATGTTTTGAAGAACCGCTAATGACCTGCTAGGGGAGAATCACACATGACCCTCATGATCTTCTCCTTTAGTTGTGATTACAAAAATATCCCTCCATTATAGTAAATTTCATCATTAACCACCTGACATCTGCCATTATATATCATCATATCCCTCAATTCACTAATAGAAGTGCCCTCCAGTCACCAGTGATTTCTATGAGTGAGAAAGTTGTTGTCATATTGGAAAAAGTGTCGATCACCAAATTTATCTTCCCTTTCACTTATTCATTATCAAAATCATAAGCCTAAATCATTTTGATCCACTTCTACTTCCTTTCATTCAAAACTTTTTTCCCTAGGAAATATCTTAAACTATTATGGCCAGTCTTGACCATGAAATTCCCTCCCACTAAATATTGAATTTTTTTTGCAAGAGAATGCATGATGGATAAAAATTATTTTCCATATTGCTATCATCCTATTTTTCTCCCTAGGGTTAGTACTTATGAGTATTATGTTGATTTACCTTTTTCCAGGTGTTATACATAATCTACAACTGTAGACAAAAGTGTCTGATCCGGATTTATGTAGGAACGCAATAATATACAGAAATAAACATAAACACATAGATGCAGCGGAAATAAAAATTCATTCATTGATATCATATAACACAAATATGCTTACAGACATAATGGAAATAAACATCTAGGGAGTTGGTAGGCTTATCTATGAGAAGAGATGTGGTGGCTACATGCCTCTGAATTGTGTCACATTGAGGCTTTAAGGCCTATTTATTGTTGAGAAATAATGAAAAACCATAAACATCCAAAAACCTAATCGTAGGAGATGAAGCACCAAAACTATGGGCCCCGTTTGGGTAAATTGGTGTTTCAAATTCTCGGGGACGTAACTTTGGCATACGATCTCCATTTGACGGGAATCATATCTCGTTAGAAAGATCTATCTGAGGAGTACAAATTTTTGTGTGATCAACATCAATCCATGGACCCATGTTGCTCCCGGTTTTCCCAAAAAATGTCATTTAGGGCCTCAAAACGGCTCTGAAAGTTCAGGACTCGAAAAACAACTAAAAATAGTAAGTTGTGTTGAAACTGAAAAACTGAAAGAACCAATGGTGGGGGTTCAAATGGAATAGGTGCATGGATACCAATATCCACGTGGCTCATTAGGGCATCCAAACATCTCCGAAATTTTAGGAACCGACAACCTACTAAAAATAGTAAGTTGTGCTGAAAGTGAAAAACTGAAAGAACTGATGGTGCGAGTCCAAATGGAATAGGTGGGTGGCCACCAATAGCCACCTAGATCATTCCTCCCTCCTTAGGAATAAGTGGTCCCCATTGCGTTAAGCTCCTCCATGATGCAAATTCTATTGAACTTGGTATTGGATTTGTCTAGGATGTCATGGACCTACAGGTGGACGTTCTAGATGCTTTCAATAAATTTGGTTTCCTCAGAGAGTACATGTTTTGATTCTGTCTGTGTAATCATATAAGTTATGGAAATATCAGGTGGCGGTGTGCCGGGGGTCAGATCAATGGAGTGCTTGTTCGGACAGTGTAGAGGAACCTTTGTGGGTGAGGAGAAAATGTCTTCGTATTCCTCCACGCCTTTGTCCATCTGTTGCTGCTATGTAGGGGAGCCCTGTTTTGAGGTTGTGGCCATAATATTCTTCTTTCCTTGTGGGAGAATGGTAATGAAAATAAATTTCCTTGTTTGTGAAAAAATATTACTGCGATTTTTTGCAGTAGTCAAAGAGATGGCAGGAGGCGTTATTACCTCTGGTATCCTGTACAAGTTATTTCCCAAAGTAATAATGATAGCACGAGGGCTATATTCATACACATCATGTCACCTCCATAAGTATGGTTGACCCAATAATACATTAGCTACATCAAGAGGAGCAACATCACACAATACCTCATCCGTGAATGGCTTGATGCTGTGCAGAAGGTGACACCATTGGCGGACGCGCAGATATATCAATGAGTGAAGCCACCTGATGGTTTGCAGCTACAGGTGTGTTATGGGCGGTAGGCCGAGATGATTCATGAACTCTGCTGAAATGAGGTTCTTTTGGCTTCCGCTATCGATAAGAAATTGCAGTGGAGAACCCTTCACCCACATTTGTGAATGGAAGAGGTGCTCCCCCTCCTCTGGATCCTTGAAATCCTCCCTCTGGATCTTGGTGGTGGTTGTTGGGTCATAAAAAGGTATCTTTTGAACACCTAATTATCCTACATTAATCATCAATCTGGGAGAAACTTTTTATTTCAAGAGTGTACTCTGTCTGAGGCTGCAATTAACTAAGAGTAATGCTATGAAGATGTAGTACAGAATATTAAATACAAGAGTAAACAGATGCTTGTAAATAAATCTAATTACAGTGACATAAATGGAAATGCTCTGAAATCTTAACTACATCAATCTGCAAACCATCGATTAGGGATACAGTAGTAGTAACTCCTTCCCTTAGAAATCGATGCAACTAAAATCACACTAAGGCAAGATAACCAATTTGGGAACTTGGAAGCAATAACCAATGTCCTCTACAGTTGGTGGTCTTGTTCTTAAAGAAATAGAAATGAAAGAAAACTCAATCTTCTTGCTGATGGAAATAACTGAAAGGAACAAAATTTGGAAAGGAACAATAGCTTGTAATTCCTATGCATAACAATCGTATCTCATCTATTTGCTAATCTGAAGCTATGAATCGGAAATAAATAAGAAACAGAAATGGAACAACAACATGAATTGAACAACAATTATAATTCTAATGCAATCAAGCAACTAATATTCACACTCCAATCCTGTCAACAGCTAATACTACACAACAGTTAATTATAACAAATCATAAGCTAATAGAACAGCAACTAGAATAAGATATAGAATAGCAAAGCTTTTATAACATTAGCAAGGTAACTGAATAGCGAATGTACTTCTTGCAAAGGATAAAATGGCAATGAAATTTGTTAATGAATCTGTATTCAATCTCACAACAGTCAATCAACTCTGTAATTGAAAGAAACATTAAACACAACTTCACACAACAGTAAGCAAAGATTAAGAATACAAACAGCGAAGTAATTCCACCAGAGCCGAGCCCTTAGCGCCAGTGAAATACTGCTGGGCTACTTCAGAACTTAAGAGATGAAATGAAATGCGTGTTTAATATTAATCAAACATAAATTATTACAAAGACTGTTCTCTTAAATCCGAGAGTCAATAAAACATTACAAAGGAAATGTTTCAATATAAAGATTTTTGACCAACTGACTGATTGAATGACTCCATCACTAAAGGACATTGCTTTATATATCAAATATTGATGGACAAGACGAGGAATAAGATGAGTTTGAACATTGATCCCTCAGGATCGAAGGATCCTGAGGGATTTTCTCCCCTTCGTTTAGTTATCATCTTGTTTACTTTGACCGAGGCCGAGCTGTCTCCTGCCTTTTCTTGGCAATTCGTTCGGATCTCCTTGCCTTTGGCTGGATGTGGTTCAACGCTGATGGAACAGTAGTTACATTTATCTCAGCCTCGCCGTTGGTACAGTTGTTCACTTCGTCTAATTCTTGTTTTATCAACAAAAAGCAACCTTTAGTCATATTTTTACAATAAACATAAACCTTTCCAATTCTATCATAATTCTTATAATAAATTACCTTCCCAAGGTAAAAAGGAGTATGTCAATAGTAAAAGAATGAGAAGATACATAGTAATTTCATACCTTTTTCACTGCCCAACATACCCCCCTGCTTAATCTTTTTCATGTCCTCATGAAAACTATAGTTCACTTGGAGAGCAGTCAAAGAATAAGCTGGATAAGGTTTGTCATCGATAGGCCTAAAACCATGTAGTGCAGCTAATTCCTCAAAAACATGTTCTGTCTTTCCTTCGGGGAGTTCGTAAATAGCTTTGTAGTCTGAAGCAGGATACCATGAAATAGGGTTGCGGAACCTACATCCTAACCAGAATGGTCCTTCTTTTAAAACAAGATGACTATAGGAAATCAAGCGGTCTGCAGCTAGCCCAAAGTTTCTATATTAAATGGTTCCCTATTTTGCACATTCTGATTGGAGATTCTCCACCGGACCTTAGCTGCTACATTAGCTTGGTTTCTAATGGATAAAAAATAATCTATCCCATTCAAGATAATTGATTTTTGGATAGGCCCCAATGCTTGGATGGTGCCTTCCTTTGTCATCAAACTTTTCTTCCTAGCCCAAAATTGAAGTGGGTTCTGAGGTTCACTCCTAATCCACAAATCTAATTCATTTTCCTGCCTTTGAAAGTCATTACAGGCTTTAAGCCATTTTAATTGATTTAAAACAAAGGAAATGAATGCCTGATATTGAACATCTCCCACAAAAGGGCTAGGGTTTGACTCACAATCATTTTCAAGTATTATATTATGCAAGTAAAATTCACACAAAATGCGCTGTACTTTGATCCCATAAAGTTTGCAGCATGATACAAAGTCATCTATGGTTTTTAGCTCTATGGATTTCCCTGCCCTAACTGCCTTAATATTTAGCTATAAATATCTTTCTAGTAAAAACAAAGCATAGTTTTTGGTGGGGCATCGATAGGCTAAGACATCAGTATACAATGAGCAGAGAGTGTCCATTCGATTGTAGGCTAGTTTTAATTGGTTCATTACCTTGTCAGCCTTTTCCTCTGCTTTTGGACACTTTTCGTAAGCTTCAGCTTCTGCTTCATGGATAATTTTCATTTGTTGCTGCAACTCCTGATATCTCTTTCTTGGGACAGGGTCTTCTTCCAATCTCTGCCTTTCTATTCGGGCCTGTGCCAACTTCTCTTAGATTCTGGCCAGTATCGGATCACTAAAAGTATGCTAACTACTAGATTGCATGTTTTCACTTGAAACAGGTCCCTTTGGAACATCTTGGGTTGGGACAGCCGTTTTCTGCTCCGTATCCTCATAATTAGGCTCAGGCATGGCTTCTTCTGCAACTTGGGGGTTCCTATTAGCGGTGACCTTTCTCTTTTTCGAAATTCTCTTGGTAGCTATGCTTCTTCTCTTAGGGGCTTTCTTAGGCATTTGTTTCATTCTCAGGACCCTAATGGTTTGCTTGAGCTGTTCTACGAGTTTATGAAGCTTCATTTGTTCCCTGCGAAGCTTTTCAATCTCAGTTGTTTTCCTCCTCTTTTTTAATGGAACAGTTGTTCCTTTATCTGAACCTGTTTGCTCAACAGGATTTTGGTCTATATCAGTCATGCCTTCAGTTAAGTTCTCTTCTCGATCTTCTGCTTGGGGTTCTTCTTCTACATTCATATGCCCTTGGCTAAATTCTTCGGGAATCATATCCTCAGTTGACTCTGCAATCTCCTGAGGGATTCCAAGTTGAGATATTGCTTCGGTGTTCTCTTTTTCTTGTTCATGCCTTTCAAGGGAAGCAACCCTAGCTTCGCTAGGGTTTTCTGTTTCATCCAGCATTTATCCAGTTGTTTCTTTATCGATATCAGAGTGCTCTGGTAACTGATTAATATCAATATTAAGGTCCAAAGGGCTATGAGGCTGTGCATAGTCACACATATTGGCCAAAATTTGGGCCAATTGGTCTTCCTGTAAGGGGCTTACGGTAGCATTTTCGGGAGGCTCTGTTCCTTCTTTTTCACTGCTATGATTGTCTTCTTCCTCCTCGCAGGTATGATATCTCCCTTCTTCCTCATCCGAATATCGAATTTCTCCTTCAATTTATTCTTCCTCAGTATTTCCTTCCTCTGCACTGGATTGTTTTTCACCACTAGTGTGGTGACTTATTTCTTCTTCGTCCGAGTAGTGAATTTCTCCTTCCATTCCCTCTTCTTCATCAGTACGAGGGCTTGCTCCCTCCAATTTTGGAGGTTTTTCATCCTCTAAGCTGTGCAATTCCAAGGGCTGGCTACTGCTGCTCGAAAGTCCTTCCATCATCCCCCTACTTCGTTTTGAACGGAGGGACTGTCTATGAGTTGATGGCTCAGCTATTGAGCCAGCCATTCTCTTATGTTTCGGGGCAGGTAAAGCTAACCATCCGTTAATGGAGAATATCAACTCTTCCCAGCTGGTCTGTTGCTGGGCGAGGCTACGACTCATTATTAATCGAATTAGGCAATGGTGGCTGACCACCATATCTGCATGTTGAGCTTTTCTTATACTATGAGTGATATCATGCAACAAGGAATTTTAAAAATGGAGGAAAATTGACAGTGCATTTCTGTTTTAATACAGCCAGTAGCTTAAGGTGGCGAGGTCTTACCACATCTTTCCTTCCATCGTACGTTATGTAAGCCTGCACAATCTTGGCCAATTCCATCCATGGTTCTCCCAATCATGCTGGTTGAACTCCTTTGCGTTTGACAACCAATGTATGTCCATCATCTTGAAAAATATTCATGGCTTCTCGAATCATAATCTTTTTCTGAGTCCATATAGTTCCTTGCGCTGGTATGCCAGACACCTCTACAATTATTTCGTCAGATACAGATATCTGTCTTCCTCTAACCATGGAGGATCCTTACTGCAAGTTGTGTAAAAATTCGGTGGCCACTGCTTCATGGGGTTGTTTCATCCTCATGAAATATGTAATCCACCCCAGTCTTTCCAAAATTTCTCGTGCAGCATCAGAAACGACCAGCACCAGTGGCTCACTGTGAATTGGTCGTCCTCCCATTGTTTCTGCACCCTGTTAGCTCTTTCCAAACACACAGTGATCGTAATGGAACAACACAGCACGGTGATTTGGAATAATGTCGTTAAATTTATGTTATTCCCTAAAATGCAGGGATTTAGTTCGCATACAAGTAAAGAAATATCGGAATTTGATCTGCATGCAGACATCTGCGCCCCCCCTAATGGATGATAGGTCGCCCTCGACCGTCAATTGAGAGAAGCAGATGTGGCACAGCAGTAGTACAACAAGGGAAAGCAAGCGTAATTATGATACATTCAATCAAATTATAGAAATTACTAAAATCAATGCGTGTGATAAATCAGTAATAGATAGAAAATTGTTTTTTAATGATTCAAATACGAGGAGAAGGGACAACATAAGATAAACATAAGTAAAAATGTGTTATTTACCACTTCAAACTAATATGATCGATTTGTAATGATTTTTATGTATAATAGGTTCGAAATCAAAAGTAAAGGATTCATACTATCATTTGATATTTAAATAGAGATATAGGAAAATGGGTTGAATATAACTATTGATGTGTATAAATGTGACTCCAATACCATCAACAGAGCTCTGTTTCCCACAGGTGTCCATAACCTTGATAGAGTTGCTTTCTTACCCATGGAACCATTGTCCTTTATTTATACTAAGGAAGTGCTTTGTTGAATGTCATGACGGAGGCCATTGTGCTGGCTTGGTGACCAGATAAATCACAATGCCATTCACCGGGAAGAAGTGAAAGGTGGGCAGGTCGGCTCATGATGAGACCTCCTGTTCCAAGGACTTCTTAATTTTTTCAATTATTCATTGGACCATATCCTTGGTTTGGTGGCCATAATCGAAATGCCACTTCACTGACTTCCTTATATCATGGTAGGCTGGCTCTTGATGAGACCCCCTATCCTCCATCTGTCAAATCATAAAATTATTAGTGAAACATATAATATTTTTCTTTTTCATATAGCACTTTCCTAGTTATTCATAAAGGATGGCTCAACACTCCTTAAGAGTAGGGATGGTGGAAGAAGTCTTAACATCTCAATAGAAAATAATATGCCCTTATTCCTATAAATAAAAAATCAAAGAAATTTATAGCATATGGGAAAGAACCAGTCATGATAAGGATGATCGATCAGATTAATTCAATAGTGATAAAACAACAAAATTATGTTATTGATCATGCCTCTTTTCCCTTTTTTCTTATCATTACTAGACAATTTTCGTAAAAATGACGATTTCTTTTGATTTGCTGATTACAGTAAGCTTTAATTTGTATGATTGTATATAAATGATATGTTTTCTTTTACAAGAGTGATAAAAAATTCTCAAAATGATAATCTAAAACAAAAACCAATCGACTCAAAAGGTGATTTTCCCTTTAAAAAGAACAGCAGGAACAATCTGCGGAACTACTGTTCCTTTCAAAAGGAACAAAAAAAACACTCTGCAGAACTGTTGTTCCTTTCGAAAGGAAAAACAGAAGTGTTGTTCCTTTAGAAAGGAACAACAAAACTCAAAACAAGTGAAATAAACAAAATTTTTGAAAAAAAAGAGAATTCCATGAAACGAACAACGAAAGCGAAATAAACAGAAATTTAAAAAAACGAATTCCCTAAAGCAACAATCAAGTAAATGAACAATTATTTATGTACAAAATTTTAAAAAAAGGGAATGATTTAATAAACTGGTTCCGAGGAGGAGTTATCCCCTTCAGTGAGAATTTCCATTGTAGAATCTTCCCGTAACTGTTGGTAAAAGGATTCCCGGGTAAGCGGTTTGTGATACAATCGTACTCGATGACCGTTTACCTTAAAGGAATGTCCAGATCCATCAATGGTAGCTAATGTAATAGTGCCATTATCATGCACTTTTTGTATTTCATAGGGTCCAAGCCATCGTGTCTGGAGTTTCCCTGGAAAATCCTGAAACCTAGAATCATATAGGAGTGCCCAGTCTCCTTTGTGGGAGATCTTTTATTTGATAAGGGCATCATGCCATTTTTCTCTCTGTTGTTGAATTAATGCTGTGTGCTAAAGAGAAGAGAGCCTAATTTCATCTAACTCATTAATTTTTTGAATTATTTTAGCCCGGGCTTCATTTAGATCTAGACCCACCTTTTGAGCTATTCTTAATGTTTGAATTTCAAATTCTATTGGAAAGATGGGTTCTTTCCCAAATACCAATTGATATGGCGAATATCCCGTAGTGGGTCTCCACGTTGTTCGATATGCCCACAATGCTTCTAGAAATCTATAGGCCCAATCTTGTCTATGTGAGGCAATGGTTTTTGTCAATATAGATTCAATTACTTTGTTCATGCTCTCCACTTGGCCATTGGCCTGTGGGTGATATGGAGTTGTAATCTTGTGCTAAATGTGGTAGTTTTGTAGTGTTTCAACTAATTTATTACCTACAAACTGTGGTCCTCCATCTGTGATTATGTCCCTTGGGAGGCCATATTGCACAAATATTTGGAAAAGAAACTGTATTACAGAGTCCTCTATAGCTTTTGAGACTGCCTCAGCTTCGACCCACATAGTGACATATTTGGTTGTAACTAGGATGTATGTTTTTTGGTTTGAGGGAGGGCTAATAGGGCCAACAAAATCAAGTGCCCAGCATTCAAATGGTTCAATCACTAGTTGAGGGTTCAAAGGCATTTCATCAAACTGCCCAGGGCGACCTACCCTTTGGCAGCTATCACAGGCCTGCACGAATTTTTTGGCATCCTTAAAGATGGTAGGCCAATAATAGTATGTTCGTAAAACCTTATGGGTAGTTCTACGATCTGAAAAATTCCCGCCACATTGGCCATCATGGAATGCTTTCAAAATATGTCCTCCTGGACACATCTTCTTATTTGCATATCTCCCCCTGTGTGAAATAGGTAGCCCCCAATCCAAGAGAATTGGGTACTACGTTGTATTATCTGTTTTCGTTCATTAAGGGATAGATGTTTAGGTAATTTACCTATTGTCAAATAATTTTCTATATCAGCATACCACGGTGTTCTGACAGTAACAGCAAATAGATGTTCATCTGGGAAGTGGTCTTCAACTGCTTCTATATCTTTTGGCTTTGGCATTCTTGACAGAAAGTCAGCTACAGGGTTCTCTTTCCCAGGTCGATCTTTGATTGTAATGTCAAATTCCTACAGTAAAATCAACCATCTTGTCACTCTTCCATTTGTAACAGGTTTATTTGCTAAAAATTTAATGGCAGAGTGATCAGTATATAGTATTACAGGATACCCAGTTATATAATTTCTAAATTTATTTATAGCATGAACTATAGCTAAAAATTCCTTCTCAGTCATAGTATAATTTAATTCAGCAGGGGATAGATTTTTGCTAATATAATATATTGCATATTGTTTCTTGTCTTCCTCCTGTCCAAGTACTGCTCCAATTGCTATGTCTGAGGCATCGGATGAAATTTGGAATGGAAAATTCCAATTTGGGCCCCTCAACACTAGGGCTATTGAAACAAGCTTTTTCAGATCATTAAAAGAATTGTCACATTTATTTGTCCAAATGAAATTAGCATTTCCAGTTAGTGCATATAAAGGTGCAGCTATTCGAGAATAATGTTCTATAAATCTTTTATAGTAACCAGAAAATCCAAGAAAGCTACGTACCTCTGTTTGTGTGGTGGGTGTGGGAATTAACAAGATTATTTTCATTTTAGCTGGGTCCGCTTGAATTCCAGCTGCTGAAATATAATGCCCTAAGATAACTCCTTCGGTCATCATCATAAGACACTTTTCATGGCTTAAACAAAGCCTAGTATCAATACATCTTTACAATACCTTTTTTATATTTTCCAATGCAAGCTCAAAATCATCCCCATAAGGTGTGAAATCGTCCATATATATTTTGAGACCTTCATTTATTAAGTCTGCAAAGATGCTGAGAATGGCCCTTTGGAATGTAGCAGGGGCATTGCATAGGCCAAAAGGTAAGACTCGGTAGGAAAATGTTCCCCATGGACAGATAAAAGTAGTTTTGTCCCGGTCTTCAGGGGCAATCTAGATTTGATTGTACCCACTGAATCCATCGAGGAAAGAAAATAATTTCTTTCCTACCAATGTGTCTAATACCTGGTCAATGAAAGGAGGGGAAAGTGGTCTTTTTGTGTTGCCTTATTAAGTTCACGATAATCTACACATATTATCCACTTTCCATTCTTTTTTGGTACCACTACTAATGGAGAGACCCATTTGCTATCAGATTTTGGGTAGATGAAATTAACATCCAATAGTTTTTGTAATTCAGCTTTCACAATATCTTTGAGGTGATGGTTTAGTATTCTTTGGGGTTGGCGAATGAGTCTTGCATATTTTTCAATATAGATGTGGTGTGCACACAATTGAGGGTCAATTCCTTTCATATCGGGGTAATCCCATGCAAAGGCTAGTTTGTATTTTCCTAATAATTGGACCAACTTCTCTTCTTGTTCAGCAGTGAGATTTTTGTTAATGTTTAGAGTTTTTCCCAGCTCAATTTCTACAATCTTGCTATTGTACACAGAAGTAGTAGGTATTACTTGATCAGGAATGTCTTTCAAAGAATCTTCTTCTTCTTTATTATCAAATGCTACCTTGATCATGTGACATTGTGAATGAGATACGGTTTGTGGTTTATTAATGAAACTATTAATGATATCATCCTCTGCTTGATCTTTAAAATCAAGAGAATTTTTTATAGTTAGAGGTAATCTCATATTTTCCATTAGATATGATACATGTTGTTTTTTTGTTTTGATTACTGATAGACTTGGATGGGCTGGGGGATATAAAACTAAATTCTTGACATAGTTTCCCCTTGTTATTGTCATGTTGCCTTGTCGGCATCCAATATAAGCATCGGCAGTTTCCAACCAAGGTCTACCTAAAATTAACGGGTGTCTTTCTAGGCGGTTCTTTGGATTGATAACCAGGAAGTCAGCAGGGTATTCCCAGGAATCTACAGATACCATTACATCTTGTAATGTACCTTCTGGTTTGACTACCGATCGGTCAGCCAATTCCAATAAGGTTGTTGTTGGTTCTAGCGATGTAATGCCAAGTTTTTGACAAGTGGTGGTTGTTAAGATATTGATTGCTGCTCCCAAATAAACTAAGGCATTTGGAAACAATTGGCCATGGATTTGGATTGTCACTATAGGATTTCCTGGGTATTCATATTTTACAGATGTTTCCATTCCTGACAATAAGTCAAATAAGGTACCGACTATTTGGACAGTTGGATTGGTGGTTGTTCTCCTCTTTGGCTTCTTTATGCATAATTCCTTAATGGTTTTTGCATATATAGGAATGTCTTGGATAGCTTGGAGGAGAGGAATTTTTATACACAAATTTTTTAATTCTCCCAGAAGATCAAAATTAGGATGTTCTAATGGGCATGGTATGATTAATCATTCTGGGAATGGTGGAGAGGAAGTTGTTACTTGTTGATTTTTTTTTTGAACTTCCTTCTCTTTCTGTACTATTTTTTCTACAAGTAACTGATCTTCAATATGAACATTATTGTTTCTCTCTATTTCTACTATGTGCTTAGACCTTAATTGAAGGTCATTGCACTCCCTTAGTTCAGTTTCTAATTCTAGGGGTTCCATTATTTGGACAGACTGAACTGGCCTATTGTTTGGGTTTGGGTTGGGCTGGGCTGGGAGTTGTGGTCTTAAGTTGGTCTGGGGGTTTGTATAGGGAGCTGGCAGTGTAGGTTGAGAGAGAGGAATTGTTCCAGCTGGCTGATTTGTAGGTCTTTTCCAGTTTGACTGCCAGGCCTAACTCTGGGAAGTAGAGGGGGACCATTGTGTAGGATAGTTATTATTTTTCCAAAATGGTGGGTAGAAAGGGAAGCTAAGCCAATTATTTTGGTTTGTTTGATTTGGCCAAGATGTTGGAGGAAATGGCTGTTGTGACCAATTGGGGAAAGGTGGTTGATTTTTCCCCATTCCACTATATTGCTAAGCATTGTATTGAGGAGGTTGAAAAGAAGAAAATGGATCATTTGGCATACCTGATTGTCATGGCTACCATTTTCGGCGTTGATTAAGCAGACATACTACTTCTGATTCTTCTTTTGCCTCCTTATAAACTTCTTTTAGGCCAGGAAGCGAGGGACATCCTTCTGTAGGGTGATCTTTTGTGCAAATGGCGTAGACTTTGATCACATCCAACGGGCACTCCTTGTGGTTGTGTTTCTTCCTGCATATAGGGCAGAATATTGCCAAATTTTGTTATGCTTCTACTTGATTTTGTTTGGCTTGCATAATATCGAACTGCGTTGTTAGAGTCCCAAGTATGTCTGTCTTAAAATCTTCTAGCAGATTTCCAATCTCTACATGAGTCACACCTTCATTAGAGGTCTTATTTTCTCTTGTAATCATATCATGTTCTGCTGATTTTAGCCTTTTATTGCCCCTCGAACTCCTGATACACAAATCAATGATGTTAGGATAACTTTCCTGATATATATCACCTTTTCCCATAATATTCAATGTTTCAACCCATTAACCTTTCATTCCCCTAATTAATGTGGTTTTCAAAAATTATCAGGTAAGGGTAAAGATGCATAAGGGGATCTCTGAAGATTGTATTGAAACCGTTCCACATATTCTTCCAAGGTTTCATTTGGTTTTGCTGTCATTTGTAATATTTCATCTTTTAATTCCCGAGACATGCAATAATCTTGATACTTCTTTAAAAATGCAGCTTTCATCTGATCCCAATCAGTTATGACACCCCCACCTAATCCCTTTTAATGTTGAAGGGAATAGTTTTAATTTTTGGGGATCGGTGGTATAATAATATCCCCTACATAGCACATCAAATTAAAAAAAAAAATGCATATGGATCTTCTGATGTTAAGCCATGAAATGTGGGAATATGTTGAAGGGGAATGACTTTCATAGGCGCATTGACTACAGTATCTACTATAGGATATTGCAGCATAGAGGTTTGCTGGGGTGTCTGTTGGTTCTAATTTTGGCTCTGGGCCATTTGGTCAAAAATGTGCCAATATCCTTCTGGGATCTCCAAGGAATTTCTAGGCTGACTAGCAGGGACAGGAATGGTTTTGACAGCACTCCCCTTGTCTGAAATAATGAGTATTCCTTTTTGACCTTCTGTTTGAGATGATTCAGGACCTTGGTTTTGAATAAGTTTAACAACACTTCCCTTATCCGGACTGCTTATTGTTTGGGCTATTTCAATAGGATATTTTGGGTCTCCGGTTTCTTGTGTTTCCCCTTCTCCTTCTCAGAGATTACTAGAGTTCCCTTCTTTAGGGGAAATTATGCAAGGATTCTCAATTTCTTGGGAATCTTGCTCAATTCCCTCTGTTTGACTGTGTATCTCGGCAAAGGCTTCAGATGGTGATTCTGTAGCCAGAAGGGAACTAGTAGGTTGTCTAGAAATAACTTTTCTAAATCCTACTGATGGCTGAGATTCAGTTCTTTTAAGGATTTCGTCAATAAAAGTTGTCCACCCAAGGGTCACCGGTCCCTTAGGTTTTTCAATTTTAGGATGAATTTTGTTTTTCTTAGTTGGTCTATTCATTCAAGAAAACAAACCTTCATTCCTACATAAAGAAAGAAGCTTACCTACTTCTGCTGTGAAGCGGGCTACGAGCAAGTGTGTTTCTTGCCCAGTGCGTAGGTTCTTACCTTCCGTCTTTAATACCCAATTCTTTGCAAGTAGAAGAAAATCAGTTGTGCATCACTCCTTTGAAATGGCATACACTCTCCCCGGAAACAACGCCAAAATGTTGGGTCGTAAAAAGGTATATTTTTAACACCTAATTAGCCTACATTAATCATCAATCCGGGAGCGAATTTTTATTTCAAGAGTGTACTCTGTCTAAGGCTGCAATTAACTAAGAGTAATGCTATGAAGATGTAGTACAAAATATTAAATACAAGAGTAAATAGATGCTTGTAAAGAAATCTAATTATAGTGACATAAATGGAAATGCTCTGAAATCTTAACTACATCAATCTGTAAACCATCGATCAGGGATACAGTAGCAGTAACTCCTTCCCTTAGAAATCGATGCAACTGAAATCACACTAGGGCAAGATAACCAATCTGGGAACTTGGAAGCAGTAACCAGTGTCCTCTACAGTTGGTGGTCTTGTTCTTAAAGCAATAGAAATGAAAGCAAAATCAATCTTCTTGCTGATGGAAATAACTGAAAGGAACAAAATCTAGAAAGGAACAGCAGCTTGTAATTCCTATGCATAACAACCGTAACTCATCTATTTGCTAATCTGAAGCTATGAATTAGAAATAAACAAGAAAAAGAAATGGAACAACAACATGAATTGAATATAAATTATAATTCTAACGCAATCAAGCAACTAATCTTCACACTCCAATCCTGTCAACAGCTAATACTACACAACAGTTAATTATAACAAATCATAAGCTAATAGAACAACAACTAGAATCAGATATAGAACAACAAAGCTTTTATAACAATAGCAAGGTAACTGAACAACGAATGTACTTCTTGCAAAGGATAAAATGGCAATGTAATTCGTTAATGAATCTATATTCAATCTCACAATAGTCAATCAACTCTGTAATTGAAATAAACATTAAACACAACTTCACACAACAGTAAGAAAAGATTAAGAATACAAACAACGAAGTAATTCCACCAGAGCCAGGCCCTTAGCACCAGTGAAATACTGTTGGGCTACTTTAGAATTTAAGATATGAAATGAAAAATGTGTTTAATATTAATCGAACATAAAGTATTATAGAGATTGTTCTCTCAAAGCCGAGAGTCAATAAAACATTACAAAGGAAACATTTGAATATAAGGATTTTCGACCAACTAACTGACTGACTGACTCCATCACTAAAGGACATTTATTTATATATCAAATCTTGACGGACAAGATGAGGAATAAGATGAGTTTGAACAGTGATCCCTCAAGATCGAAGGATCCTAAGGGATTCGCTCCCCTTCGTTTAGTTATCGTCTTGTTTACTTTAACTGAGGCCGAGCTGTCTCCTGCCTTTTCTTGGCAATTCGTTCGGATCTCCTTGCCTTTGGCTGGATGTGGTTCAACGCTGATGGAAATACAGTTACATTGATCTCAGCCTCACCTTTGGTACAACTTTTCACTTCATCTAATTCTTGTTTTATAAAAAAAAGCATCCTTTAGTCATCTTTTTACAATAAACATAAACCTTTCCAATTCTATCATAATTCTTATAATAAATTACCTTCCCAAGGTAAAAAGGAGTATGTCAATAGTAAAAGAATGAGAAGATACATAGTAATTTCATACCTTTTTCACTGCCCAACAGTGGCAACAATGGAACTGGGGTTTGCATCAATGATCTACTTCCCTTTTCCATCTCTCTGTTATGGTTCTGGCTCAGGATCAGAACATGCATCTGATTCGGGTGCCTTCAATTCGGCCACGGGTGACTGTTTGGCCCGACACTCTGTTGTGCTATGAATGGGGCTATTATGGAATTCACACCACTTCCCCGTGTCCTTCTTTGGATTTGTGGTGGTGTTCTCATTCACCTTGCTTTGGCTCTACCCCTTGTTCTGTGGTTCGGGGGCACCTTTCCCTGGCTTCGGATTCGTGGATCCAAAATTTCGCTTCTTATGCTTAAATGTCTGCTCAATCTTGGTGACATAGCGATAAGCCGTGCCAAGCGAGGTAATGTCAAGGAACTCCATTTCCTCCTAATTTTGTCTGTGCAGACAGATGCGGTACTTGAGAACCAAATGTCTCTCCGAATCTTTAACACCCAACTTTGTGCACAAGGTATGGAACAAATTAGTCAGTTTGTTCACATCTTGATCCCTTTTTTGCTGCAACGTGGTCCATTATATGTACTTGTCCTCATAGCTCCCCACGGGGTAATATTTTTCCTTGATGCCATCTTGAAACAAATTCCAATTGGGCATGACCAAGAACAGAGAGGGATCCCCCTCATCCTTTTGATCACAGTAGGTTTCCCACCAATCTTTGACATGGGGGGCAGCTTTGAGGAGTGAAAAAATAATCTTTTCTTAGTAAGAGAAATCATGGACCGAGAAATACCCTTCTAGAGAATTCAACCATCTATCTACGGCATCTACATTGTTGAGATTGCAACAAGATGAAGAGCTTAGTGGAAAGAAGTTGCCTTCACTAAGTGGGCCTGCAGGCTATTTTGGCGCAAAGTCTATTTTTAGACTATGTCTATTTTTAGACATATGGATCATGTTCTATGAGTTGTAGGATCCTATTTGTGGATGGTTGGTCAAGTTGGAAAAAATAGATGGACTTCTATTTTTAGAAATATTGGGCGGAATCTATTTTTAGATTTCCAGTCTAAAAATAGATATGTCGAATATTATTAGCTCTTAATAATATTTGGACTATAAACATTATCTTATTCTCTGAGCACTTCTGGCTTATGCATAGATGTGCATGACGGCTTAATGAATTACGCTATTCCCCAGGTTTTGTGGAGCATTGCATGGATATTTCCGGCTGGAACTATGACAGTTTGGTGGAGTTGATTGAGGAGTTAGAGTGTCCACTTTGTTCAATCTAAACATAGTTAACCTTATTTGTAATTTAGTTTAAAATGAATGAGTTAAAATTTAGTAGAGTGGTAAGGAATTAATTATTAATTAATTCACTAATTATAAACTCATTAATCAACTAAAGAATACATCAGTTAACTTCAGTGCATGGACAGTTTAAGTGGAGACCAGTGCAGAGATAGGTGAAAGAGCAGGTTAACTATCAGTTGTGACTATACTATTGCATATTTGCAACAACCAGTGATTGGGGAAGCCCATAAGGATTGCGTAGTACAAGCCAGGTGGTTCAAGTTATTTAATGAACCATCCTACAACATTGATTACGCAATAGAGGCTGGCTATCAGGTGGCAAAGATTGGAGCATGTGTTTTGCTAGATCTAGCTTGATTAGTGTGTAGCAATTGGAGGTTGTGCTGAGAGCTTGTGAGGGGATTTGTACAATGATTGTTACATGATCTCTATGACATATAATATACATATATTTGGGGATTTTAGCTTTAAGATTTCCCATGAAATACTGTGTTCATATATGATTGTTTATGGTTTTAATGTGTGGATGCAATTGATTTTATTTTCGCATGTGATGATCAATGGTAGAAGAGATTCTGTATTGTGCATGAAGTGAAAATAGTGTGTGATCAGGAGAATCTCAGTGAATAATATATCAGTTATTCAAATTTATACATGGTATCAGAACGATATTGATCATTGGAGCAATTTCAAAACATTGAAGCGGTTGAGTTTTGTGCTGGTGGAATTCAAATTTGCAGCAGTGTTTTCTTGGTGTCGAAGTTGAGATGTCTTTCAACGGATTGTGATTGGAGTATGCCCTTGAGGGCAGCTCAAATTATATTGCATGGAAGGACAGGATGGAGGTGGTGCTAGATGAAAATGGTTTGAAGGAGTTCATAGATGAACAAATTCCAAAACCTGCTTCTAGCGATGCTGCCGCACTTGACGCATGGCAAAAGAAGACAGAAAAGTGTCGAAGAATTCTGTTGGAAGGTGTGAAGGATCACATAGTGTCCAGCCTTCATGGTAAGGCTTCTCCATTCTTGATTTGGAAAGCTTTGACAGACTTATTCCAAAGCAAGAGCGACCAGAGGAAGTTGGCGCTCAAGGATAAACTCAGGAACATAAAAATGGAGAAAGGCGACAGTATGCCCAAGTACCTCACAAAGTTTTTCCAATGCAGGGATGAGCTGGGAATTGTGGGGGTGAATGTTGATGATGAGGACTTGGTGAGCTTGGCTCTCCTTGGGCTTCCGAAGATTTGGCATTCCTATGAGGACTCTGTCAATGGTTGGGGGAAATTGCCAGGATGGGAGTGACTTTGGTTGGATCTTGTGCAAGAGGAGATAAGGCGAAGTACCAGGGACGGATCTTCATCAAAGAACTCTAATGAAGAAAATTGTGCTTTGGCTGCCAAAGAAAATAAGGGGAAGAGTAAGAAAGCTTCTCAATTTGGTGCAAAAGGAAAGAAGTAGGACATGTACAAGGTGAAGTGCTTTCATTGTCACCAACACGGACATTACGCCAGTAATTGTCCACAGAAGAAGAAAAATAAGCAGGCTGCTGGATGTGTAGCTGGAGAGGCCTTAGCCTCGTAGTTTGAGCTGGATTTTTCATTGATCACATGCTTGGTCTCAAGTGTGATGGGTTCAGTGTGGTTTCTTGATAGTGGTGCATCTTTTCACATGACAGGAGATCGAGATTTTTTTACTGAACTGGATGAGAAAGATCTTGGAGTGCACATCGAGATGGGCGATGATGGCAGATACAGTGCGATCGGTATCAGTACCATTTCCTTTGAGAGGGAGTCTGGTAAACCCTTCGTATTGAAGGAAGTGATGCATTATCTAGGATTGAAGAAGAATCTTATCTCTGTGGCGATGTTAGAAGACAAGGGATATGATGTTGTATTTAGCGAGGGAAAGGCTTTCCTGCGCAGTAAGGCAACTAGTGAGACCCGGAGGATAGGGGTTTCAGTTAAGAACATTTATCAATTGCAGGTAGATGGTTACACAGCAATGGCAGGCAAGGTAGAAGGAGTGGTGAGCCAGGATGATGGCAAGCTGTGGCACCGGAGATTGGGCCACCTTCACCATGGAGCTTTGAATATACTACAGCAGATTTCTACTGGGCTTCCTAAGGGTACTCTTGCACAGTCAGATCAATGCAATGGATGTACCTTGGGAAAATTTGTGAAAGCCACCTTTCACGAGAAGGATAGTCATGCCACGACGATCCTTGGGAGAATTCACACAGATGTGTGTGGACCTTTCTCAGTAGCTTCGACAAAAAAGCACAGGTACTATGTGATATTTTTTGATGATTTTTCTCGGAAGTGCTGGATCTTCTTCATGCAGAAGAAGAGCGAGACATACTCAAATTTCTGTGAGTTCAAGGCACTGGTTGAGAAAGAATCAGGGAAGTAGGTGAAGGCTCTTAGGAGCGAAAATGGTGGTGAATTCATCTCTGGTGAATTCAAGGACTTTTTCAGCGCATAAGGAATTCGAAGAGAGCTCATAGCACCTCATAACCCACAGCAGAATGGGGTTGCTAAGCGGAAGAACAAAATGATCGTGGGTGTTGCATGGGCGATGTTTCATGATCAGGGCCTTCGCATACACTTGTGGGCTGAGGCATGCAATACTTCAGTATATGTGCAGAACCATTGTCCTCACAGGATACTTGGCATGAGTACACCCGAGGAGGCATTTTCTGGTAAGAGGCCTGATATTACCCATTTGAGGATTTTTGGTTCACCTGTTTACATTAATGTGACGAAGGATGCCAGGAAGAAGCTGGAGTCGACTGCAGAGGTTGGGATATTTTTGGGGTACACTGATACACCCCACAACTATTGTGTGTATTTTCCAGACAGTCCCAAGACTGTTGTGCGATGGGATATCAAATTTCAGGAGGAGAAAGCCATGAAGTGTTTGCTTGAGAGGGAGCCAATTTGCATGCAGATGAGGAGCTATTAGTTCCTAAGGAGCCTCAGATGTGGATCAGCCACAAGAGGAGGTTCATGAGTGGAAGAGACCACTCAGCAGTACAACCATCGTAGTTGCACACTGCTGTGAGCCAGTGACTGGCTCAAGATGCAGAGAAGGTTGTAGGAGCACCTACATCACAGCGCAGACAGAGACAGTCACCTGTCCAGTATACTGGATACATGGCTCTTATGAGCAAGTGTATCGTAGCAAATCCATCCTCTTTCGAGGAAGCTATGGAGGATCTCACATGGGTAGATGCCATGGTGGAAGAGTATGATTCGATTGTCAGAAACAGGGGAAATTAGTGGTGGCTTCGAGATGGATCTACAAAGTGAAGCAAGCAGCTGATGGGAGTGTGGAGAAGTACAAGGCAAGATTTGTTGCCCGAGGCTTTTCACAAATTGAGGGGATCGATTATGAGGAGACCTTTGCACCTGTCGCAAGGTATTCTTCCATACGGACGATTCTTGCTCTCTCAGCGCAGATGGGGTGGCACATTCATCAGATGGATGTGAAGACTGTGTTCCTCAACAGAGTGATTGAGAAGGAGGTTTACATAGAGCAGCCCGAAGGTTTTGAGATCTTCAGCAGTGAGTTGCATGTGTGCAGGCTCAAGAGAGCGCTGTATGGGTTGAAACAATCAACTCGTGCTTGGTACACATGGATAGAAATTTATTTCATCAGACTTGGATTCTCCAAGAGTGAGGTGGATCTGAACCTATACCAGATAGTGGTGGAGGGTAAGTTGTTGATCATTGTACTTTATGTAGATGATTTTATTTTGACAGGTGATGAGCTGTTGATACTCTCATGCAAGGATGATCTTGCAAAAGAGTTTGAGATGAAGGACTGGGCTCCTCATTATTTCCTGTAGATTAAAATTTGCAAGGGCCATAGCTGATGGAATATCATTTGTTTCTCAAGGCAAGTATGCCTGTGAGATACCGGAGAAGTTCAACATGCATGGCGTGGCTCGTTAGATACTCCTCTTCCTATGGATGGAGGAAGGAGGATGCTACTTCGGCAGAGGTAGTGGATGCCACTGTTTATCGACAGTTGGTGGGGTCGCTTATGTATCTGGTCAATACACGACCCGACATATGCTATGCTGTTAACCAGCTTTCAAAAGCTATGGTTAAGCCTACCAAGCTCTACTAGAAGGCAGGCAAGCATGTATTGAGATATCTTAGAGGAAAATCGGGATATGGATTATGGTACAGACAGTCGGATGAAGTGAGGCTATGTGGCTTCACGGATGCAGATTGGGCAGGGAGCCCAATGGACATAAAGAGTACATCTGGAGGGATTTTTAGTATCAGGTCGATAGCAGTTTCTTGGTATAGCAGGAAGCAGAGATCCATGGCACTCGCCCAACGAGGCTTTAATACTATGGTAGCAGTTTGGTCAATAAGATGCGGCAGGCTATATGAGATGAGGAAGATCCTGGCTGGTTGTTCTGCCTACACTTAGAGCCTATCAGATTTATTGTGATAGACTAGAGTTGCATCAAATTCCTGCTAATCCAAACATTTCATGATAGATCTAAACACATTGACATCCGGTATCATCATATCAGAGATTGTGTGCAGCGAAAGATCATGTTACTTTCATACATTCCCACGGAGGATCAGGATGCTGATATCTTGACGAAGGCACTCACCAGGAGAAAATTTGAATACCACAAAGGCAGGATAGGGGTGGAAGATAATCCTTATCTTTTTGAGAGGGAGTGTTGATATTGCAACAAGATGAAGAGCTTAGTGGAAAGAAGTCGCCTTCACTAAGTGGGCCCGCAGGTTATTTTTGGCACAAAGTCTATTTTTAGACTATATCTATTTTTAGACATATGGATCATGTTCTATGAGTTGCAGGATGCTATTTGTGGATGGTTGGTCAAGTCAGAAAAAATAGATGGACTTCTATTTTTAGATATATTGGGCAGAATCTATTTTTAGATTTCCAGTCTAAAAATAGATAGGTCGAATATTATTAGCTCTTAATAATATTTGGACTATAAACATTATCTTATTCTCTTGGAGCACTTCAGTTAAGTGCACAGATGTGGCACAGGAGCTGACAGAAGAAATTATGCTATTCTTGAGGGTTATGTGGAGCTATTGCATGGATACTTCAGTTAGAACTCATGTGACAGAGTTTGGTGGAGTTGATTGAGGAGTTAATGGAGTTGTGTTCAGTTTAACTAATCTAAACATAGTTGAGATATTTGTATCTAGTTTAACTGATTGATACAATTAGTGAGAGTGGTGTGAATTAATTATTAATTAATTCACTAATTATAAACTCATTAATCAACTAAATAGTACATCAGTTAACTTCAGTGCATGGACAGTTTCAGTGGAGACCAGTGCAAAGATAGGTGAAAGAGCAGGTTAACTATCAGTTATGACTATACTGTTGCATATTTGCAACAACCAGTGATTGGAGAAGCCCATGAGGATTGCGCAGTACAATCCAGGTGGTTCAAGTTATTTAATGAGCCACCCTACAACATTGATTATGCAATAGAGGTTGGCTATCAGGTGGCAGAGATTGGAGCATGTGTTTTGCTAGATCTAGCTTGATTAGTGTGTAGAAATTGGAGGTTGTGCTGGGAGCTTGTGAGGAGCTTTGTACAATGATTTTTACATGATCTCTATGACATATAATATACAGATAGTTGGGGTTTTCAGCTTTAAGCTTTCCCATGAAATACTGTTTTCATGTGTGTGATTGTTTATGGTTTTAATGTGTGCATGCAATTGATTTTATTTCTGCATGTGATGATCAATGGTAGAAGAGATTCCGTATTGTGCATGAAGTTAAAATAGTGTGTGATCAAGAGAATATCGGTGAATAATATATCAGTTATTCAAATTTCTACATACATCTATCTGGCCTTCAAATATAGGAATGTAAAAGTTTACCTGTACCTTGAAGGGCATGGTGCCTCCAGAGTGGCTATTGGATGCTAATGCACCGTAGTTGGGCAGTCGTTGAAGGATCTGAGCAAATTTATCCATCATCGCATTCCTTTGTTTCTCGAGGGCCTCCCCGAGAAATATTTTGATAGGATCTCCTGCTCCCTCATCTTTATTTTCTTCTGCCATGGGATTTCGTCGGGGTTTGCGAGGTTGATCTTGCAAGGGTTCAACCAGATCGATCCCTAACTCCTTATACCATGACCGCGTTGGGGACATGAAAATAAAAACAAAGAGAGAGCATACCGCTCTGATACAACTAATCTGGATTTATGCAGGAACGCAATAATATATAGAAATAAACATAAACACATAGATTCAGTGGAAATAAAATTTCATTTCATTAATATCATATATCAGAAATATGCTTACAGACATAATGGAAATAAACAGCTAGGTTGTTGGTAGGCTTATATATGAGAAGAGATGTGGTGGCTACATGCCTCTGAACTGTGTTACATTGAGGCTTGAAGGCCTATTTATTGTTGAGAAACAATTCAAAACCCTAAACATCCAAAAAACTAATCGTAGGAGATGAAGCGCCAAAACTATGGGCCCCATTTGGGTAAACTAGTGTTTCAACTTCCCAGGGGCATAACTTTGGCATATGATCTTTGTTTGATGCACATAATATCTCATTAGAAAGATCTATCAGAATAGTAAAACTTTTGGTGTGAGTAACATCTGTCCATGGACCCATGTTAGTCCCGATTTTCCCAAAAAAACATCGTTTAGGGCCTCAAAATGGCTCTAGAAGTTCAAGACCCGAAAAAATGCAAAAAATAGTTAGTTGTGTCAAAACTAAAAAACTGAAAGAACTGATGGTGGAGGTTCAAATGGAATAGGTGGGTGGATACCAATATCTACGTGGCTCATTAGGGCCTCCAAACGGCTTTGAAATTTCAGGAACCACAACCTGCTAAAAATAGTAAGCTGTGCTGAAAGTGAAAAACTGAAAGAACTGATGGTGCGAGTCCAAATGGAATAGGTGGGTGGCTACCAATATCCACCTAGATCAGTGTCTTCCTTAGACTGGGTGGCTAAGTCTAGAACAAAAAAAGGAAAAATTAGATTTTATTTTCCTTAAATTAAATGGATTATGGGTCAAATCATACTTGTAATCCGTCGTATTATTCACTCATTTATTGGCTTGAATGCTACAATTATAGCTCCCGTTGCAAAAATTAGAACCTACACAATCATACAACACAAGCCAATGATCTATAAAATATATGTAGCATCATATAAATACTTCATTCAATGGATCAACACGGAATCAAAATACATGAAACCATAAAATCATATATAGGGAAACAAAGAAATATTTGCATTAATATAAATGGAAGTAGTTACAACCATAAATAGATGTTGATCTTGTAGAAGAGCTCCTCCAAGTTGACTGTTCCTTCTTTGTCACAAAGTGCACCTCTTATAACCCTAATGCATGGAAAGTTACCTTTCTACAACATCTGCATAAGGGTAGAATTATATATCCAAAGTCCAACCCCTATCTTGTGGATGGACATAATATATAAGTGAGGGGAGTAAGTTGGGAGTTTGCATCCAACTACCAATCTAAGGTTTTAGATACACTATTAATGTGAGGATGGGATCAAATTATAAGGGATTTAAACTCCAAGGAAGGATAGGTCAGGATCCGAATGTTTTATCTGAGGTAAATGGATGTAACAAATTCTGGAATATTCTGGAAAATGAGGTTTTTAAAATTTCTCACTTTTTCCCGAATTTCTAGAACCAACGTAGGTGCAAAGTAGAGTAACCCATAAGTGATCAACATAGGCCATAGTGTAGAAAATTGTAGGTGAACACTATCCAATATGAGGCCATGGAGCATTGGTACTTAAAATGGATAAAGCAAGGTGTTTTCAGGAAAACAATCTAGGATATTGGAGTGTCATGCATAGGGATTTGTGCTATGATGATGTCGAGGGATCAAAATATGTTGATTGATCTAGTTTGTAGCTGACTGACCAGATGTGACAAAATGGACTATAACAGATTCCCCCCTAAAGCGCAAATTTAGGAATGGTGGTTGATGTCTGAAGTGCTTTATCGTGTGAAAAGTTAGGATCAAGAACAAAAAACGATATGATCTTATGTTACAATACATTTAATTCATGATATCTTTCCTAAGGGAGACATATCCATCTCAACACATAATATAACATTACATGTACAATGATCAAACGATACATCCACTGATGAAAAATAGTGGAACCATGATTGGATGACTGTCTCTATGACCATAAAAATCATACATTGTGATCTTGTATTTATCCTAAAATCACAACTCGAATAGATGAAACTAGATCCGGGGTCTTCTATCTTGTTCACACGATGGTCCAATGTAGGAGTTTAACCATGTGAAACAATGAGCTTGAGTCGAGCATGGCTGAAACCATATGCTTACTGATTAATTATTTAATTTGTTAATAGACACGAGAGAAAGCACCGATGAGTTTAATGGCTTTGAAGGTTCTACAGTGCAATCTGTATGGTGTGAGTAAATGATTTGATGTCAAACACCACAAAAATGTTTCCGTCAAAGAACATTGATGGAAACATGTCGTCGAGAGAAAGGAAACTTTCCATTGATGTATGCAAGCACCAAGGAACCGAGGGGTGTTTCTAAGTCAACTCCATGGATAATGAGTTGATGTTGACAGGACACGACCCATTGCAGGAGGGCCTTCATGTATCCCCAACCAATGACACGAAATAGGTATCATAATTTTAATACATAATGATAATGATATAGAACTGGATCAGGAACGACACACATGGAATTAAGGCTTAAGAGTACTATAGCAGATATTGACTAAATGACATCTCTTGAAGAGAAAATCAACACTGAATGGAGTTGAGAGCATTTACCCAAAACCAAAAATGGAGGCTTTGATAATAGTATGATAACCAAAAGAAAAAAAAATTATACAACCCAATAACCACAGATATAAAGTGGAAGAGTGTCATGTTCAACAACAACTCGCTACCATTAGCAAAATGGAGTTCCCCATTTTTCAAATTTCCCAAACCATACTGGTCAGTACCTCTTTATTTTTTAACAAGCTTTAGGAGGATGACATATTCATGTTCTGTAAGTTCACCCTTCAGATGAATCCCTCTAAGTATGCTTAATAGAGCCTAAGAAGGAGTGGTTCAACCTTGTCATGTTTGATAATTCCATTGTTGTTTGATGTTTTAAAGAGTCTAGTGAAGGTAAAACTCGACATATTTTTCATGTTTAGAGAGTTTGAAAAAGAGGAGAAAAAGAAAACTCTAGAAGTTCCTTTTCATAAATAGTAGGCTTGATTCTAAAAAGGCAGAAAACAATACTCAAGAGAACCTCTCATCCATGTTCGACTAAGGTATTCCTTTTTCGTGAATATTCTATCTCAATCCGGAAAAGGGTTAAACTTATACTGAGTAGATGCATTTCCATTTACTGTTATGAGTTCCAAAAGACAAGTGCTCGAAAATATTTTCATGTCTTGGGAGTCTGAAAAGAGATGAAAGAGGACTCCAGGGGGTACATTTTTTGTGTTTATGGAGTTTGAAAAAGTGATAAAAGTGTACTCCTTGGTCAAAATTATTTGTGAAAACATGACAAAATACGTTAAAACAACTGTTAACCTGCTAAAAACATCACAAGAAGGATTAAACATACCCGTTTCATGGTAAAAAATGAACAATTAATAGGTAAAAGTATTAAATACGATAAAATAATGGAAGAAATACCATAAATAAAGAAAATGACTATTAAGTTTTTACCGTTTGACATTCACCTTCAACAGTGAGAGCTTTAAGCCCTTTTTCCCTCGATATTCTATAGGTGATTGTGGTCAATCTGATGGATCATTTTCAGTTCTATTAGTTCTAGGTAGGAGATAAGACCATTATCTTTCAATTTGCAGTTCCTTTTTGTGATTTCATGCAATTTTTTAGAGCCTTGGGGTTACAAAAACTCACCCTAGGACAAACGCATTCCCAATCTATCGAAAAGTGTGTTTCACCTAGGAAGAATTTTACTACAGACAGGGATGCAATGCTCTATCATCCATTCTTGGGCAGTGATGGGAGAAATTCCTCAGATAAAATTGCCATTTTTTCTATAAAAAAAATAAAATAAAAAAAATTGCATGAAAAATATCCTAATGAGTGTCTTATTGATGTTTCAGGTACTCATTAGCACAAAATTCCCTTTTATGGAGAGAAAGAGAACATGAAAAACATAAATTGAATGCAATAAATGATCTTTCCACCATTGAGGCACTCAAAAACTGTGGTTTTTTGAAATTATTCTAGTTACTTGGCATGAGGAACCAAATGGAATTACTCAAGTTCCTAGATCATTCATGGTATGTATAGGTGCAGGAATTCAAGTTAGGGGAACATCTCCTTGAGATAAAAGTGGAGGATACATAATTTTTGACATGTTTATCTATGCAGGGTGCCCCCATATCTCTCCTAGGAGGGAGAAGTGGAGGAGAGTCAGTAAAGGATTAAATTTCCTCTCATTGTAGACCTCGAGCACAACCGATAAGAGATGAGAAGATGAGTATCAGAGATGTGACCCGTCTGCCTCTGAGAAAAATCCTTTTTCATTATCTCTAGATTGACTGGTAGCTCGACACTCCACAAAAATAGAAGATCATACATGTAGTATGGTCTACAGTGTCTCGAGCCGAAAATATTTAAATAGAGCAAGGGGGTATTTGAAAACATGAAGGAACAATTGACCAAAGAAAAGGAAGGAAAAATGAAAAAATTTGGATATAGTTTAATTTTGATTTCTTTTTCACTGTAGCGGATTCCATTGTTATAGCCTCAACAAATCATGCTCGAGCCTATCGATATGAGGGTTCCACATATGAGGAGAAATATAGAGCTTATGGCATAACATGTAGGTCCATCAACCGTTAGTTTCACACTAGCATTCTTTAGATGGCTGCGTAGGCAATTGATCAAGATTCATGAGTATCCATACACAGGAGAAGATTTCCTTGATGAGCCTTAGCTCGTACTTCCTAAGGGAGAGAAATGGGGTGCTATGGGTAAGACATTTTAACTAAAGTTTTAAGGAATTTTTACAATATTTTTTTGTTTTTTAATGTTTCCGGGACTAAACTATAGATTTGTTTCATGTAGATGCTCAACCTATTCAACCTATATGAGCTTCATATCTCTATCATGTAAGAGATCCACATGAGGCAATAGTACTAGCACAAACAGTCGCAGTAGGATGGGATGCACTACAAGATCTTGATGTAGTAGAGACCCTTGTAGAGGTGGAGTGCCACTTGGAGGGGCTGACACAAGGGATTGATGAGACCGTATTCAATTAGATCCCTATGTGATTTTAGGGTATACTATCGGAGTTCTTAGCCATATCGGTCGACTACTGTGCAATATAGGTCGTGAAATATCACGTTATCATGAGCACTATTATTTTGTTGAGGTTCATAGTCTATCTGCATATAGTTTTTGATGTACGTCATGTGGCCAATTATGTCTCAGACACAAATTTTTTAAAACCAAAATTTTTATCTATATCTATATACCTTTAGTGTTTCCATGTTTCTATTATTTTTTTCAATTGATGTATGTGTATTGAAAATTATTTACATTCATTGCAAATTTATATCTAAAATATGATGAGCTAGTGCATCTGCTAGTTTATTTAGATTTCTAGAAATATGTTTGTGTCAAATGAAATAGAAATGTCTTTCTAGAATGTGAAACCTTAGAAACATGTGTAAGAAGGTGGGACTCATGACTGAATAGACATTGGATAATTTTAGTACCATAAGATCTGAGTCATGTGTGATGACTAAATGGTGGATATCATGTGCGATAGCATTATACAGTAGCTTGACCACTGCGCTATACTCAACGATGTTGTTGGTAGGGTGACCGATGAAAATCCCTTGTAGAGTCACTAAATCGCCATTTGGATAAAATATATCCCATGCTCGGGAGGATAGATTATGTGTACTACAACTAGCACCATCAACATAACCAATGTATGGTTCAAGGGATGCCAACATCTACAAACCAAACGCAAAAGGATCAATAGAAACCATAGGAAACTCTGGAAAGACACATTGTAAACACACACAACACACCTATAAATAATATGTACACAGTGAACTATTCATGAGATCAAACATAATATTTTTTGAGGTACAACCCATTCTTAGGTTGTGGCAAAACGACTCCATTAGTCATCTAACTCGTAGGATCATTTTTCAAGGACACACTTGAAATTATAAAGGCATAACCACATTGGTTAGAACTTTCCTGAACCTAACTTGTTAGACTATTGGTCATACAAAAGAACAAGTTCTCCTTATGAAAAGATACGATGCTTGAAACTTTTGTCATATTACACCTTGACACATATTTTATGTGCTTCATTATCTATAGCGACATTACACAAAGTCTCATCCAAACAAGTTAGATGTAAAAGACGTTCCTCTTCTACAAAAGTGGTAGGAAGAATTTCAATAGTTAATTTGAGAGATGGAATCTCACATTTGATTGGGAGTATCACCTCCAGACCATAAACAAACTGAAAGGGTGTAAAACTGGTAGCAGTACTCACTAAGGTTCAATATGGCCACAAGGTAGCATATATAATAAAATGATAGTATGATTGGTGGATTGATATCATATGTTGAAGCATAGTTTTAGGAACTTTATTGATATATTCAACCTGTCCATAGCCCGAGGATAGTAGGGAGTGGAAATTTCCTGGGAAATTACCAACTTGGTAGTCAATTCAATCATCATATGATTTTGGAAATGCATTGCATGATCCATGACTATGAATTGTGGAACACCAAACCATATGATGACGTGATTGAAAAATAAATATGTATTTGTTTCTTTAGTTTTGTTATATGTGGGCATCACCTCAACCCATTTGGTAAAATAATCTACCGCGATAATGATATAACCATGCCCCCCGACTGAGTGATGGTTACATGTCATAAAGTCGATATTCCATTTTGAAAATGGTCCAACAAAAACAACAATATGCAATGGACCAGGCGAAGCACGGGTCTTACGATCATAAATTTGGCATGCATGACACTTCTCAATGATGAGAATACAGTCTCGAAATATAGTAGGCCAGAAGTAACCAGCATGTAATATTTTTGGCATGGTAGCATAGACAGATAAATGACTGTCACATGATCTCGAAAGAAATTCATTAAGGACTTTCTCGACCTCCTCATGTGTGAGGTACCTACGTAAAATCGTATTGATACTACGTTGATAAAGAGTGTCGCCAATGATAACATAATCTTTGTCTTGGTATCAGATACATCATTGCTCAAAGTGAGAGGTATCAAATAGAAAATTTTGGGTTTGGAGATAAATAAGAATGTACCTACACCCGTCGGGAGGATGAAATCTCGTAAACAACCCATCACGTGATAAAATTGTCGATGTCGATTCGTAATATATGAGGAAGGTCACGAGGAGTCTTAATGTGAAACCAAGGATTTCTTTGACTTGGATTTGATGAAAACCAAGTCAAACTCTTGTAGGATAATGATCCATTTAGAATAACCCCCCCCCCCCCCCCCCCTCCCCCCCCAACCCCAACAATTGACATGAAAAATGCATGTCATAGAGTTGAAATCTGAAACAGCCATATTTTTCTAGAGCAAGATGTATTAATGAAACCTTTGGATGTCCTGAATAGATGCCAAAGAAAAATTTTCCACATGCGTATACCTGATCACGTTATCATTTATATTCCTACTTAAGTAATATATGGGGTGTTCTATCTCAACATGGTGCTTTTTGAATAATACCATTGTTATAGTAGAAATGGCCGCATGGAGATAAAGGAAATAGTCGCAATTATAATCATGAGGGTGGTACAATAGAGATGCCCAAACCAATACATCTTTTAGGGCATAAAAAAATTTCTAAGCTAAATTTTCTGAATGGAAGGGAACCCCTTTATTAAGAAGGTGAGTGAATCCTTTAGTCAACTCAGCATAATTCAGAATGAGTCGTCACAGGAATTTAGCTTTCACTTGAAGTCGTTGAAGCTGAACTAATGAAGAAGGTGCAGGCAAGTCAAGGATTTATTGTACTTTCATAAGATCAATCTAAATTCCTTTTTTCGAGATTAAAAAACCCAGAATTCATTCAAAAATGACATAGAAAACACATTTGTGTGGATTCAATTGAATATTATAGTATCTACAGTGTAGGAAAATGACCCTAAGATGCATCAAATGATCAACCCGATGCTTAGAATGAGCAGGAATATCATCCAAATAGGGTTTCATGATGTGTTTAATATCATGAAAAGAATAATCCATGGCCCACTTAAATGTGGCCCCAACATTCTTCAAACCAAATGAGAGTTTCTGGTAGGAAAAATTACCTAGGGACAAATTCAGTATTAGGTTTTCCCGTTGGGAGAATATTTATTTGATTATATCTGGAGAAACCATCCATGAACGAATAAGTTTCACAACTGACGTAGTCATCAAAAATTTGGTCGATGAATGGGGTTGGGTAGTTGTATTTGGGACAAGCACGATTCACATCCCAATAATTGACACATACTTAAATAATTTCATGTTTCTTCATGATAGGGACAACATTAGACACCCAATCGGTGAGAGGAACAGAATAGATGAAACCAACATGAAGGATTTTTTCAACTTCACTCTTAATCATGACAAAATTCTTTGGATGGACCGGGCAGAGGCATTTACAAACTGGTTTAGCATCAGGATACATTTTAATTTCGTGCATGACTACATTTGGGTCAATCCCTGGCATCTCCTCATAGGTCTAGGCAAAGAAATCACGGAATTCCTAAAAAAGGGATTTATAGGTCTCAATCTCAGATGGAGAGAAATATGTGCCAACGTGTAGATTTTTTACTACACTTGGTTTAAAATAAATTTCAAGAGGTATCTCCTCTTTTATAATCGATATATTATTATTGGAATTGACTTTGTGGATAGAAAAAAAAATCACAAAATATCCATTGAAATCGGGTAGATAAAGATCACTGATATTACCCTCAATGGAATATGGGAGGGAGGAATAATGGTGATGATCATCCCATGATGCATCATATGTCATCATGATCTCCATGATGCTCTCGTCGGTGGAAAATACACATGATAATGGATTAGACAACATGCCAAAATTCAATGATCGATCGAACCAATCAATCAAGGAAAATGTATGAGCCGCACAAGCCGAATAGATAGCTTTGTAATCAATTTCAATAGGGCTAAGAAGCATTCGGTTGCTAAAATATTTGATGTCATAATTTTCTTTGGTATTATCCATGAATCAGTCTGAATAGGAGAAGACGATATCATGTTGATAAAAGAAACCAAAGGAGAGCTATTGGGAAGGGGAGGAGGAGGAAAAAAAAAGGTTACCATCAATGAGGAGTCTTCAATAGTCCAACCTTAACATAATGATAAGAGTTTAGGGCTTCCCTACAAGCAGGACACTTCCAGTAACATGGGAATAAGAGGCAAAAAAGGTGAGTTGATCAATGGCCACAATCCCACCCTTATGAGGAAAGGGGATCATATGAAAATAAGTCAAAATGACCGTGCCCATAATGTAAACCCATGTGCGACCCAATAAAATATTAGAATCAAGAGGTCTATCGATAAATTCGACTTCTATAGATACAATATTTCCCCCTAATTCCATTTGCAAGGAATTCAAAATACCACAAGGCTTAAAAGTTCTTCCATCAAAATATATCAATGTGGTGGATGACTAGATCAGTTGGGGGGAACCAATTTCCTTCCAGAAAGACATAAAAATGATGCAAGTCGAGGTTCCCTCATCTATAATATAATGATGAATGTTTTTATCGTGGAAAACAACCTGCATCAGAAAGGTGAATTGAGCCGGAAGCCAAGGGGAATAGCTCTCATGATTGAAGACAACACGGTTGGAATCTGAAGGATCCACACATCTATTAACTGAAATTAAGGCATTTTTTTAGGTAGTGCAGTTTTGAAACACCTTGAGGGTTGACATAGTTGATGGGGACTAAGCCAAGTCCTCAAGTATGCTATAATTTTGAGTGGACCTGGCATGAGGGTTGAAAGTAGACTTATGAACAATGCCCTTTTTAGGCTTAATAGTTAACTCTGTATGAATTAAAGGAGGAGGAGGATCAGATAGAGGTGATGCCAAAATAGTAGGTTGATTAGTAGCCTGACCATTCAGGAGATTCACATTTCCATAGTTCTTGTTAAAAGTAGCCACCATAACATCATATTTATGCTTTGTGGAAGAAAGCATTAAAACTGAGTTAGAGGAAGATGGGTCTCTTGATTGGGAAATGAGTCGGCCAATACGGTGGGAGAAGTGGAGGACTTCAGAATCTTGTTCACTTCTGTGTGGTGAGGACAACCATGTGTAAATTACTCCTACTTTAAAATCAAGCATGGGTAATGAGGATTTCGCTTTTCATCAGAGGGCTGATTTTTTTTTAATCCCATGGTGACGAATATTTTTTCTTTTTTCCTTTCCCTTTCTTCTTGATTATTGGTTTCTATTTATATTTTCCTTTATCACATGAAATGACATTTATATTGGAAGAAGAAGCCACAAGAAGATTGGATGAAGATTTTGGGGCAGAAACAACGAGAGAAATACCAGATGGTTTTCTCGTTGTCTGCAAACTGGCAGAACTAATGATGTCATCAGCAACATGAGATTATTTATGAGTAGTAGTAGGAACAATATTCAAAGGTCTCAAGGAATCTGGTATATTTTCATAGGGTGTGCCAAATTGGGTATATATGAGGTCCAAATAATGAGCACGAGCAATCAATTTATCTTTAGTCACAACTCCTCCTTTGGCTACATCCTCTATGATAGATGGCAGCAAGAACATAATGAACCATTCCGCCAAGAATTGATCTGGACAAAAGGTCTTAACCAACTAATGATGCTACCTCCATTCATGGATGTGATATAAAATATGAGTGGCTTTAGATTGGTTAAATTTGGTAAGAAGTTATGTTTCAGTTTCATACCATATGGGTAACTAGAAATGTGTGAGGAAAGTGGTAGCTAAGGAATTGAAACAATGAAATCAAACTCTAGGTAACTCAATGTACCATTTAGTTGCGGTACCTTTAAGAGTATGCTGGAAAATACATAATCATATGGAATCATCGTTAAGGTAATTCAACGAACACAACCGATGATACATCATGACATGGGTCAATGGGTCTTCTCCAGGATTCCCATTGAATTTTGGGATATCAGAGGGAAATTTGGTAGGAATTATTGGCCACGAAGGTGAATGAGTGATGGGATCGTTTGTAAGTTGAGTTAAGTCTAACAATTCAAGAGTTTCCATAAAAGGTAATTTCATTTTGAAATCCGGTGAAGGATATCCTAGATAAGAAGGAATCACCTAAGCAACAGGTACTTGCATTCCTGGATAAGGAGGGTTCTGATAAGGAGGATCCTAGGTACCATAAGAAGGAGGACTTTGGTAAGAAGCGTAGGCCTAACCTTGTTGAATAGATCTAGGATAACCCTACAAAGGATGGAATGGTTTCGTTTGGATGTATTGGCCTTGAAAAGGTACTTGAGGGATACTGTGATAGGGTCTATAGTGTTGCCTTACGATATTTTTCATCATCTTGACATTAGGTGGGTTTTATTAGGACTGCGCCATACTATAGACATTTTTTCCTATCAAAACTTGAGTAGTACCGTATCCAAATAGTTAATAATGTAAGGTACCTTGTACTCGCTGGGTAAGAAGGACCTGGGAAGTAATGAATACTGACGAAATAGGTTTTGATGTAATGAAAACTTATAAATGTTGTCTCACATGTATATGATCTTGTTAGAGTATAAATGGATGGATAGGAATTTGAGACAAAGATGGTGCAAGTTGACGATTCAACAATCGGTCCCAAAATGAAACAGGTTGAATGGAAAAAGTAGGTTTCCAAATACTGGCAACCATTCCAGGATAAGGAGGAATATAATAACGTTGATTACCAATTTGAGGTAGACCAACAATAGGTTTCCCCCCTTCCAAATGAGGAGGGGATGACGGAGGAAACTGCGATCGCGATGGAGGGTACCGAACATAAGGAGAATTAGGAAGTTGAAGGTAAAATTGCACACTAATGTAAGGGCCAACCTATTTCTCAATCATAGGTGTAGGTGGAGGAGGAGGATAAAACTATGTGGCATTCATAAGAGAAGTACCATATGTAAATCCTAAATTAAATGACATGGGATAGGTCTAAGGATTGGAATTCACACCATAAAAGGTACCAGATAAATCCTAATAACCAGGTGGGATGGATGAACCACCATACATATGTGTTTCCAGTGATGTTGGAAACATAGATGAAGAAGCAACATTTGATGTCTCAACCATGGTGGTGGACACGGGCTGAGAGGTCGGATCATATCCAGTCACATTTGACAATCCCAATTAATATTTCCACGAGAGATCCCCAGGTAATTCTAAAAAATTGGGCATAAGAGTTTGTGTAGGAGTGTATAGGGAGGAGGCTTTTCTTGCAGGATCTCTTTGATAATCACAAGTCTGTATGGAAGAGGTTCACCGTTGGGTCCAAGATATATAGGTTATGTCTGATACAAAGGAAGAGAATAGGAAGGTCCTAAAGTAATAGGTGAATATGGATGAGGCTCCTCGGGTTTGACAACATCAGGAAATAAAAGTGTCTGACTCGATAAAGTCAGGTTCAATAACCTCATGCATCAAGGTTTTAGGGACTTTTGTTTCGATTGCATCAGATTCAATGACAAGAGAAGATGTAATCTCGGGCTTGAAAATCAAAGGGACAGATGATTATGGTTGACTAATATCAAGAGGAGGACCAGAAGTAGTTTTCGAAGTTCCAAATTCGAAAATTTGCGTCTTCTTATGATTCTAACAACGACCATGAGTACCCTTTGGTGGAAGAGGTGGTTTATTTTTCATTCTACACAAACGACAGGGTGGGGGATTTTGTTATTCCATGTTGGATTAATAAATTTTAGAAATTAACACAAAAAATAAATAAAAAAGAGGGTAATCTAGGCATAAAGGATTACCAAGCAAATGTGAACAACAATATACACCTTGGCGAACCAAGGACTTAACGTACAATAACTAATATCCCCTAATTTTTTGTTCGATGTATCATGATATACAAGGCATCCGATTTAGTTACCTATGGTGAGGATAGAAACTTATAGGGGACTCCCAAAATATACTTAATGGTACATGGGAGTGTAATCTGTAATAGTGTTTTCTAATGCATAACCATTCGATTAGAGAGTTCCCATATACTTATCATTCTTGGAGTGCTATCTAATATACCCAAAGGTATGTGGACAAAAATCCTATACATTTACATACGTGGAACGATATATCACCCCTGGGATGAAACACTAGAAAACAATGACAGCTCCTACGTTTAACGACGCAAGAAAATGTCTCTATCTTAGACCTCTAAGTGTGTATGTTAATGTTAAAAATGCTCCTTAGATTTATTCAATAAGTTTTATTGTTTATCTTTGATTAAGTTTCTGTTTTGGGGTTCATTGTGAATGTCACCTGCATGTCCTAAAATTAAAACTAGCATGAGGAAGTGGAATCTTTCTCATTCAATGAAAATATATCTGAGGAAGGGAAGAGACAAAGAGTATGCATCAAACAATATGAAAAAAACAAATGTGAAAAATGAAATCCATTTCCAATGCAACTATTCCAATTTAAGTACCCACACCAAAACCCTAAATGTCAATGCAAATATTTTTCTTTTTAAGTCTCTTAATTTTCAAAAATGAAGAAAACTAAGATGCAAAGTTTAATCATTGCTTTAAATAACTTTTCAGAATGAGGAATAAAAAAACAACTCATCCAAGAAACCAAGGATCAAACAAAAATCAGTCTGCAAGCAACCTAATGATAAGAACAAAGGAAAATATTAAGAAATCCTTATCAAAGGCAATAAAACACAAATGAAAACCAAATGGAGGCTTAAGAGGGACCAAACGACACTCAAGACTCAAGGAATGGAAGTTGGAAGTAGGATAATAAAAGAGAAAGCAAAAACAAAGGAAAATTTATGTAAGAATAGGGGCTAATGCAGGTGCAGAAGAGGCTCAAATTCCTTGCAACATATTCATAAACAAGAATCTGCAGAGGTGCAACACTCTCTCCCTAGACCAAAGGGAGCGTTGGTGAAGAATAAGGGAGTTCTGACACAAGTTTTGTAATTAAGTCTCAATGAAAGGGATTCCTAGGTCCGTTCTTCACTAAAGATGATAGTGAAGGTCCAAAGAAGAGGTAAAATATACACCAAAGATAAAGAAACCACCCAAGGAATATACCCATCCCTAGTGGATTCGCCAATTTTTTATACAAAATCTATGACTACGGACATAAGTGTCTTCCCTAGACTAGGTGGCTAAGTCTAGAACAACAAAAGGAAAAATTAGATTTTTTTCCTTGAAGTAAATGGATGATGGATCAAAGCCTACCTATAATCCGTTGTATGCTTCACTCCTTTCTTGGTTTGAATGCTCCAATTCTAGCTCCCTTTTCCAATATTAGAACCTGTACAATCAGAAAACACAAGCCAACGATCTACATAATCTATGTAGCATCATATAAATACTTTATTCAATGGATCCACATGGCATCGAAATACATGAAACCATAACATCATGTATAGGGAAACAAAGAACTCTTTGCATTAATATAAATGGGAGTTACAACCATAAATAGATGTTGATCTTTCATAATAGCTCCTCTAGATTGACTTGTTCCTTCTTTGTCACAAAGTGCACCTCTAACCACCCTAATGCATGGAAAGTTACCTCTCTACAACAACTACTTAAGGGTACCCTTAGCTTGTGGATGGGCACAAATATATAAGTGAGGAGATTAAGTTGGGATTTCTTATCCAATTACCAATATAAGGTTTTAGATCCACTCTTAATGGGAGGATGGGATCAAAGGATAAGGAATGGAAAATCAAATATTCCCAATACCTTGTCTAAGTGTCTCAAGTGTTCCTCCCAATTTTTGTTGTAGATAAGGAGATCTTCAAAGAATACTAATAAATACTTTTGTAGTTTCCTCCTAAAAATATGATTCATGCATGATTGGAATACAACATGTGCATTTTCTATCTCAAATGGCATGAGAAGAAACTCATAATTTCCGTAGTGACACCTGAATGCTATTTTTGGAATATCATGTTCCCAAACTCTAATTTGGTGATATCCATATCTTAAATTTATCTTAGAAAAATATATAGCTCCAGGTAGCTCATCTATGCATGGTATTAGATACTAGTTCTTAATAGTCTTTCCATTAAGTTCCTGATAATCAATACATGACCTCATCATTTTGTCCTTGTTTTTGTCTAACACCACCATGGAAGCAAATGGAATTATAGAAGGTATGATGTGTCCCATCTATAATTTCTTCTCTAAAATTATTGGGGTGTCAATATAGAGTAGTGATGACTAGCTTGGATCCTTCCTCCAATTTTATAATATGTTCAAATCCCATGTATGGAGGTTTACTAGGAGGGATAGCCTTAGTGACCCTTCGATGCATGTCCAATAAGGCTTGGATGTCCACTAGATAATTTCGATATTCCTCTGATCTACTTTGTTGGGAGACCATACAATGCACGACCCATGCTATGTCACCATGATAAAATATATCTTCCATTTTTTTTTCTTTTACCACCTTTGGATCTCATGTAGTAATGCCCTTGAGACATAGTCTTTTCCCCTCTAGTGTAACCCACTCAGTTTCTATAGTTTTGTAGTCCTTATAATGTCTCCCAATAGTGATGTTCCATTTCACTCCCAACACCACATTGGTTTCAACCAACTCCACAACTTAGAAATCATATACTAAAGTATAGTTCCCCATTTTCAACTCCATTTGAGGAACTTTCCTTAAACATTCCATCCATTGACCACCTGCCACCTAGACATCAAACCCTTCAAATTACATGGTTTCCAAATGTATCCTTACCACTAAATCTGCATCAATAAAGTCATGGGTGGATTCCCCATCAATAAGAACTGGGACTTACTACCCTTTTATGACTCCCCTTACTTTGAATGTGTTATATCAGGGTATGCCTGATAGCTTGCCTATAATGGATCCAGGTGGTTTCCTGGTTAGTGGTTCCTCATCGATGTTGTTGTTATGCTCCTCCCTTTGAGCTTCTACCTACTTCTCCTCCTCATCAATATCTGACATTACCTTGGTGTAGTGAACCTTCCCTTTTCCCAAGCACTAACGTTGTGGAACCCAAGGTTCCTTGCAACTAAAACACAACTTCTTCCTTCTTAACCCATCTCTAGATTCTTCCATTCTTCCTTTATCTTTCCATGGCTTCTTTTATTTCCTATTGGGTGGGGGAATGAACTTGGTTGCTTCCCTCTTAGACATAATGCCTTCCATATCCCTAGTTTTAGTGATAGCCTCCTCAGGTGTGTTAGGTTGAAAATCCTTCACCCATTCGCGCAAAGGGTCGTTTAGCCCTTCTAGGAACAACATTATTAATGGGTTATGGGAATATCTATCACCATTACCACCAATATTTTAAACTCCATGACATAACGATCATGGCTCCCATTAAGATAATTATTTGAAGTGTAGTTGTGGGTCCCTATCAAATATTTGGATTAATCTCTCTGTGAATTCTATGTAGGAGTTGATGCTATAATGTAGTAGTGTTTTTAACCCATGGTACCACCATTTATGAGCTTCAACTTCTAGATGGAAAGTGGAATATCGAATTGTCTTTAATTATTTCATGGGATTGGGCTAAAATTATGTGTCGATATTTTGTACCTGTTGGCGACAATTATTGTCCCCCTAGAGACAGCCTAGAGTTTCCATAGACCAGTGCCTAGGACATCTTATCATTGTAGGGAGCATGTAATATAACTTGGGTGTCAATCCAAAAGGCTCTCCTCCTATCTCTTGTAAAACAAGGAAATGAATTTAAATGGGACCAGAACTTACAGAAACTGCCACAGAGAGAGTAATATTGCAGAGACAAAATGCAAAGCTCCAACACAAAAGCATCAGACAGTTAAGAGACAATTTACTGTAAAGAGGGCCGATTCAAATAATATGCCATGGAAATTAAATATCAGAAGGTGTATGTAGGGAAAGAAACATAAGAGGATATTAGTTAGCTTTGGTCTGATACCCAGATACACAACAGAACCACAATATGGGCTTATCATTCTAAGAATCCATACATGACAATGGCGTTTTAAAAGTACCCTCCCAAAGAAACTAATATAGCAGAAAGATGGATGAAATGAACATGAAACAATATATCATGCTTGAGCAATATTTAAAGAGCTTGACTGATCCAAGTATGGGCATCAACTAGGATGAATCCTTACCTAAAATCAGTGAGCCACTCGCATCCCAGTACATGATACAAGAGGATATATGAAATGGAATGTTGTATTAATCACATAAAAGAAGGTTACATACTGTGAAATACCAAAGACCAGAATCCTCATTACAGATAGAACTCCTCCTCACTGAGACCCTACGGGCTCTGAGCCTTCATACAAAAGCTTAACAAAGTGTATACAAATGAGCCTTTCACTGCACAATTATCTGATACAAGTCTGGAACCCTTACAATGTCTTTCTTCCTCCCTTTTATAGAAGAGGGAGTAGAGAAGCTAATAAAAGAGGTAGGTGAAAACAATTAATAATTACATTAAAACAAAATGGTGGAAACATTTTGTGCCCATACTATTTGACGGCTCTAGGATGCTGAAGGTACTTTGGGGCTACTCCAGGAAGTAAATGTTGTGGGTGCCAATTTCTCCAGGGATAAGACATGAAGAATAAAATATATAACATTCGGTACCTTCCTAAAGAGAATTTGGCTGAAATAAACCCTGAGGACATTGTTTTCTGTGAAAAGATCTTTCTAGTAATCTGCAGGGCCTTCGTTCTGGTACTTCACTTCGAAAAGGGTATGTGAGAGCCCCAAAGTCCTTAAATACGTTTCTTGAATCCCCTGCTCTTCACTTATATTTTCTATCTGCGCCATTAATTCTTCATCTGCTCAACCTGTGCATTTGAATGACCTTGGAGGGTTTGATAGTTTTAAATCCTGGCTTTTTAATGGATGTCATGTCAGCATATCTCCCCGGATCCTTGCTCCATAATTCTGCATTTGATAATTGGTCCTCTGGAGCGTACTCGACTTCTGTGGTGGTGGACATGAATTCTGATGGTTCTCCATCACCAAAAACCTGCAAAACCCACAAAATGGTTAAAGAAAACTAGGCACCAGGGTAATGAATGAGGCAGTGACCACGGAGTGGTGATATGGACTGATTGAAACGATGAGGGGAAGCAGGGTGACAGAGGAATGAAGGGTGGCAACGAAAAACACAGTGGGACAACGCTGTGTGGACGAGGCGGAGACAGACAACATAGACACGTAAACGATGCATGGAAAAGGTGGAGGTGAATGTGAATGACACGTGGGCGTACGAGAGACTATACGGAAGGGGTGACGTAGAGGTGGACTTGGTCAACCGACGGGGTGCGCGGACAATTCTGGGCCATATGATCAAAGCAAGATCAACGGTTAACATTATGTCAGGCGGTGGTGAGTTGGTGGGCCACGGGTGATGTAGACGGGAGTTAAAAGCTGCACAACTTTGGAGAATAATCGCTATTGGATTGAGCACCCAAAATCGGACGATTCACATAAATTTCGCTACACGTCCAAAATCGAAGGATAATGCGCGAAATGGGGGCGGTTTTGGAACAGTGGTTGAGACACGCGTCATGCGATTAATGGAATCGTTGCGCTTTGCGGAAAACTGCCAGCCCTGGATAAGCGGTGCGAAATAATCAGCCGGTTTTAAGCAGTGGTAAGGCGCGATGGGGTCCACAAGGCGGATGAGCTCCGCACCGTCGATCTGTGGCATGATCGGACGACGCGCAATGCACTCGATGGCTGTGTATGATAAGTGCTTTAGGTCTGGCGCATGGTCACGGGGCTGAGTCGCGTGGAATGAAAATCAGAGGGGATAGGGCTAGACGGGCTGAATCCAGCGTGCTTCTTAGGTGTGATCTTCCAGACCTATGCAGCGTAATTTGAAGGCACAGAACAATGACGATAGGCAGAAAATGAGCTCCTCAGGTCCCAATAGGAAATTTGCAAAGGTTCAGGAGGGCTGGGAAGCCAAAAAATTTAAATGAGGGGCTGTCATAGACAACATTGGCTCCAACTGGGGATGGCGCATTCATACTTGGGCGTGTCGAGAACCTGCAGACCTCCGAATCATAATCTCATGTAAACTCTGCTCTTCGGGCCCTCTTACTTTTCACTCTATGAATCATCAACACGTTCAACTTGTAAAAACTGTAGCAAAAACTAATATATAGTATGGTACATCAGGCTTGCTCTACCTGAATCAGAATTGGAAGTAGGGTTTCAGAAATTGGCCGTTTACAGGGGTATCCAGCATGTCACCCTGTAAATTCTCCAATGTGAAAGTGGTATGCCTCCCTGTGCCACAATTTTAAACGGACCAAACCACAGGGGATCAAATTTCCCATGCTTTCCTTTTTCAGCCCTCCAGACATCCCATCTGAGCACCAGATCTCCAACTTGCAATTTCCTGTCTTTTGCATACTGATCAAACACATGTTTCATTTTTTCCTGATATTCAGCTAATCTCTGATTCACTTGGTCTCATGTTTCCTCTAATTCTACCAATTGATTGATTCTTCTGGCCATATCATCGGACTCTTCCTGAATCTCCTGCATGAATCGTGCCACTGGTAAAGCCAGCTGCACAGGAAACACTGTTGCTCGTCCATATACCAATTCGTATGGAGATTTCTCAGTTGCTCTCTTACTGGTGATTCTATTAGCCCATAGAGAAAACTTCAATTGGGAATCCCAATTACTCTGATTTTCATTTATTGTCTTCTTCAAATCCCTCACTAGAGTTTTGTTGGAGGATTCTGCCAAGCCATTTCCCTGTGGATAGTAAGCTGTGGAGTGCTTTAATGTAATATTATACTGCTGGCAGAAATTTACAAATTTTGCAGACTTGAAGGCCTGTGCATTGTCAGTCACTATTCTAGCGGGAAAACCAAACCTGGATATGATGTTTTCTTCCATGAATTTTATGATGATAGTGTCAGTGGCATTCCTTGCGGGTATGGCTTCCACCCATTTTGTAAAGTAATCTATGGCTGTTAAGATCCATTTATGCTATCCACTTGATGGGGGATGTATTTCTCCAATAAAATCTAATCCCCATTTTTGGAATGGTTCATTCACATGAACTGGAATCAGGGGCAAAGCTGCCAAATTCTGTTTCTCAGCAAATTTTTGACACTTATCACATGCTCTAACCCAAGTAAAAACATCTCCGAATAGTTTTGGCCAATAGAAACCAGCCTTCAGAATTTTATGAGCTGTGGCCCTCCAGCTGTAATTTCCTCCAAAGATTCCTTCATGAAATTCCATCATTATACTCTCTACTTCATTTTCTGTGAGGCATAGGAGTAGAATCCCAGAAGGATCTCTCCAATATAGCTTCCCATTAGCAACTATGTACTTTTGTGACTTTAATCTCAATGACCTGTATTTCGCTTTATCACAACTTGGAGGACAATTGAGTGTCAAAATATATTCAACTATTTCTTTGTACCATGGACTAGTAAGGTATTTTATATGTACTTTCTGAGTAGCCATCTCCAGTCCTTGTTGCTCTTTTTCTCTTTCAGATCCTCCATTTGCAATCATAGACAAATTTATGCCCAGAGCTTGATAGTTTGATTCAGATAACATTTTGGCAAGCCCTTGTCCTTTAATCAGCTTAGTAGGTTTGATATCCAAGTCATATTCCTGTATCTTTGCAATCCATCTCCCTCTTTTTCCTTCACTGTCTCCCTGAATGAGAATATCTTTGACAGCTGTTGTAGGGACATATGCAGTAATGTGAGACTGCAAAACATATGTTCTAAAGGCTTTGAGGGACTTGACCAGGGCATATGCCTGCTTTTCTAATACATTTTATTTCAATTCAGCATCATGGAACACCTGGCTAAAGAAAGCTATAGGTTGCTCAAATCCTTCTTCATTTTTCTGTAACAAAACACTAGCTATTGTATGAGGTGATGCAAAAGAAAAGATCATAAATGGCTTTGCATAATCTGGTCCAGCTAACACAGGAGCTTCAGCGAATGCAGCTTTAATTCTAGCAAAGGCCTCCCGTGATTCTTGTGACCATTTCACCTCACTATTCTTCTTTAGCATATCTGTTATATGCCTAACTATCTCAGCATAGTTAGGAATGAATCTTCTTAGAAAATTTATTCATCCCAAAAACACTTGCAATTCTTTCTTATTTCTGGGGAGAGAGATGTTATTTATAACCTCTACTCTTTTAGGATCTATTCTCACCCCATCTTTAGTTACAATATGTCCCAAAAGTTTGCCTTCCTCTAACGCAAATAAAGACTTTTGTGGATTAAGAGAAAGACCATACCTTCTACATTTTTCAAAAGTTCTTTGTAAATGCTCAATGTGTTCAACATCATTTTTTGAAAACACTGTAATATCATCCAGGTACACCACCATAAATTTATCTTGCTCCCCAACAAAAGCTATGTCCATCGCTCTCTGAAAGGTGGCCCCTGCATTAATCAGGCCGAAAGGCATCCTGGCATACATAAATGTACCCCATGGTGTGATGAAAGCAGTCTTCTTCTGATCTTCTGGGAGTACAGCCACCTGGTTATAACCAGAGAAACCATCCATCATTAACATTCTAGATGCTCCGACCACTTTCTACAGTATGTGGTCCATTTTGGGTAGTGGATAATTATCTTTTAAAGACGCTCTGTTTAAATTCCTGAAATCCACACATAGCCTTATCTCTCCATTTTTCTTTCTGACGGGGACTAAATTAGCAACCCACTCTGAGTACCTCAATGGCACAATTATTTTGGCCTTTAGCAACTTCTTGATTTCTTTTTCAATGGAGGGAAGCAGCAGAGGATTTATCTGTCTGAGTTTCTGCTTATAAGGTTTTGCATCTTCTCTCAAAGGAATTTTATGCTGCATTATACTAACATAAAAATTTTTAAGGTCCTGATAGGACCATGCAAATACATCTTTATAAGATTGAAATAATTTCAGGTATTTTTCCTTGTATTCCTCTGGGACCTTCTTTGATAACTTCACAATTTTAGGCTCAGCATTAGTTCCCAAATTCAGATCTTCCACTTGATATTCTTCTACTATTTTACTAGGCTGCAATGAGACATCATTTTTATTGAATAATATTTCTAGAGGCACCAGCCCTCTAGGGATGACATTTCCTTTCAGCTGCAACACTTTACTTCTTGCCATTTTCTCTTCCCATTTATTTTCTGAAACATTTTCAGTATCATCTTCCTCACAATCATCAGTCTCCATATTGGAGAATTCTCCCACTGTTTCCAAGAATTTCCTCATCTTTTCATCATCTTCAAATACCTGCCAATGCTTAATATTGTCTGGGATTGATGGTCTATAACGTACCTCAATTTCATACCTCAGGAGAGGATTCTGAGGAGGATGAAATGTACTAGCTGCCACAGCAAGAGAATCTGCCATTTTATTCTAGTTCCGGGGCATGAACTAGATGTTGAATGCCAAGAAGAAGTTCTCCACCATGTCCCATACTTCATTTCTATAAGCTCTCAGCCGTGGATGTTTAGTTTGACATTGATTTTTGACCTGTCTAACCACCATCTCAGAGTCTCCTAGAACCTTTAAATATTGTATGCCCATACTCCTGGCTGTTTGTAATCCCAATAGCAGTGCTTCATATTCAGCTACATTATTAGTAGCTTCATACTCCAATTTAAAAGACAGTGGGATCCATTTTCCTGTAGGAGAAATCAATAATACCCCAGCTCCATTTCCTTCTCTTGAATTTGCCCCGTCAAAATGTAAAGTCCAGATTCCTGCGTCATGGTTCCATGAAGGCTGCTCAATCTTCGTCTGGCAGAAGGAAGGTTCCTGAGCATAATTTTTATCTTTTTCTAGCATCAAACATGAGAAATATCCTTCCTTACTATAGATTGGTGAGTTCTCTGAGCTGTCAGCCTTAGTCACCATCTTGACGAATCTGGTTTCTCTATATAATCTCCTCTCCTGGCCACCAAAAATTGGGATAGTGGCATATGTTAAATCTAATTTGAGTGACTCACCAATTTTTGTTCCCCAGGACCTTGACAACAGCATGCCAAAGCGAGCTGGGATGTCAGCCACCACAATGTCCATTACTACACTTTTTGCTGGAATTTGGGCCAGATTGACCACTAAATCTTTAATCATCCCCAAGCATTTGACTCTTTTGGAATCAAATGAATATAGGTCCTTATATGGGCATGTGATTTGTAGTCCTAGTTGTTCCATGACAGACAGAGGCATAATATTATGGGAAGCTCCAAAATCTAACATACAATTATGTAACAGCAAGTCATGAATGACTAGAGACACATAGAAAGGAGGAGTAGAGGGGTCTACCTCCTCGACATGTGGGCCGAAGACTACCATGGGTCTTTCTTCTTGGAGGTTTAGACTATTTGGAATAATTGGTGTTTCAGGGGGGAACATAAAAGAAGTAACTTGAGATTGGTATGCAGGTTGCTTCAAAAGCTCAGTCAAGGGGACTGGGATCTTGACTTTCTCAAGTTCTTTTTGCAGACTAAAAGCAGGAGGGGAATTTTCTATTACCACTTCCTTTGACTCTTTATTTTCTGTTGAAGGGTTTAACTTCTTTTGAGAAGTACGATCTCGGCATTAGGAGGAGCAACAACTTTTGAAGAAGGAATTTGATAATTAGGAAATTTGCCAGGTTTGTTTAGAGCTCTTACCTTTGAGCGAGATGCTTCCCTTAAGGGAGGCTCCTCTTCTTGGTCACAGTCGAGTTCTCTTCTGGAAGATGCGAGATCATATTTTGTTAAAATGTGCTTATGAAATCGTTAAAAGCTGTTTGCAATAATGATCCTCTACAGTCACCTTGACATCTCACGACCTCTTCTTCTTGTTGGGAAAAATCTTGAGAGAGGGGGTGAATGGGTGTTCTTATAATCAAATCTTTTTACTTTCATTCCTTAAACCATACGCTAATTTCCTTGATCTCTACTCGTATATCTTTGAATCCATATGAAACTAGTGTACAGTCTAGATATGTCATTAAATCTTCACTTAAAACCATTCTCATTTATTCATCGGATATTTTAATAAGAAGTAAACATGTGTAGTAACAACAGAATAAACCATCACACAAAGCATCACACATGAACACCGGGATTTTTAGGTGGAAACCCAAGTCGGGAGAAAACCACCGCTGCAGTTGCTCAGCCTTAAATATTTTATTATAGAGAAAACATCTTAAAACATATGTGCTGGTGCAGACTCCTACCAGCACGCAGGCACCCACCTGCGCTCGTTTACCAGCCTCTCCTGGAAGGGAGCTCCAACCCCCTGACTCGTTTACCAGCCTCTCCTGGAAGGGAGCTACGACCCCCTGCTCTCGTTTACCAGCCTCACCTGGAAGGGAGCTACGACCCCATGATCTCGTTTACCAGCCTCACCTGGAAGGGAGCTACCACCCCCTGACTGAAGGCTACAACCCTTAGCACCACCTTGGACCACGTTTCATCAATTTTCACACTGGATCCAACAACTTCAATAGAACAATACTTGTAGGCCCCGTTTCATCATATTTCCAGACTGAACCCTTTCCATACTTTTAAGCACAAACATACATCACCAACAGATACTTATCAACACAGATCAGATAGCAGAAACACAGTAGAACAGATCAGATATTTCATACCCTTTGCTTCAGCAAACCCTAGTTTGCATACGCGCTTTCCTTTCTCTGATGTCGCGTATATACGCGCTTCCTTCCATATAAACCGGCGTATACTTCAGTACAAATTACAAAGCTAATTTTATTGCGCATACGCGCTTTCTCTTCAGCGAAGCCGCGTATATACGCGCTTCCTCTTCGGCGAAGTAGCGTATAGATCTTCAACCATCATAGAGCAGCATACTTCTTCAGATCAGATATTCAGTTCAGATTTAACCCTTTACTTCAGACAGATGTTCACCTCATCACAGATCCAATCACTCCATAAACAGATCTAGCAAATACAGATACATTTCAGATCTAGATATCCCGCTTCATCATCTCTTCATTGGTGCATCATAGATTCAGATCTATCATCAAACCTTTACCCTTTCCATACAGATATACTTCACAGAGAAGTATTCATTCAAGCTCAGACATCTTGCACCCACACTCATGATCTGCACAATGAATTTCTTCTCCTTATATAGGTTTATCCTTTTTCAATACCATGGGTTAAAGCAATACCATGAGCCTTCAATACCATGGGCCAAAGCAATACCATGAGCCTTCAATACCACGAGCCAAATCAATACCATGAGTCTTCAATACCACGGGCCCCTGGATTTGCACTTTTTGAGCGCTTTTGCCCATACGCGACTTGGAACGTTCTTTTCCGCGTGCATACGCGACTTTCCTTAGACAGATCCGCGTATTCATAGAGACATACTCTTTTCATCATAATTTGAGCACATTCTGAATTCTTTTCTTCATTGCCTTCTGTACACACTGTAGATACATCATATTTTCTTCATCAAGAACATATTCTATCAAGCACAACTTTATCAAGTAAGTTGCCATCTTCTTCATCAAGTGAGTTGCCATTCAATGACAACACTTAGCATCATATTGCTAACTAACATCATATCACATCAGACACTTAGCATCATATTGCTAACAAACATCATATCACATCAGATTTACATCGTTTACCAAGTCCATCAAGTCAAGCATAACTTCATCAGGTGGATTTCCATCAAGGACAACACATGTCAACAGTCGCATGTCTTCATCTTCATTCAGTGGGTTGCCATCAAGGACAACACTCTGCATCATATTTCCAACAATCTCCCCCTTTGGACTTGATGGCAACCATGATGGTGTTTGGTTACCACAAAAGATAAGTATATTGACACCATGTCACTCTCCCAATTCTTTGACACCATTATCTGCATTCAAACACCATGTCACTCTCCCCCTTTGACATCAAGGGCAAAGGGCGGATCAAAAACCAACATACTCTCCCCCTTTGACATCAAGGGCAACGGGCGGATCAAAACCAGCGGATCAAAAACCAACACACTCTCCCCCTTTGACATCAAGGGCAATGGGCGGATCAAAACCAGCGGATCAAAACCAACATACTCACCCCCTTTTCTTCTCATGTAGAAGAAGCGTTCTGCAGATCTGATGTATACTGAAGTGACCAAGCTCCCCCTGAGATCATGATGAATCTTCAAACATATTTTTCAATGAAGTACATGACTCTATGAACTTCCTATCACCAAAAGACTCAAAATTACATCAAATATCCAACCAAGTGGATTTACATATAAGACTCAAGTACCCAACCAAGTGGGTTTACATATTTCAATTTAGCTACCCAACCAAGTGGTTTTACAAAATTTGACTCAGCTACCCAACCAAGTGGGTTTACAAATTAGACAAGTCCTTACATGACTGAATATTACAATTTTACATCATGGGTCTCAACATGACCTTTTCATCAAACTACAAATATAAATTTAAGACCAACACCAGAAAGTCCTCAAGAAAGAGAACATATTTCAGAACCATCATAATGCCAACAATGCATTATACTCAGCAACGCTAAAGCTCCCCCTGAATCTGTGCATCCATGCATCCTTTTCATATGACTAAGGCTCCCCCTTAGTTTGTGCATCCTGAACACTTTCACCAACAAATCATCAAGGCATCTTTATCAAAACATGAGAAAAGAATTATGAGAACTGGAACACCACCAGATATACCAAACAGTATCAGAGATACCAAACAGCACTGCAGCTGTGCTGAAGAGAGCTGACTCCAAACTAAAAAATGTCAGCAATCAGACATACGCGGTTTTATGTGCATGAACTCGCGTATATACGCGACTGTGTTTCAGGAAACCCGCGTATACAATACCATCTTCTACATTTTAACCAAAACTGATCCTTTGTGAGGCAGAGACAATGTTCAGCAACTTTCTAAGATATTTGAATAGTTTCCTGGAATACAGATAGATAAAACAATGTAGTTGTATCTTCAAGCATCATCCAATGGTTGTAGCATAAGCACATTAGTATCCAAGTCTTCAGATTCTTTGCAGCATCAATACATTCTTTCCATACCAGAACAGCATCTTCACATAAGTTTCAAGCAATCATCCATGTGGTCCAACATCACCATGATATTTAAGATTTAACATGAAGTACCATATGTAGGCAAAAGATCTTAACCATAGTAACAAGCTCTGCATGAACTAGACTTCCAATTTCATCCAACAGATAAACTTCAGCAAGCAGTAAACACAGCTCATTCAACGTCTCATCATCATAAACCATGTACCAAACCATCATCATTTGAGCATGAGTATCACAATAACCAAAGAATAAGCAATCATATTGCCAACAATACAATCATTAGTATTCAACCTGCTGCTCCCCCTGAACCAATGCTCTTCCTTAATTCGTGTAACCTGAAAAACCTTCATTAGCCACAATCTCTGTATGATCTGTCCTTATCTCTGAATTACAAGACTTACATTTCAGCACCAAATGCTCTTCATCAAAAAGCAAACAGGACTCATCCATAATCTTCTACATAAGAAACCAAATATCATATCATCATTAGAACTGAGAAGTTAGGCTTGTACTGCGTTAATAATACAGTTATTAACAATCAGACTGTTACTCCCCCTGAGCCTCTGCTCCAGATCTTCAACTATCATACCAATTCTCTTATCATAAATGCATACGCGACTGTGTCTGCTTAAACTCGCGTGTATACGAGACTTTTGTGAATAGAACCCGCGTATGGAAAGTGAAACATAGAAATTTTTCACATTCCTTTATCTCCCCCTGAACTTGTCCTTCCTGTACCTGTCTTCTTCATATCAAATGTTCTGTTAGAGATACATATAACCAGAATAATCAAATCAATCATGAGAGACATCATACATTGCTCCCCCTGTGATGATACATTACTAAATCTCATAATGTATCCCACATCATTCGTGCAGTCAATCAGAGAAGTAAGCTTCAAAAGAGGATGACTGCAGTAGGGTCTGAATTCCCTACGTTTCTGATCGGTCCTCCTTCTTTTTCCAAATTTTCTTGAGCTTTCCAACTGTGTGCTGAAAATTGTCCACTTTCCCAGATCTGTTCATCCTGCATTCTTTTTCTACATGTCCATACTTGTTACAAGCATAACATCTCATGTGGTCAGAGAAATACACATACGAATCATAATGAGTATTTCTATTCTTCCTCCTTTTACAATCAGCTGCTTTATGTCCATACTTGTTACATGAAAAACAATATCCCTTGAAGCTACTAGAGTACCTTTCTGAGTAGAACCTGTTTGTTTGTGGCTGAATTGTTCTGCTTCTGAAATTTGCTGCAACATGCCCATAATTATGACATTTAAAACATTCAACATTCTTGAATGAATTCCTTTGAGAATTCATGATTGTTGGTTGAGATTTTGTCTCTTTCAACACTTCAGGTTTTGCATTGACTACCTCTGAATTTTTAGCACTTCCTTGTGAGCTAGATTCACCTTTAATAGTTTCATGGAAACCAAGACCATGTTTGATAGCAGGAGACCTTTGATTACTCAGAATATTGTCCAAGATATTAGTACTATCATGAAACCTTAAAAGTTTAACCTTTTCTTCTAATTTACCTTTGAGAATATTTACCTCAACCTCCAAGTCTTGACATTGCTTTGTCATGCTTTCTTCTTTCCTTCTTCCATGTTGTACTTGATCCTTCAGATTTAGGATCTCTTATTTCAACCAATTTTCGTTTACTTCACATGTTTGTTGCAGCTCTTCATTCTTCTTCTTTGATGCTTTGAGATCTTCTTTCGGAGATATGTTTTCAGCTTCAAGTTCTGCATTCTTCTTATTTGATTTATCCAGGTCTTCTTTGAGGGAAATGATTTCTGCTTCAAGTCCTTCCTTTTCAAATGATGGTAGATGTTCCTCACTCTTCTTACTTGATGCTTCAAGTTTTTCTTGTAGAGAGATGATTCCAACTTCAAGACCTTCATTCTTCCTTTTTGATTTTTCCAGATCTGCTTTTAGAGAAACGTTTTCTGCTTCAAGTCCTTCATTCTTCTCATTTGATTCTTCAAGTTCTATTTGCAGAGAGATGATTCCAGCTTGATATCCTTTACTTCGATTGTATACATCATCGAACATCCTTTTCAGTCTAAAACACAAAGCTTTGTTAGCAGATTCCCTCTCATTAAATTTTCTTTGTTGATCTTTGATAACTTCTTCTAGATCCACAATTTTTCTCTCCCTATCTTCATCATTGTTTGTACCACTAAGATCTTTCAAAGGATGACCCCAATCACTATCTGATTCATCTTCTTTAATTTCTGCTAAACTGGTTTTCTGAGACATCTCCTTACTTTGAGTATCCTTCTTCTTTGCCATGAGCACTTGTAGAGCTTGGTTAGAATCTTCTTCATCTTCACTTTCACTATCATAATCTTTGCATATACAGTTAAGTAAAATACAAGAACAACGATCAATACCTGTTTCATCTTCTATACATGATTTCCGAGGCTTCTTCTTTCCTTGAGTAACCTTCTTCTTTTGCTTCTTTCCCATTGCGACGGATCTCCTTTAAGCGATCAAGCTTCGGCAGAAGGACCTGCTCTGATACCAATTGTTGGGAAAAAATACTGAGAGGGGGGGGTGAATCAGTATTTACTGCATAATCAAATATTTTTACTTTTTCATTCCTTAAAACCCATACGCTACTTTCCTTCAGTAAACTAGCGTATATACGCGGATCTCCTTTATGAAACTAGCGTATACACAGAGATCTAGATCTGTCATTAAATCTTCACTTATATTATTCCATCATTCATTCATCAGATGTTCAATAAACAGTAAACATGTGCAGTAAGAACAGAATAAACCATCACACAAAGCATCACACATGAACACCAGGATTTTTAGGTGGAAATCCAAGTCGGGAGAAAACCACCGCTGCAGTTGCTCAGCCTTCAATATTTTATTATAGAGAAAACATCTTACAACATATGTGCTGGTGCAGACTCCTACCAGCACGCAGGCACCCACCTGCGCTCGTTTACCAGCCTCTCCTGGAAGGGAGCTCCAACCCCCTGACTCGTTTACCAGCCTCTCCTGGAAGGGAGCTACGACCCCCTGCTCTCGTTTACCAGCCTCACCTAGAAGGGAGCTACGACCCCCTGATCTCGTTTACCAGCCTCTCCTGGAAGGGAGCTACAACCCCCTGACTGAAGGCTACAACCCTCAGCACCACCTTGGACCACGTTTCATCAATTTTCACACTGGATCCAACCACTTCAATAGAACACAACTTGCAGACCGCAATTCATCATAGACGGAACCCTTTCCATACTTTTAAGCACGAACATACATCATCAACAGATACATATCAACACAGATCAGATAGCAGAAACACAGCAGAACAGATCAGATATTTCATACCCTTTGCTTCAGCAAACCCTAGTTTGCATACGCGCTTTCCTTTCTCTGATGTCGCGTATATACGTGCTTCCTTCCATATAAACCGGCGTATACTTCAGTACAAATTACAAAGCTAATTTTATTGCACATACGCGCTTTCTCTTCAGCGAAGCCGCGTATATACGCGCTTCCTCTTCGGCGAAGTAGCGTATAGATCTTCAACCATCATAGAGCAGCATACTTCTTCAGATCAGACATTCAGTTCAGATTTACCCTTTTACTTCAGACATATGTTCGCCTCATTTCAGATCTAAGCCTTCCATAAACAGATCTAGCAAATACAGATACATTTCAGATCTAGATATCTCGCTTCATCATCTCTTCATTGGTGCATCATAGATTCAGATCTATCATCAAACCTTTACCCTTTCCATACAGATATACTTCACAGAGAAGTATTCATTCAAGCTCAGACATCTTGCTCCCACACTTATGATTTGCACAATGAATTTCTTCTCCTTATATAGGTTTATCCTTTTTCAATACCACGGGCCAAAGCAATACCATGAGCCTTCAATACCATGGGCCAAAGAAATACCATGAGCCTTCAATACCACGAGCCAAATCAATACCATGAGTCTTCAATACCACGGGCCCCTGTTTTTGCACTTTTTGAGCGCTTTTGCCCATACGCGACTTGGAACGTTCTTTTCCGCGTGCATACGCGACTTGCCTTAGACAGATCCGCGTATTCATAGAGACATACTCTTTTCATCATACTTTGAGCACATTCTGAATTCTTTTCTTCATTGCCTTCTGTACACACTGTAGATACATCATATTTTCTTCATCAAGAACATATTCTATCAAGCACAACTTCATCAAGTAATTTGCCATCTTCTTCATCAAGTGAGTTTCCATTCAATGACAACACTTAGCATCATATTGCTAACTAACATCATATCACATCAGACACTTAGCATCATATTGCTAACAAACATCATATCACATCAGATTTACATCGTTTACCAAGTCCATCAAGTCGAGAATAACTTCATCGAGGTGTATTGCCATCAAAGGACAACACATGTCCAGACTCCAGAAGTTTGTCACATGTCTTCATCTTCATTTAGTGGGTTGCCATCAAGGACAACACTGCGCATCATATTTCCAACATCTTCTTCGTGCGATGGACATTCTACTTCATCGTTGTTTGAAAAAGCGAGATTGTTTGAAAAAGCGAGTTTTGCATCCTATGATTCTGGCAACATCTTCGGTGGAGTCATCTCTGGACCTTCCCGGAGTCTGATGGGTGTGGAACTTAATCTTGCTACTCCTTCGCTTCTCTTACTTGAGTATTTGCGGGGGTGGCCTTCTATTACCGAGGATTGTAACCCCTCGTTGGGGAGCATTCTGAAATTCTTGGGAGTTGAGTTCTTGGTTTCCAATTCAAGCTCAACCAATTTATTAGAAAGATTCTTTATCATTTTGCTCATTTCTTCAATTTTATCTGAATCCTTATCCCGATTGGAGGTAGATACCTCCTCTTTACCTCTTTTTTCGCGTATCTTGTTCGGCTTTTCACTTTTAATTTTCAGTGGAAGCAAATTTTTCTTCCCAATTCGAGAGCATCTAGCGAGCATCATCTAGGGTGGCGGGATTTCTTTATCCGAGAGAGAAACCAAAATTTGAGTCAAAGGTCGCTATGAAAACAACTTTGGCGACGTTACGATGAGGCTTCATATCCGTGGGGAGATTTAGATATAACTTGTTAAATATTTTGATAAATTCGGACACCCCTTCATTATGTTTCTTCTTGAGTGTATTGAACTTAGTAAGACACTCGTCCATGATCCTTCTTTTCTCCCCATTTTCCGAGAAAAATTATTCTCCATATCGTCCCAAGTGGTTACGGACCGGTTTCCTAATGTTTTGAACCATTTTTCTCGGCTTCACCTCCAGAGATCGCACAAATAATGTTAAGACCACATCCAAATTTTCAACATTAAAGTTTTTTGCGAAAGAGCAGAAGGTTTCAAGATGTTTTTGAGCATCTATTTCATTTTCCCCAGTGAATGCGGGCAAGAATTTCAAATAATCTTGTGGCATATCATTCGAGACACTGGGTAATGCTGGGGGAGCATATTTGTTTAACAAAAAAGTCTGGAACATTAGCCATTGGAGGAGGTGGGGGTTGTGCAACAATCTGATGTACAAATGGAGGAAGAGGCGAGAGGTGGGGGTGGAGTATGAATAACAACGGGAATATCATCGTACGTGGCTTGAGGTGTAGATGGAAACAATTCACGATTAACATGGGCTACCTCTGTAACTTCTTTAACCTCTTCGGCCTCGGGGTAGGACAAAATTTCTCTTTAGCTCTAGCACTTCCCCGGGGTGGGCTATCCGAGTAATATTCGGGGATTTTCCTCGTCGCAGTCGGGATTTTCTACCTGGAATTTCTTGAGATGAAGAGGATCGATAATCTTCTATGGAAAACTCCGGAACTATAGTACGGATCGATGGTATTTTTCTCCAACTTCTTCTATGAATAATCTTCTCTCGGGTCGATGTAGAGGATGCTTTCAACTTAGACGTATCCGACCTTAAATATGGCTTTCGAGGAGCTAGGACGTCCAATGGATTAATCAAATAAAGAACGAGAGAGTCGCCAAGGTGAGAGATAAAAAAACTCTTCAACTCTCCGTGCTCACCCGATTAGAGAGTGAATATGATTTTTCGAGGTCCGGGGAACCGATTTTCTTAAATTCGGTCCCCGACAACGACGCCCGTAGAAAGATGTTGTCGACAATTATTGTCCCCCATAGAGACGACTCTAGAGTTTCCATAGACCGATTGCCTAGGACATCTTATCATAACGAGGAAGCATATAATATAACTTGGGTGTCAATCCAAAATGCTCGCTTTGCTATCTATTGTAAAACAAGGAAATGAGTTTAAATGGGACCAGAACTTACGTAACCGCCACTGAGAGAGAGTAATATTGCGGAGACAAAATGCAAAACTCCAACACAAAAGCATCAGACAGTTAAGAGACAATTTATTGTAAAGAGGGCCGATTCAAATAATATCCACAGTAAATTAAATATCGAAGGTGTATGCGAGGGGAAAGAAACATAAGAGGATATTAGTTAGCTTTGGTCCGATACCCCGGATACACAACGAGAACCACATATGGGCTTATCATTCTAAGAATCCATACATGACAATGGAATTTTAAAAGTACCCTCCCAAAACAACTAATATAGCGAGTAAAGATGGGTGAAATGAACATGAAACATTATATCATGCCCGAGCCATATTTAAAGCGCTTGACTGATCCAAGTATGGGCATCAACTAGGATGAATCCTTACCTAAAATCGAGTGAGCCACTCGCATTCTAGTACATGATACAAGAGGATATATGAAATGGAATGTTGTATTAATCACATAAAATAAGGTTAAATATTGTGACATACCAAAGACCAGAATCCTCATTACGTGATAGAACTCCTCCTCACCGAGACCCCTACGGGCTCCGAGCCTTCATACGTGAGCTTAACAAAGTGTATACAAATGAGCCTTTCACTCGCACAATTATCCGATACAGGGTCCGGAACCCTTACAATGTCTTTGTTCCTCCCTTTTATAGAAGAGGGAATAGAGGATCTAATAAAAGAGGTAGGTGAAAACAATTAATTATTACATTAAAACAAAATGGCGTAAACATTTTGTGTCGACTCTAGGATCTTTCGAAGGTACTTTGGGGCTACTCCGGAAGTAAATGCTATGGGTGCCAATTTCTCCCGGGGGATAAGACATGAAGAATAAAATATATAACATTCGGTACCTTCCCCGAAGAGAATTTGGCTGAAATAAACCCCGAGGACATCTTTTTTCTCGTGAAAAGATCTTTCTAGTAATCTAGTAGGTCTTTCTTCTCCGGTACTTCGCTTCCAAAAGGGTATGTAGGAGCCCCAAAGTCTTTAAATACGTTCCTTGAATCCCCGCTCTTCACCGATATTTTCTATCTGCGCCATTAATTCTTCATCTCGCTCGACTTTCGTGCATTTGAATGACCTTGGAGGGTTTGATAGATTTAAATCCTCGGCTTTTAAATGGATGTCATGTCGAGCATATCTTCCCGAATCCTTGCTCCATAATTTCGCATTTGATAATTGGTCCTCTGGAGCGTACTCGACTTCCGTGGTGGTGGACGTGAATTTCGATGGTTCTCCATCGCCATAAACCCTGCAAAACCCACAAAATGGTTAAAGAAAACCGAGTGCCGGGGTAATGAATGAGGCGATGACCACGGAGTGATGATATGGACTCGAGTGAAACAATGAGGAAAGGCAGTGGTGACGGAGGAATGAAGGGTGGCAACGAAAAACATAGTGGGACAACGGCTCGTATGGATGAGGCGGAGACCAACAACATAGATACGTAAAGGATGCATGAAAAGGTGGAGGTGAATGCGAATGACATGTGGGCGTATGAGAGACTATACGGAAGGGGGTAACGTGGAGGTGGAATTGGTCAACCGACGGGGTGCGCGGACGAGTTCGAGGCCGTATGATCAAAGCGAGATCAACGGTTAACATAGTGTCGGGCGGTGGTGAGTTGGTGGGCCACTGGATGATGTAGACAGAGTTAAAAGCCGCACAACTTTGGAGAATAATCGTCGTTAGATTGAGCACCCAAGATCGGGACGGTTCACACAAATTTCTCTACACGCCCACGACCGAAGGATAATGCGCGAAATGGGAGCGGTTTTGAATCGTACACGGGACACGCGGCGATCATCGTATGGAATCGTTGCGATTTGCGGCAAACCGCTTGCCCTGGATAAGTGGTGCGAAATAATCGGCCGGTTTTTAAGCGGTGGTAAGGCGCGACGGGGTCCACAAGGCGAATGAGCTCCGCACCATCAATCGTAGCATGATCGGACGATGCGCAATGCACCCGATGGTTGTGTAGGATAAGCGCTTTGGGTCGCGGTGCATGGTCACGGGGCTGAGTTACGCGGAATGAAAAATCGGAGGGGTATAGGGCCGGACGGGTTGAATCTAGCGTGCTTCTCGGGTGCGATCTTTCGGACCCGCACGAGCGTAATTTGAAGGCACGTGAACAATGACGACAGCAGTAAAACGAGGCTCCTTAGGTCCCAATAGGAATTTTTGCAAGGTTCGGGAGAGTACAGGAAGCCAAGAATTTAAATGAAATTTGTCATAGACAACTGTGACCATATTTTGTTCAAGAGCAACTCTTACCATGAGTATGGCCACTTTTCAAAGAGTTTCCCAAATAACAAGGGTCTGAACCCTCTCTTGTGCAAGCTCTAGGACCCGAGAATAATAACAAGTAAGAAGCATTCAAACAAGGTTTTTAAAGGCATAAGAAGTAACAATCTAAGAGATCTTAGTTTGTAAGGAGTGTAGAAAAAATAGTGTAGAATTGCAACTTCTCATGAAATTTTAATCTAAATCACAAGACACAATCCTACTCTATTGCTCTGCAAAATTAAATTCACAATTTAGAACATCTATCACAAACATGCAATGATAAATAACACACATGCACACAACATTTTTCCAGGGGAAAGCAACTACTAAAAACCCCTTAAGCATGCTTGCATTAATATGATGAATAGAGATGTATTACAATTACTAGTTCAATTTGAGCTCAACCTACAAGTGAATAACCTATCTCTCTGCTCACTAAGAAGATTTGGTCCAAAATTAGTCAATTTTTTCCTTTGCTTGAGCCCCTATTTTTTTTGCACAAATCCTGAGGAATTAGGCCCCTATTATTTAGGAATTTACCTCCAATTGATTGCGCAATTCCCAAGGTCGATCATCTGACTGCATGCAACACCTTTACACTCAATATTAGTCTACAACTAATGTTACACTTCCTTGGAATCTCCATCACAGCTAGAGAAGTTGAATTCTCTGCACGCACTAGATATTTTGGGTTGATTGATTAGTTAATTGGATGATCATTGCGTTAGATTGTTGTGCCACTCCAACAGTTAGAACTAGTTTAACTGAAAATAACTTGAAATAATTGACCTTGATTGCTACAAATTAGCAATCACACATGCTTAAATGAACTCCAAGCCCTCTAACTTAAATTTACTAAGCTAACTGAGTGACAAGAACCATGTCACACAAGTTAACTACATCCAAGTTGTCTATTGATGTGGAAATTTGAATTTTCTCAATTTGACCTAGGAAAAATCAAATTGAGACTTTCTTGTTGCATTTTTAAACACTCTCTCTCTGCAATAAAGGGATTATCAACCACCCCTATCCTACAATTGTGGAACTCAAACTTCCCTCTTGACAAAGCCTTTGTAAAATAGTCAGCATCTTGTTCCTCTATTGGAATGTATTTTATCAAAATTATCTGCCTCTGCACATAGTCTCGTAAATGGTGATACCAGATATCTATATGCTTGGATCAATCATGAAATACTGAATTCTCGGAAAGCTTGATGAAACCATGATTATCACAATAGATCATAGTTGAATCCATCATTTGAACAAACAATCCCACAAGTATATTTCTCATCCAAATTGCCTCACATGTTGCTTGACTTGCAACCATATATTCTGCTTTTTTCGAGTTTAGTGCCACATATTTTCTTCCTCTGCTATACCAGGAAACCATTGCAGACAAAAAATTGAAAATTCCATTTGATGTACTCTTTCAGTCGGATGGACTCCCTACGCAATCTACATCTATAAAGACACAAAACTTCACTCCCTCTATATGTTTATACCATAATCCATTATGGTTAATGCCTCTAAGGTACCGTAAAACATGCATTGCTGCCTTCCAATACAATTTGGTCGGACTAACCATAGCTTGGCTCAACTGGTTGACTGCATAGCACATATATGGTCGTGTGTTCACAAAATACATCAATAAACCCACTAACTGGCGATAAATGGTAGCATCCACCTCTTCTTGAAGTGACAGTCTCTTTCCTCCAGTTGATCGCTAGAGTTGTCTCAATGGGCTTATAACTAGCCATGTGAAATATTTGTAATATCTCGGTGGCATACTTGCCTTGAGAAACAAGCGATTCCCCATCGCCTTGCCATAATTCCAACCCGAGGAAGTAGTGCATGAGACCCATGCCCTTCATTTCAAATTCCCTTGCAAGATCCTCCTTGCAAGAGCTAATCAATTACTCATCACCAAACAATATTAAATCATCAATATATAAAAAATGATAAGTAAATAATTACCTTCTACCAATATATGATAGGGGTTTGCATCTGGTTCATTTTTTGTGAAGCCCAAACCAGTGAGATAACATTCGATCGTTTTGTACTAAGTACAGGGTGCTTGTTTGAGATCGTACAATGCTCGCTTGAGTCTACAGACATGAGACTCTGGATCAAATGTCTCAAAAACTTATGGTTTCTTGATGTACACATCATCCTCAATAACCCCATCAATAAATGTATTTTTTACATCCATCTGGTGGATCTTCCACCCAATCTGCGCAACCAATGCAAGAATTGATCTAATGGATGAATACCTCACTATAGGAGAACAGGTTTCCTGATAGTCATTTCCATCAACTCGAGAGAATCCTTTCGACAAAAATCTGGCCTTATAGTTCTCTATGTTTCCATCAATTGCATGCTTAACCTTGAAGATCCATCTCAAACCCACTACTAATTTATCTATTGGTTTTGGGACCACCTACCAAACACTATTCTTTACAATGGATGTGTACTCTTCCACCATTGCATCAACCCATACAAGTTTCTCAACTGCTTCCTTGAAATAAGATGGCCTAGTCTCTATAATCTCATTCATTAAATCCATGTAGCCAGTGTACCTCTTAGGTGACCTCCTATGTCTATGCAAATTTGAAGGAGCTCCCACACTCTCCCTCCTACATTCTATGGATGGTTCTGCTTGAGTGGATGTCTCCACTCTCTTCTCTTCAATTTTTGGTTGCTCCACAACTTCCTGAGGCTCCTCCTTTGAAGCTAAAAGCTCCTCTTCTGGTGGGATTTTAATCTCCCTCTCAAGAGAGCACCACATCGCTTTCTCCTCATCAAACTTTACATCCTTTCACACACCTGCCATTTTGATGGAAATTAAGTACACACTTTATTTGTGAGGATTTTCGGTGTAACCCACAAAAACTCAAAAGTCACATGTCGGATCAAGCTTCTTCCTTGATTATTTGGAGACATGGTAGTAAAAAAAGGCTCAAAAAATCCTGAAGTGAGACACATCCAGCTTTCTCCCCGAGAAAGAATCCTCCGGTGTAATCATACCAAGAATCTGATGAGGACTATGATTCTACAACTAGGCTATTTTGTTACATGTCTCTGCCCACAAATGCAGTGGTAGGACTTATTCATATATCATAGTTCTAGTTGCTCCCACAATGCTCTGGTTCTTCCTCTCAGCTACCCCATTCTGTTGTGGGTTGTGGGGTGTTGTCAGCTTTCTTTTAATACATTCTTTCACACATAAATTCTTGAATTCATTTGAAATATACTCACCTACATTATCGCTCCTAAGAGCCTTCACCTTCTTTCCAGTATCTTTCTCAATGAGTGCCTTGAATTCTACAAACTTGGAGAATGTCTCATCCTTATTCCGCATGAAGAAGATCCAACACTTCCTTGAGAAATAATCAATAAAAATTATTTTTTTTTGTTATGTCTAGAAGTGGAGACTATCGAGCAATGTCCACAGAAATCAAAGTGGATCATTTCCAAAACTACATGTGCTTTTCTATCTCGATCATGGAATGTGGATTTTTCATACTTCCCCAAGGTACAACCTTTGCAGACATATTTCTGCTCAAGCGCTCCTTTACAAAGTCCAGTGATTATTTTCTACATAATCTTTAAGGCGCCATGATGCAAATGGCCAAGTGTTATGTGCAAAATTTCACCAACATTGCGGCTTTCCACTTTCTCCGCCTTACTACTTAATGTAGCATAATCTTCCACATCTAGCTTTTATAGGTTCTTCACACGAACCTTGATATGCTTCACATGTCCAATGGCTATGTGTCACATGAATGATTTCCCTTTGTTGAAGATCACATCATAACCATGGTCTTCCAACACTGCTACAATGATGAGATTTTTCTTTAGGCCTGGAATGAACATGAAATCCTTGAGTCATAGAGGGGATCTTGACTCCCTATGAAAAGTTGATTGTACCAATCCCGGTCACGTTGTACATTTTGTCGTCCCCTAGCTCAATGTGCATATGGAGATATATCTCCTCTAGGTCAATGAAAAACTCTCTACATCCTGTCATGTGGAATGATGCACCTGAGTCGGGGTACCACATACTCCCATCACTATGCTAGCCATGCATGTGATGAGGGTGAAGGCAAGCTCGAACTGTGAACCTAAGGCTTCACCTGCTGCTGCTCCTGAGTTCTTCTTGCTCGACTTTTTGTGTGGATACTTTGTGGCATAGTGCCCAAATTCATGATAATTGAAGCATTTAATTTTGGACAAGTCATTATTCTTTCCCCCTTGGTTGGATTCTGTTTTGGTTTAAGATTTCTTCCCTTTTCCCTTCTTTCCCTTTCCAAGAAATGCAACTTTTTCTTCATCCTTGCCCTTGGATGAATTCCCATTTCTAGTATTCCACCTAATCTCCTCTTGTACCAAATCAGACCATAAGCGCTCCCAATTCAATAATTTTCCCCTCCCATTCACCAAGTCTTGGTAGCTATGCCAACTTTTGGAAAGGCCTAGAAGAGCTAGGCTTACCAAGTCCTCTTCTACAACATTTACACTAACCCCGCCAAACTCATCAGGAACTTGTGTAAATCTGCTTGGATACCGCGGAATAATGTCATTCTTTTTCATCTTGATATTTTGAAGTTTATCCTTGAGTGTTAGTTTCTTATGGTAACTACTATTCTCGAACAACTCTGTCAGTGCCTTCCACATTGTGAAATGAGTTTCTTTCCCATGGATATTTGAGACAATGTGATCTTGTACTCTCTCCAATATTATTCTCCTACCCTTGGATACATTTTTCTTCCATTGGGCTAGGTTCTGTGCATCAGATTCTTGTGGTTTTTCAACATTTCTCTTGATGTGTTGTAGCAATCTGTTTTTAACCAACACTGCCTCCATGCGATCCTTCCATGCAATGAGATTAGAGCTTCCTTACAAGGCATACTTGATTTGAAATGATTGTATTAGTTTTGTTGTGCTAAGTGTCTTTTCAGTTTATAAACATGTGCATACTTGTCTCATTAGCTTGCTTAAGGATTGATGATTTTAACCATGAATTGTAGATGATTTTAGGTGAATTAGAAGCATGAAATAAGCACAAATAACACTGAAAAACAATGTAAAACAGAGAAATAATTCACCACATGAAATTTACACAGCAGGCATGATGGAGCATTTCACCCCTCCTGGGCTACCTTTGCTGGTCTAGTTCCCAATGGCATGTCCATCTTTCATTATGCTAAAATGTTTTCAAATACATGTAGTTACAATTCTCCAATGGTTGTTTTCTTTGCACCAATGGCTCCAGAATGCTCCAATTAGTCAAAAATGACTCTTCATTCACTCAGAATGGGAAAAAATTAAGTCTCCTACTCTTTTTCCTAGTTACACCTAGAAAAACTCCACTAAAAGTGGAGAACTCCACTTATCTGGAGTTAAATTAGTGACATCTCCAAAAATAGTGTGCCTGCCTAAGCCACTGCCGAATAAACCATGGCATTTAATATCGGTGGTTGGGGTGGCCACATGCCGACCCCAAACCTCGCAGTCATGACCGTAACCGAAGGAAAAACCCGAGGATTTAACTATGGTCGAAAACTTGTTACAAGGGTTGCACTGTCGAAGTTTGCGGAGACCATTGCATAATCGCAGAGAGATGACATAAAATTGTGGCCATGTGACAATTGTTGCAAAATGCTAGCAGGTTGTTTTAACCGTCGGTTATAAAATTTAAACATGGTTTTTTGTTTGATGTTAATCATGTGATCAACTCCGGGGGAACCACTAGAAATTTTGGACCGCTGGCAGTTCCTAACCCCCACACATGAATATTATAAATTTTAAATAGATCCCACAACCCTTAAGGTTAAGAAAAATTGCGGAGAGTGGGTGGTAAGTCGTGCGCATGTCAAGCGGGAGGTCTCGTGGTCAATTCTTGCGAACTCCCAAAAATTTTAACACACCAATTCGGGGACACATGGCAGCCTCAGGGCTAGCCACATGGCACCTTTAATTGGTCCTCCAAAAACATACCAAACTCATCCAAAAAATAAAACAGTGACACTTGTCATCCCATTATTAACCCGGTGAAAAGGAATTTGAGAATATTCCCTTTTTGTTGACTGTACCTCCACCCTGCTGACTGGGCATCCCAATCAACCCTGGTCAAACTATTGCAAAATTTACCTATTTGGCAATTCAATCAGAACGTGATATCTCCCTCATACAACATCAGTTTTTCGAACCGTTTGCGGTGCTGAAATCAGGAAGACGAGATCTACGCAACCATCTTGGTTTCAACCCAATCCTGTAACTTTAAATTTTGAGAAAAATTTATAAACTCCTGGTCACTCCTCCCCATTGGGAAGCTTTTGGACCCCAAAAGCCTTGATTACATATTCAGTAGATGAGGGTACAAATCCCTCATCTTTCCAATCTCCACCACTTTTCCTTGCTTGGTTTAGTGCCTTTGAGCGCAAATCGAAGGTAGTCAACACTTCCCCTCTTGAATGCTCTTATCCTCCTGTCAAGAATTGTATATTCTTTGAGCTCATCCAGAAATTCTGGCGAGAAATATTCAATATAAGGTAGCTGAACATCACTTCCTTGATCATTGATCAAAGGTGGCTCATACAAACGTAAGTTTTCAACATTAACAATTGAATACATTTGCATATAAGAAGGAAATTCAAGTTGAAATGCATTATTACCAACTTGCTTTATGATCTTTAATGGTCCATATCGAATGGATTTGAGCTTTTTACATTCCCCTTGCATCCTTTCTTTGCTAATGTGAAACTATACCTCATCTCCCTCTTGAAATTTGTGATCAACCCTGTGTTTTTCATGCCTCTCTTTGTATTTTATTTGACTTTTCTCAAGTTGTTATTGAACTTGTTGATGCATAATCTAAATTTTCTCAATGAAATTTCGAGCCTTGTCAATATCACTATGGCCATCTATTGCAACATCCTTCCCAATGATGAAGTCTAATGGCAATTTCTGAAAATACCCAAAGCATACTTCAAAAGATGATGTTTGATTTGAAGAGTGCTTTGCCCAGTTGTAAGCATGTTAAATGTAACGCAGTTTTTCATCCCACAACTTAGGATGTTTGCTGCAATATCCTCTCAATAGATGCACACCGGTTCTGTTCACCACCTCAATTTTTCCATCAGTTTGCGGATGAAAGTCAATACTCTTTTTCAACTTTATGTCCATCATACTCCATAGATTTGACCAGAAATTCCCAATGAACCTGGAATCCCTGTCACTAACAATAGAAATTGGCAATCCAAAATGAACCCAAACATGTTGAAAATAAATTTCAGCATTTTGTTCAACAGTAATGGTTTTCTTACATGGCATAAGTATACACATTTTACTAAATCTATCCACAACTACATAAAGATAATCATGTTGTCTTCTTGACATAGGTAGACCTCCAACAAAGTCCATGGAGACACTCTCCCATGGCCTTGATGGCACCGGTAGTGGCGTGTACAAACCAAACTTCCTATTACTAGGCTTACTTGTTGCACACATAGAACAAACTCGTATAAAACGTGACACACTATCTATCATGTGAGGCCAATAGAAACACCTTTGTATATGCGCCACTATTTTGCTTAACCCAAAGTGTCCAGAAATAAGAGATGAATGAGCTTCTCTCATGACACTTAAACTCTCTCCTTGTGGTATACACAGCTTGCCCAAATGAAACAACAAATTGTTATGCATGTGATAATATTTTTCTTCAACTTGATTCCCTTCACTCAAACTAGCATACACATCTTGAAAATCAATGTCATGTGCATATTGTTCTATGTAACTCTCATGTACAATAGAATCATTTTTGAGTAAAGTAGATGCACTAATGATTGGTCTTGAAAGCATATCAACAAATTTATTGAAAATACCTTTCTTGTACCTTGTAACCAAGTGAAACTGTTGAAGAAATCCCATCCTGCAATTTTGTTTGTGACTGCAAGTACTGTAATGGTTGGTGATCGGTATGCACAATCGTCTCTTTACCCATCAAGTAGTGTTTCCACTTCTTGAAAATTTGTACCAAAGCATATAGTTCTCTTTCCATGTAGGATAATTAGTCACAACACCATTAAAAGTTTTAGAATGAAAACCGATAGGCTTACCATGCGCAAGGTATTGCGCACATTGATCATGTTAGCCCCCTATTAAATTTTGACAAGCAAACAGGGGGTCAAACTGTCTCTAAACTTTCGAGGAATGCTTTCCCTCTAAATTCACATCATCCTTGAAAGCCTCTTCGGGTCCTCTGCCCTTTAATTATTTCCCTCTGCTGCTCTTAAGTCAATAAGCCTCACGGTACCAGAAAGCTGTGCTCCAAAAGGCTTTTATTTGCCCCTGTACCTCTGCAGAATGTTTCATTTCACCCCTTTTTCCCTCTCTTCAAAGTCCCCTTTCCATCCCAAAATTCCTCCCTTAGCTCTCCTAACTATCCCAAAATCCCCTTTAAATTCCACCCTTACCGTTTGTTTGGCCAAATTCCCATTTTTCCCCTCTATCGTTGCCCTTCTTTGGCCTTGAAAATCATTAAAAATGGGCAAAAACCCACTTTCCCACCTTATATTAAGGGCCTAGCCCCTTTGTCGCAAGCCCCTTAACCACTTCCCCCATACACCCAAGCACTAAGACCAAGCGCTTAAGTCTTAAGTGCCAATCGCAATCAGAGTGACAGATGGGCGCATTTCTCGTGTTACAACCGAAAAACTCCGATGCGATTATGTTAAGTCCTGCGATGCGTTCTCCACCGTTGTTCTACCATGTAGATCGGACGGCCCGCGCAAAAATCAGATCATTGCAATCGCAAAAAACTCCACGCCATCCCTTTGTTTTCCCCTCGATTGCGATCTCTGATCTAATCCGCACCGTTGATCTGTGACTCTGATCCGACGGTGGAGCTCTAATCGTACTCCCTGCCCCAATCGAAATCACAACATTTACGTGAAGCCCCCCGATCGGTCCATCGCAAATATTTGCGATGCGATTGATCGCATCGCATGTCTGTAGAAATTAGCTGAATAAATCACTTATTCGATGAAGATTAACCCGATCATACATCAATTTCGAATTGCATGCATAACACATAACCTTCTTCCACAATTAATTGTCATATGCGGAAATAATATAGAAGCAATCGCACATCAAATCAATCACACATTAACTCAGTATGTATGGGGAAAGCCTATAGCTGAAAACCCCCCAGCTATTGTGCATATTATAATGGAGAAATCATGTAACAATCATAGTACAAAAACTCTTCACAAGCTCTCATGCACTACCTCCCATGCTACACACTATCAAGCTAGATCTAGCAAATCACTTGCTTCAATCCTTAGCCACTTGATAGCCAACCTTGATTGCGTATTTTAATGCTAGGTGATGGCCTCCTTATATAGATAAACCACCAGCCTAAACTTTGCAATACTCATAGCTTACTCCACCTATCTATGTGTTGCAAATACCAACAGTATAGTTACAACTGATAGCTAACTCTACCCTTTCATCTATCTCTTTCACTGGTCTTCACTGAACTGATCATGCACTGTAGTGAACTGAAGTGTTCTTGAGTTGACTAATGAGTTAATATTTAGTAAATTAAATATTATTTAATTTACTCCACTCATATCTAATTGATTAGC